>OX578137.1:95568375-96157802 GCA_951213105.1 Amaurobius ferox
TAAGAATATAAAATCAAAAGAAAAAAAACACTTTACTATATAAGTTTTCATCAGAAAGTGCGACAAATCCTTTTTACCTTTTGAGATACCGTTATGAAACTTAAATATAGTAGAGAATCTCTTTAATTCAATCTCGACTGGTACGACACTTTTCTTAAGAATATAAAATCAAAAGAAAAAAAACACTTTACTATATAAGTTTTCATCAGAAAGTGCGACAAATCCTTTTTACCTTTTGAGATACCGTTATGAAACTTAAATATAGTAGAGAATCTCTTTAATTCAATCTCGACTGGTACGACACTTTTCTTAAGAATATAAAAATCAAAAGAAAAATCACTTTACTATATAAGTTTTCATCAGAAAGTGCGAAATCCTTTTTACCTTTTGAGATACCGTTATGAAACTTAAATATAGTAGAGAATCTCTTTAATTCAATCTCGACTGGTACGACACTTTTCTTAAGAATATAAAATCAAAAGAAAAAAAACACTTTACTATATAAGTTTTCATCAGAAAGTGCGACAAATCCTTTTTACCTTTTGAGATACCGTTATGATGAAACTTAAATATAGTAGAGAATCTCTTTAATTCAATCTCGACTGGTACGACACTTTTCTTAAGAATATAAAATCAAAGAAAAATCACTTTACTATATAAGTTTTCATCAGAAAGTGCGACAAATCCTTTTTACCTTTTGAGATACCGTTATGAAACTTAAATATAGTAGAGAATCTCTTTAATTCAATCTCGACTGGTACGACACTTTTCTTAAGAATATAAAATCAAAAGAAAAAAAAACACTTTACTATATAAGTTTTCATCAGAAAGTGCGACAAATCCTTTTTACCTTTTGAGATACCGTTATGAAACTTAAATATAGTAGAGAATCTCTTTAATTCAATCTCGACTGGTACGACACTTTTCTTAAGAATATAAAATCAAAAGAAAAATCACTTTACTATATAAGTTTTCATCAGAAAGTGCGACAAATCCTTTTTACCTTTTGAGATACCGTTATGAAACTTAAATATAGTAGAGAATCTCTTTAATTCAATCTCGACTGGTACGACACTTTTCTTAAGAATATAAAATCAAAAGAAAAAAAACACTTTACTATATAAGTTTTCATCAGAAAGTGCGACAAATCCTTTTTACCTTTTGAGATACCGTTATGAAACTTAAATATAGTAGAGAATCTCTTTAATTCAATCTCGACTGGTACGACACTTTTCTTAAGAATATAAAATCAAAAGAAAAATCACTTTACTATATAAGTTTTCATCAGAAAGTGCGACAAATCCTTTTTACCTTTTGAGATACCGTTATGAAACTTAAATATAGTAGAGAATCTCTTTAATTCAATCTCGACTGGTACGACACTTTTCTTAAGAATATAAAATCAAAAGAAAAAAAACACTTTACTATATAAGTTTTCATCAGAAAGTGCGACAAATCCTTTTTACCTTTTGAGATACCGTTATGAAACTTAAATATAGTAGAGAATCTCTTTAATTCAATCTCGACTGGTACGACACTTTTCTTAAGAATATAAAATCAAAAGAAAAAAACACTTTACTATATAAGTTTTCATCAGAAAGTGCGACAAATCCTTTTTACCTTTTGAGATACCGTTATGAAACTTAAATATAGTAGAGAATCTCTTTAATTCAATCTCGACTGGTACGACACTTTTCTTAAGAATATAAAATCAAAAGAAAAAATCACTTTACTATATAAGTTTTCATCAGAAAGTGCGACAAATCCTTTTTACCTTTTGAGATACCGTTATGAAACTTAAATATAGTAGAGAATCTCTTTAATTCAATCTCGACTGGTACGACACTTTTCTTAAGAATATAAAATCAAAAGAAAAAAAACACTTTACTATATAAGTTTTCATCAGAAAGTGCGACAAATCCTTTTTACCTTTTGAGATACCGTTATGAAACTTAAATATAGTAGAGAATCTCTTTAATTCAATCTCGACTGGTACGACACTTTTCTTAAGAATATAAAATCAAAAGAAAAAAAACACTTTACTATATAAGTTTTCATCAGAAAGTGCGACAAATCCTTTTTACCTTTTGAGATACCGTTATGAAACTTAAATATAGTAGAGAATCTCTTTAATTCAATCTCGACTGGTACGACACTTTTCTTAAGAATATAAAATCAAAAGAAAAAAAACACTTTACTATATAAGTTTTCATCAGAAAGTGCGACAAATCCTTTTTACCTTTTGAGATACCGTTATGAAACTTAAATATAGTAGAGAATCTCTTTAATTCAATCTCGACTGGTACGACACTTTTCTTAAGAATATAAAATCAAAAGAAAAAAAACACTTTACTATATAAGTTTTCATCAGAAAGTGCGACAAATCCTTTTTACCTTTTGAGATACCGTTATGAAACTTAAATATAGTAGAGAATCTCTTTAATTCAATCTCGACTGGTACGACACTTTTCTTAAGAATATAAAATCAAAAGAAAAAAAACACTTTACTATATAAGTTTTCATCAGAAAGTGCGACAAATCCTTTTTACCTTTTGAGATACCGTTATGAAACTTAAATATAGTAGAGAATCTCTTTAATTCAATCTCGACTGGTACGACACTTTTCTTAAGAATATAAAATCAAAAGAAAAAAAACACTTTACTATATAAGTTTTCATCAGAAAGTGCGACAAATCCTTTTTACCTTTTGAGATACCGTTATGAAACTTAAATATAGTAGAGAATCTCTTTAATTCAATCTCGACTGGTACGACACTTTTCTTAAGAATATAAAATCAAAAGAAAAAAAACACTTTACTATATAAGTTTTCATCAGAAAGTGCGACAAATCCTTTTTACCTTTTGAGATACCGTTATGAAACTTAAATATAGTAGAGAATCTCTTTAATTCAATCTCGACTGGTACGACACTTTTCTTAAGAATATAAAATCAAAAGAAAAAAAACACTTTACTATATAAGTTTTCATCAGAAAGTGCGACAAATCCTTTTTACCTTTTGAGATACCGTTATGAAACTTAAATATAGTAGAGAATCTCTTTAATTCAATCTCGACTGGTACGACACTTTTCTTAAGAATATAAAATCAAAAGAAAAATCACTTTACTATATAAGTTTTCATCAGAAAGTGCGACAAATCCTTTTTACCTTTTGAGATACCGTTATGAAACTTAAATATAGTAGAGAATCTCTTTAATTCAATCTCGACTGGTACGACACTTTTCTTAAGAATATAAAATCAAAAGAAAAAAAACACTTTACTATATAAGTTTTCATCAGAAAGTGCGACAAATCCTTTTTACCTTTTGAGATACCGTTATGAAACTTAAATATAGTAGAGAATCTCTTTAATTCAATCTCGACTGGTACGACACTTTTCTTAAGAATATAAAATCAAAAGAAAAATCACTTTACTATATAAGTTTTCATCAGAAAGTGCGACAAATCCTTTTTACCTTTTGAGATACCGTTATGAAACTTAAATATAGTAGAGAATCTCTTTAATTCAATCTCGACTGGTACGACACTTTTCTTAAGAATATAAAATCAAAAGAAAAAAAACACTTTACTATATAAGTTTTCATCAGAAAGTGCGACAAATCCTTTTTACCTTTTGAGATACCGTTATGAAACTTAAATATAGTAGAGAATCTCTTTAATTCAATCTCGACTGGTACGACACTTTTCTTAAGAATATAAAATCAAAAGAAAAATCACTTTACTATATAAGTTTTCATCAGAAAGTGCGACAAATCCTTTTTACCTTTTGAGATACCGTTATGAAACTTAAATATAGTAGAGAATCTCTTTAATTCAATCTCGACTGGTACGACACTTTTCTTAAGAATATAAAATCAAAAGAAAAAAAACACTTTACTATATAAGTTTTCATCAGAAAGTGCGACAAATCCTTTTTACCTTTTGAGATACCGTTATGAAACTTAAATATAGTAGAGAATCTCTTTAATTCAATCTCGACTGGTACGACACTTTTCTTAAGAATATAAAATCAAAAGAAAAATCACTTTACTATATAAGTTTTCATCAGAAAGTGCGACAAATCCTTTTTACCTTTTGAGATACCGTTATGAAACTTAAATATAGTAGAGAATCTCTTTAATTCAATCTCGACTGGTACGACACTTTTCTTAAGAATATAAAATCAAAAGAAAAAAAACACTTTACTATATAAGTTTTCATCAGAAAGTGCGACAAATCCTTTTTACCTTTTGAGATACCGTTATGAAACTTAAATATAGTAGAGAATCTCTTTAATTCAATCTCGACTGGTACGACACTTTTCTTAAGAATATAAAATCAAAAGAAAAATCACTTTACTATATAAGTTTTCATCAGAAAGTGCGACAAATCCTTTTTACCTTTTGAGATACCGTTATGAAACTTAAATATAGTAGAGAATCTCTTTAATTCAATCTCGACTGGTACGACACTTTTCTTAAGAATATAAAATCAAAAGAAAAAAAACACTTTACTATATAAGTTTTCATCAGAAAGTGCGACAAATCCTTTTTACCTTTTGAGATACCGTTATGAAACTTAAATATAGTAGAGAATCTCTTTAATTCAATCTCGACTGGTACGACACTTTTCTTAAGAATATAAAATCAAAAGAAAAAAAACACTTTACTATATAAGTTTTCATCAGAAAGTGCGACAAATCCTTTTTACCTTTTGAGATACCGTTATGAAACTTAAATATAGTAGAGAATCTCTTTAATTCAATCTCGACTGGTACGACACTTTTCTTAAGAATATAAAATCAAAAGAAAAATCACTTTACTATATAAGTTTTCATCAGAAAGTGCGACAAATCCTTTTTACCTTTTGAGATACCGTTATGAAACTTAAATATAGTAGAGAATCTCTTTAATTCAATCTCGACTGGTACGACACTTTTCTTAAGAATATAAAATCAAAAGAAAAAAAACACTTTACTATATAAGTTTTCATCAGAAAGTGCGACAAATCCTTTTTACCTTTTGAGATACCGTTATGAAACTTAAATATAGTAGAGAATCTCTTTAATTCAATCTCGACTGGTACGACACTTTTCTTAAGAATATAAAATCAAAAGAAAAAAAACACTTTACTATATAAGTTTTCATCAGAAAGTGCGACAAATCCTTTTTACCTTTTGAGATACCGTTATGAAACTTAAATATAGTAGAGAATCTCTTTAATTCAATCTCGACTGGTACGACACTTTTCTTAAGAATATAAAATCAAAAGAAAAAAAACACTTTACTATATAAGTTTTCATCAGAAAGTGCGACAAATCCTTTTTACCTTTTGAGATACCGTTATGAAACTTAAATATAGTAGAGAATCTCTTTAATTCAATCTCGACTGGTACGACACTTTTCTTAAGAATATAAAATCAAAAGAAAAAAAACACTTTACTATATAAGTTTTCATCAGAAAGTGCGACAAATCCTTTTTACCTTTTGAGATACCGTTATGAAACTTAAATATAGTAGAGAATCTCTTTAATTCAATCTCGACTGGTACGACACTTTTCTTAAGAATATAAAATCAAAAGAAAAAAAACACTTTACTATATAAGTTTTCATCAGAAAGTGCGACAAATCCTTTTTACCTTTTGAGATACCGTTATGAAACTTAAATATAGTAGAGAATCTCTTTAATTCAATCTCGACTGGTACGACACTTTTCTTAAGAATATAAAATCAAAAGAAAAAAAACACTTTACTATATAAGTTTTCATCAGAAAGTGCGACAAATCCTTTTTACCTTTTGAGATACCGTTATGAAACTTAAATATAGTAGAGAATCTCTTTAATTCAATCTCGACTGGTACGACACTTTTCTTAAGAATATAAAATCAAAAGAAAAAAAACACTTTACTATATAAGTTTTCATCAGAAAGTGCGACAAATCCTTTTTACCTTTTGAGATACCGTTATGAAACTTAAATATAGTAGAGAATCTCTTTAATTCAATCTCGACTGGTACGACACTTTTCTTAAGAATATAAAATCAAAAGAAAAAAAACACTTTACTATATAAGTTTTCATCAGAAAGTGCGACAAATCCTTTTTACCTTTTGAGATACCGTTATGAAACTTAAATATAGTAGAGAATCTCTTTAATTCAATCTCGACTGGTACGACACTTTTCTTAAGAATATAAAATCAAAAGAAAAATCACTTTACTATATAAGTTTTCATCAGAAAGTGCGACAAATCCTTTTTACCTTTTGAGATACCGTTATGAAACTTAAATATAGTAGAGAATCTCTTTAATTCAATCTCGACTGGTACGACACTTTTCTTAAGAATATAAAATCAAAAGAAAAAAAACACTTTACTATATAAGTTTTCATCAGAAAGTGCGACAAATCCTTTTTACCTTTTGAGATACCGTTATGAAACTTAAATATAGTAGAGAATCTCTTTAATTCAATCTCGACTGGTACGACACTTTTCTTAAGAATATAAAATCAAAAGAAAAATCACTTTACTATATAAGTTTTCATCAGAAAGTGCGACAAATCCTTTTTACCTTTTGAGATACCGTTATGAAACTTAAATATAGTAGAGAATCTCTTTAATTCAATCTCGACTGGTACGACACTTTTCTTAAGAATATAAAATCAAAAGAAAAAAAACACTTTACTATATAAGTTTTCATCAGAAAGTGCGACAAATCCTTTTTACCTTTTGAGATACCGTTATGAAACTTAAATATAGTAGAGAATCTCTTTAATTCAATCTCGACTGGTACGACACTTTTCTTAAGAATATAAAATCAAAAGAAAAATCACTTTACTATATAAGTTTTCATCAGAAAGTGCGACAAATCCTTTTTACCTTTTGAGATACCGTTATGAAACTTAAATATAGTAGAGAATCTCTTTAATTCAATCTCGACTGGTACGACACTTTTCTTAAGAATATAAAATCAAAAGAAAAAAAACACTTTACTATATAAGTTTTCATCAGAAAGTGCGACAAATCCTTTTTACCTTTTGAGATACCGTTATGAAACTTAAATATAGTAGAGAATCTCTTTAATTCAATCTCGACTGGTACGACACTTTTCTTAAGAATATAAAATCAAAAGAAAAATCACTTTACTATATAAGTTTTCATCAGAAAGTGCGACAAATCCTTTTTACCTTTTGAGATACCGTTATGAAACTTAAATATAGTAGAGAATCTCTTTAATTCAATCTCGACTGGTACGACACTTTTCTTAAGAATATAAAATCAAAAGAAAAAAAACACTTTACTATATAAGTTTTCATCAGAAAGTGCGACAAATCCTTTTTACCTTTTGAGATACCGTTATGAAACTTAAATATAGTAGAGAATCTCTTTAATTCAATCTCGACTGGTACGACACTTTTCTTAAGAATATAAAATCAAAAGAAAAAAAACACTTTACTATATAAGTTTTCATCAGAAAGTGCGACAAATCCTTTTTACCTTTTGAGATACCGTTATGAAACTTAAATATAGTAGAGAATCTCTTTAATTCAATCTCGACTGGTACGACACTTTTCTTAAGAATATAAAATCAAAAGAAAAAAAACACTTTACTATATAAGTTTTCATCAGAAAGTGCGACAAATCCTTTTTACCTTTTGAGATACCGTTATGAAACTTAAATATAGTAGAGAATCTCTTTAATTCAATCTCGACTGGTACGACACTTTTCTTAAGAATATAAAATCAAAAGAAAAAAAACACTTTACTATATAAGTTTTCATCAGAAAGTGCGACAAATCCTTTTTACCTTTTGAGATACCGTTATGAAACTTAAATATAGTAGAGAATCTCTTTAATTCAATCTCGACTGGTACGACACTTTTCTTAAGAATATAAAATCAAAAGAAAAAAAACACTTTACTATATAAGTTTTCATCAGAAAGTGCGACAAATCCTTTTTACCTTTTGAGATACCGTTATGAAACTTAAATATAGTAGAGAATCTCTTTAATTCAATCTCGACTGGTACGACACTTTTCTTAAGAATATAAAATCAAAAGAAAAAAAACACTTTACTATATAAGTTTTCATCAGAAAGTGCGACAAATCCTTTTTACCTTTTGAGATACCGTTATGAAACTTAAATATAGTAGAGAATCTCTTTAATTCAATCTCGACTGGTACGACACTTTTCTTAAGAATATAAAATCAAAAGAAAAAAAACACTTTACTATATAAGTTTTCATCAGAAAGTGCGACAAATCCTTTTTACCTTTTGAGATACCGTTATGAAACTTAAATATAGTAGAGAATCTCTTTAATTCAATCTCGACTGGTACGACACTTTTCTTAAGAATATAAAATCAAAAGAAAAAAAACACTTTACTATATAAGTTTTCATCAGAAAGTGCGACAAATCCTTTTTACCTTTTGAGATACCGTTATGAAACTTAAATATAGTAGAGAATCTCTTTAATTCAATCTCGACTGGTACGACACTTTTCTTAAGAATATAAAATCAAAAGAAAAAAAACACTTTACTATATAAGTTTTCATCAGAAAGTGCGACAAATCCTTTTTACCTTTTGAGATACCGTTATGAAACTTAAATATAGTAGAGAATCTCTTTAATTCAATCTCGACTGGTACGACACTTTTCTTAAGAATATAAAATCAAAAGAAAAAAAACACTTTACTATATAAGTTTTCATCAGAAAGTGCGACAAATCCTTTTTACCTTTTGAGATACCGTTATGAAACTTAAATATAGTAGAGAATCTCTTTAATTCAATCTCGACTGGTACGACACTTTTCTTAAGAATATAAAATCAAAAGAAAAAAAACACTTTACTATATAAGTTTTCATCAGAAAGTGCGATAAATCCTTTTTACCTTTTGAGATACCGTTATGAAACTTAAATATAGTAGAGAATCTCTTTAATTCAATCTCGACTGGTACGACACTTTTCTTAAGAATATAAAATCAAAAGAAAAAAAAACACTTTACTATATAAGTTTTCATCAGAAAGTGCGACAAATCCTTTTTACCTTTTGAGATACCGTTATGAAACTTAAATATAGTAGAGAATCTCTTTAATTCAATCTCGACTGGTACGACACTTTTCTTAAGAATATAAAATCAAAAGAAAAAAAACACTTTACTATATAAGTTTTCATCAGAAAGTGCGACAAATCCTTTTTACCTTTTGAGATACCGTTATGAAACTTAAATATAGTAGAGAATCTCTTTAATTCAATCTCGACTGGTACGACACTTTTCTTAAGAATATAAAATCAAAAGAAAAAAAACACTTTACTATATAAGTTTTCATCAGAAAGTGCGACAAATCCTTTTTACCTTTTGAGATACCGTTATGAAACTTAAATATAGTAGAGAATCTCTTTAATTCAATCTCGACTGGTACGACACTTTTCTTAAGAATATAAAATCAAAAGAAAAAAAACACTTTACTATATAAGTTTTCATCAGAAAGTGCGACAAATCCTTTTTACCTTTTGAGATACCGTTATGAAACTTAAATATAGTAGAGAATCTCTTTAATTCAATCTCGACTGGTACGACACTTTTCTTAAGAATATAAAATCAAAAGAAAAAAAACACTTTACTATATAAGTTTTCATCAGAAAGTGCGACAAATCCTTTTTACCTTTTGAGATACCGTTATGAAACTTAAATATAGTAGAGAATCTCTTTAATTCAATCTCGACTGGTACGACACTTTTCTTAAGAATATAAAATCAAAAGAAAAAAAACACTTTACTATATAAGTTTTCATCAGAAAGTGCGACAAATCCTTTTTACCTTTTGAGATACCGTTATGAAACTTAAATATAGTAGAGAATCTCTTTAATTCAATCTCGACTGGTACGACACTTTTCTTAAGAATATAAAATCAAAAGAAAAAAAACACTTTACTATATAAGTTTTCATCAGAAAGTGCGACAAATCCTTTTTACCTTTTGAGATACCGTTATGAAACTTAAATATAGTAGAGAATCTCTTTAATTCAATCTCGACTGGTACGACACTTTTCTTAAGAATATAAAATCAAAAGAAAAAAAACACTTTACTATATAAGTTTTCATCAGAAAGTGCGACAAATCCTTTTTACCTTTTGAGATACCGTTATGAAACTTAAATATAGTAGAGAATCTCTTTAATTCAATCTCGACTGGTACGACACTTTTCTTAAGAATATAAAATCAAAAGAAAAAAAACACTTTACTATATAAGTTTTCATCAGAAAGTGCGACAAATCCTTTTTACCTTTTGAGATACCGTTATGAAACTTAAATATAGTAGAGAATCTCTTTAATTCAATCTCGACTGGTACGACACTTTTCTTAAGAATATAAAATCAAAAGAAAAAAAACACTTTACTATATAAGTTTTCATCAGAAAGTGCGACAAATCCTTTTTACCTTTTGAGATACCGTTATGAAACTTAAATATAGTAGAGAATCTCTTTAATTCAATCTCGACTGGTACGACACTTTTCTTAAGAATATAAAATCAAAAGAAAAAAAACACTTTACTATATAAGTTTTCATCAGAAAGTGCGACAAATCCTAATATTTTCAGTAGCGGCTGATTTTTCGTTTTCATAAATGAAAAATCATATTAACAAATGAGATTTCGATGTCAGGCACCAGGCAAAGAATTATGCCTTTATGTGAATGTGTTGCATATATAATTTTGAATGTAACTTTTATCTTGTATTTTGAAAAATAAAGTACGTGCCTCAGCGAAGAACGGAATCACCGATCTACGTATATTCTGATAATGCTCTATGAGATACTAAGACTAGTATCTTTAACTTAATTTTTGAAGTGGACCCCTTTTGCAAGAGAAATGACACACTTCGTAGAAAATGTTCTATCCTTATGAAATTTGGCACAAGGACTGCGTTTTCATTGCAAAAGTGCTCTTTATTGCAGAATTGTGTCACTGCCACATGTTAATATGAAGTGAATCCTCTTGTAGCGGCGATACAAACCAATATACGATGTGGTATGCAGTCAAATAACTGCATAATGTTGTTCTGTAACATATACTACCCGACATAGAAAATGCAACACCATGAAAATTTGGCCATATAATTATGCAAATTGCGAGATAAACGCAGCTGGCCGATGTAAACAAATGATCTGAAATGCAAATAGGTAACGTGATTAGAGAGCGGGATAAAAGGGATGGAACCGGCAGATGAGCCAACAGTTGTTACTGTCTGTCGCCTACGGAAACCGGGTTTCCGAGCTGTTTTTTATTTTATAAGACGAGGGTTGTTGAAGAGCTACCTGGCCGGCAACGCCGAAGTCTCTTTCAGCAGTTGGACGATCGTGCGAGAGAATTCATTTTAGGCCTACTTATGGATGGGTGGTCGTACCGGCGTATTGCTGCTAAAACACTCGTGGATGCATCCACTGTGCAAAGGATTTGAAGAAGATAGATTGAAGAAGGGCATATGTATCTCACAGTGGTACAAGCCCATACAGACGTACGTCATCACTTGTTAATCGACGTTTTCGAATGCATGCGGTGGCGGTCCCATAAACGACGACTCTCGACATTCTGCAGAATTTGCAGGGTGCATTGGATGTTTCAATATCAGCGAGAACAGTTTCTTGACGATCGACCAAAAGCGGTTTGAATTAAAACCGTCCTTCACGAAGACTGCCATTGACGACAAGATACCGACGTGAGAGATTGCAATTTTGTCGAGCCCGAGCCTCTTGGACGACTGAATGGAACAGTGTAGTGTTCAGCGACGAGTCTCGGTTCTGCTTGTCAAATGACAGTCGCCGTGTGAGAGACTGGAGGTGACGTGGATACAGATCGAATCCTGCTGCGACTGTTAAACGCAATACTGCTCGACATCGCATCATTATTGTTTGGGGTTGCCATCGGCTTCAATAGCCGGTTGCCTCTGGTTCGTATCTGAGGCATATTGATGGCACGGATGAGGTGCATGTGGATAAGTTGCTGTGGCCGGTTAAACTGCTCTACCTTCAGCGGTTGCAAAATGCTGTTTTCCCAACAAGATAACGCGCGATCGCACACGGCAACCATCAGCAGACAAGCCTTGCAAAGTATCCAGGTGCTTCCTTAGCCTCCAATGTCTGAAGATTTCTCACCTATCGAGTATGTATGGGACGTGATTGGCCGTCTTTTGACTGCCCTGTCCCCTCTTCAAACAGAGGACGATCTGTGGAGGATGGCTGAAAAGATTCATCCCTCAGGAAACTATCCGCATGCGCATTGCATCTGTTTATTGAAGGTTTGCTGCTTGTATCGCCGCAAGAGGTGGTCCTAATGCCTACTGATCACCCTGTCTATGGCATTACTTTATTTCATTGTCCTTCTGGAATTAACATCACTTATTTATATATGCCATCTCTGTCTGTGTGTCCTTTATCATCACACTCTATTCGCTCTCTCATGGTGTTGAATTTTCTGTATAGGATAGTGTATTTTGCCAAACGTTTTGTATTTGTTGGACTAGTTCCTTCCCATTCCGCGATGGCTGTCATATATTTCTCATCATATTCTAGACATGCTCGTTTGGCGAGCGGTATAGGGATCTGGCTGGTCATTAGAGAGAATGAACATCATGAAGTTATTGTTAAGAGAGTCACGCCGTGGGATGAGTGGCATTATCATGAATAGTCCCTGAATGGCGTAACAGCATAGGCAATATAATTGGCTACAGAATGCTGTCAATGTACAGGCGTGTTGCCAATGTACCTTGTAGAGAAACTGGGGAATGACTGATGTAGAAAAGGGCTTCCAGACTGTAACGCCACGTGTGATGGAGTGTTAAGCTTAACCGCTGTAGTCGCTCCTTTGTTGCCAAGTGAACAGATCCTACCGAAACATAATTACATTAACATCCCCTAACAAAGTACATTTAATTTACGACTCCTGGAGCACCAACAAAACGTTTTTTCCACGAACAGCAAAATCTACTAAATATAAAATCAAGTTTATTAAATTAATAATTTGCGCAAAGTGACAGGAATTATCAAAGAAGTTGAATTTAATATTCCAAGATATTGAATTTTCATTAATTAGACGTCATTTTAATTACTGTAGCGTTATTTGTAATCAATTTGGTGACATTTTCATTAATTTGCCTACATTTTCGTTAATTTAGCAACATGTGAAAAAAGTTGGCAAAATTGTCGCCGAGGCCGTCAAATTAGTCGACAAGCCGGACAGTCAGACAGAGAAACAAACCCTAACGAAAAATAATTACATACCCCATCTCCTAACAAAATACGATTAATTAATGACTTTC
Source organism: Amaurobius ferox (assembly GCA_951213105.1). Lineage (NCBI taxonomy): Eukaryota > Metazoa > Arthropoda > Arachnida > Araneae > Amaurobiidae > Amaurobius > Amaurobius ferox. The sequence goes on from OX578137.1 coordinate 95,581,687, forward strand.
CTAGAGCCCTTAACAAAACGTACCTAACGCATGAACAGTGCAACACATTATAGTTTGAATCAACAAAGCAACATGGATTATCAAAGAAATTGAACAACTTTCCAGTATATTGAATTTTCATCAATTAGGCGTCATTGTCATTATTCAGTATTATTTTTATTAATTTAGAGACATTTTCATTAATGTAGCTGCATTTTCGTGGATTTGGCTACATTTAAAAATCGTCAATGTCACCAGATTTATCGCCCTGTTGAGCGGTCAGACTAATAGACTTTATAGAAACATAATTACAGTATCATCTCCTAAAAAACACAATTAATGTAAGACCCCCCTGGATTCTCTAACAAAACGTACCAGTCCCACGAAAAGTGAATTTCACTACATTTTGAATCAAGTACAATAAATTATTAATTTCTAGAAACCGACAATGATTATCAGTGAAATTAGGCTCAACTTTCCAAGATATTGAATTTTTGTCAATTAGGTATCATCTTCATTAATTTAGCGTCATTTTAAAGTCATTTGGCGATACTCAGGTAATTTGACAGCACTAAAGAAAGTCGCTGTTGGAGAAATTTCGTTAAATTTGTCCCCAAATTTTCCGTCAAGCTTTACTGACAGACAAAAAGAAGGAAGGGCTGACGGATTGAGAGAATGGCGATTCTTATATAGTAATAGGATCTCTTTTTTCTGTTACTATATAAGAATGAATCTGATAAATTTTTGGCGAGTTTCACTTTTATCTATTAATCTTCATTTGCATTGTGTAATTAAATTATTTGTGCTACAAACTGATTTCATTCAGAGTGTTAAATAAAATCAAGTCGAAATTAATGCAGAACTAAAGCGAACACATGCCCTGTTTGTTAAATAGTATTTAAAATTCATGAAGAAATATTGAATTCGTGATGAAATAATGAAATTATATTTTTAGCCAAGCATTCACTATTTCTTCTTTTTAGGGAAGATACGAATAATGTACAGGTGAGATGTGGCGTATTTCTAAGAAAATATATAATAATTGACTTTTTTTTTTATAAAGGGAGAGCAGATTGAATATTTTGTTTACTAGGGAAGTTATAAAATATATTAAAAAACTTTATAAGAAATCATTATCAGGAGCATCACAGGGAGATATAGCTACCAATAAAATATTAATAATTTTAACTTTATTTAATTGTACTCTACAAAAACAGTGAAACATGCAAATTGTACTCGTTTCGAGGAAGTGTAAATTTTTTTACATGATTTGTCTTTTAAATAGTTAAAGTCTGAATTATGTTAGTAACACATAAATGTCCTTATATATATTTTTTGTGTATTTTTCTATTTATATTAATTGAATTGGTATATATTATCTTTTTCATATAGAATTGAAGTTTGCTTAAAATTGCATACATTTTTATTTTTAAGGTTTTCAATAATTTAAGTTTTACTTGATAATTTATTGTTTTTATTAACATTAAATCTCTGAAATTCAAATAAACGGGAATATTAATTAAATTAGAATATTTATTAAATTAGAATATTAATTGAATTAGTATATATTCTTTTTTTATATAAAATTGAATTTTGTTTAAAATTGTATGCATTTTTTGTTTCAATATTATGTTAATAATCATTATGTTTTTTCAATAATTTAAGTTTTACTTGATAATTTGTTGTTTTTATTGACATAAAATCTCTGAAATGCAAGTAAACGGGAGACTTTGTCAAAACGGTTTGTCTTAGCATAGTTTGCAGAATTGATCGAGTGGGTTAAATATAGATGTGTATCATATGTACATTGCATTTCAATTGCACTGGTAGGCAGACCGCACACGTATATATAAAAACAACCGTACCTCTGAAAATAGTTGAATTGTGTTCAAATATCCACAAAATGTACAAATCCAACAAAATTTTTTTTCGAATATTCGACCCCATTAGAATACTTTCCCTATACATAGCATATTATGCTTGCATAGAATGTCGAAATACGGTAAATATTCTAAGGTAAATAGCCTAAGACTGCATATAGTTGAGTTTTGATCTCCAAAAATGCGTTAAATATTGTAAAGTAAATAGCCTAAGACTGCACATAGCCGAGTTTTGAACTCCAAAAATGCTATTAAAAAATAAAAGTTATTTAAAAAGTGGATGGGGTACTAGAATTAGGCCCCTTAATAATTGCTGGCACACATAATTTGACTACTTTGCCTACATTAAAAGACAACCTTATTCAGAACACGATCTTGAATTCTCTTGAATTAGTTGAGCATCTATCGTTTGTGGATTTATTATACCCGCTCAATGGGCGTGTCTCTATTTACCAGTGCTTGCTAAAAGAGTCACTCCTAAAAAGTGACAGGTAAAAATTTAATCGCTAACTGTGAGCAATGGTAAATATTGATATATGTTTTAAATATAGATTAGAAAGAAAATTAAATAAAAAGTTGTAGTTTAACCACAGTTTATGAATATTTATAAATATGAAATTACAATTAAAATTATGACAACACTCCTGTGTTAAAAGTAACACTTAAATGTTGTCACTTTGTTTTAGGCCGTCATTCAAAAAATTGTAGAAAATTGAAATAATTAAATTTATTAAACATATTTTATTTAAAAACGTGCTGGGTTCACGGATGATGAAATGATTTTACAGTCCGGATGAGGCCCACACCTAGACAGACCTATAGAAGTACAGACATATAATATATGTAGTGTATGAAATATTTAAAGACCTTTACAAAGTATGCATCAAGGAAAAATTGGCAAAATTTTAAGCAGTCCTACTCAGTAGATTTTTATTCTGCGCGCTACGCAACATGTTTTTTAGAGGCAGTAAATTTGGTGTGAAGAAGATAGTCCGCGGTTATCTGTTCTACCTATTTCAATTAGCTGTAGCTTTATTCGGCTCAAGATTCATGATTTATATCTATTTTAATTCTCAACGGGTAATTTAAAGAAATCATTTATATCTATTTTAATTCTCAACGGGTAATTTAAAGAAATCATTTATTATATAATATTTACTTTTAAAATATTATCGACACTTAGAGACTGTACTAAAAAATATTTCACTTTCAATTTTCTATAATCTCATACTTTATGGGGAGATTGTATAATGTTATCCGTTTTGGTCTTAACTAAGGTCTGTTCAAATAACTGTAATTGAAAATAATTATCTTTAGACTATTGGTCTAAAAATAAAATGAAATTTAGATTTTAAATGACAAAATTAGTGTCAATATGAAACAAGCACTGAAATGTTATTTCAATTTCCATATTTTTCCTTGGTCACCTGTGGAAATAGTGATTTGGAATGAAACCATCTCCTTTAAAATGTACTCGCGTCTTTCATATTTATTGCAAATAAATACTATTTCAATGCCCCAGGAAAACCCAGAAAACTAAAAATAGAAGTTGGGAAATGTGGGCGTAACCAAGTACACGATGTCCCGGCTATTCACAATTGCATTTTGAAGATATTTTCTAGATAATGCGAAATTTCTATAATTGAAGATGCACGCAACAAGTAATTAAATATTTTTATTTATTTGGGGAAAATGAACATTTTATTTATGCTGTAAAAATACCCTAAACTAACCGTACAATTTTATCTATGTAAACTGCATTAAATATAACCTTGTATTTTAAGCAAATAAGGGAATATGAAAAAATTTGATTTTGAAATATGTAACATATATAAAGATAATGTTAAATCACTGAAAATACTTCCTGGATCAGGTAGGTATTCGAAAGATTGAGATCAGCGCCGCAACAAGGATTGTGCGAGAGGTATCCTAACTAGCCGCCATATCGATATGGAGGCGTCACGGTGTCTTCATCGATACAACATTTATGAAAGAGGGGCACGGGTTAAAATTATTCCACACCAAGCAGAGGGGGGCCAACGGCCGTACCGTGCTGAAAACACCGGTTCTCGTCAGATCACCGAAGTCAGGCAGCATCGGGCGCGGTTAGTACTTGGGTGGGTGACCACCTGGGAACACCGCGTGCTGTTGGCACATTTCGGGCGCGGTTACCCGGTGGTTTGCGCGCTGGATTTGCACGCTACCACAACTGCCGCCGTGTTCATGCGGAGTACGATCACGTTAAACATGTGGGTCCGTAAGTCCTTCCGAGAGGTTGGTGGTAGGGGAAGGAGGGTACGGTCCTTGTGGATGCCTCCCCCACTGGGTTTCGGTCTAAATTGGATGGCACTTCCCGGCCGTCCAAACAGTTACCTTACAGCTTTCTGGTAGGTCGGACGGTCTGGGTCTCAACAACAACAACACCAGAGTTCCGGCCACACAGATTGCTACCGTAAGCCTTCGGGTCGGTCGTGTGGTCTGGGCTTTTCACACCAAACAGAGTTGGCACTGATTGGGATCATATTCTCAGGGATGAGACCGAACCGATGTCTCAGCGTTTTATTTTATCAGAGCTCCTTTGCAGCGAATAACCGTTGGCTGCGCAAAAAATAATTTATTAGATAAGAGGTTCTGTGTACAAGTCAGACAAACCGAGCTAATAATGATATTTGAAGTACATATTGTATTTTCATATAACCATGGCTAAGATAAACGTTGCTGCTGAACTAATAACGTTGTTGCTAAACTTCAATAATAGCTACTGTTTACAGTGGTAATGTTTGCTTTACTATGAGCAGGGTTCTAAAATTTGATTTTAGTTACTTATGTTTATATTCTGTTTAATTTGATGTTAGTGAATAGTGACATGTATATTTTTCATTTGACGTTCTTTGTAAGCAAATTTATGTCATTCGGATTTTAAGTATGCATATATCTAGCTATGTATATAGACATCCATGTATGCATACGTAAAAAACACTTTGTGCCAAGTCTAAGGAAAACTTGAGCAGCGTATTTAGGTACAAATATAAAAAATGCAGCATACAGCTATTTTGAGGATACGCTGGATATCCTTCGTGAGTGTAAGAGCATCAACAAACCCGAAACACAAAGGACGAAATGGGCACAAATGGAAGAAACAGAGGGGTTTGCATACCCATGTTCTGGTTTAGGAGTCTACCTAAGAGAGCCACTCAGAGAAAAAGAATCAAGAACAGTCCAGTCAATCCAGAACGAAAAGTCACACAAAAGATTGGCATGCGCCATAACCAACAGAAATATCTCAATAAGACGAGTCAAATTTGAATAAGTATAAACGAAACCGACCAAGACGAAAAATAAGTCAAAAGGACACATATGAGCCCCAAAGGCTGAGAAAATGTGTTGTTCTCCGTTTCGGATTGGCTGGAATGTTTGCTTTCTGATTGTCTCTCTCAAGAGAACTCTTAATCGAGGACATGGGCACATAAACACTGTTTCTTCAATTTGTGCCTATTCGGATTATCTGCCGACCTTTCATTTAAATACATTACTCCCATCAACTTTAGGATCAGCGAGAATCAATTCTTTATTGCATCCCTTGCGTCCGAGACTCAACGATATTGAGAATTCACGAAAACACTTAAACATCGTATACAAATCTACCCCCCCCCCCCCCCCTCATAAGGATAACTTCGACTAGTCGTATACAAATAAGGATAAAGCTAAGGAACTAGCAAAGTACTACGAAACCCAAATTGAACTAAACCATGGTATACTGTATCAGGATACCTTTAAATGGTTAATCAAACTTTAAACTATTTCAGAAATTCCCCAACTACTACTGAAATTACCCAAACCACGGTTAAGGAAGTTTTGTATCTGCAATAAAAACCATAAAAAATTGAAAAAATTGTAAAAGCCTAACACATGATAATATTAGGAATGGTGAAGTTAAAAATTTACCCATAAATATAATATCCTATATTACTTTCCTAATAAACCAGATACTAAAATTAAACTATTTCCCCAAAAAATGGAAAAATGCTATCAATAACCCGGTTCACAATGCAGGTGAGAATGTCCTTGTATCAGCCAATTACAGGCCAATACGTCTGTTGTCCACACTTTATAAAATTACTGAGAGAATCATCCTTAATCGATTAAATGAATGCCTAAGAAAACTATATTATCATTTTTGAGCAATTCGAATTTAGACCAAAGCGCTCTACCATCCATCCGTTGCTAATAGCGGTCGAGTGCATATTTTCTGGACTGCAAGAAAATACACCCACAGCCGCAATTTTTCTTGATATTTAAAAAGCGTTTACTAAAATATGGCATTGTAGTTTAATTAACAAACTGATTACACCCAAAGTCCCTAGTGGTCAAACTTTTAATCTCGTAGTATCTAAATGACATACACTTTCGAGTTAGAGTTGAAGATAAATTTTCGACACCCAAACGCATAGAAAGTAGTGTACCGCCAGGATCCATACTTGTGACCCCCACATTTTTAATAAATATTTCAATGACATCCCGAGAACACAGAACCAATGCCAAGTCACAGAGATGATGTCAAGTTTCCATATTTTGGCACATACCGGAGGTTAAAGCTGTGAATGCTAGGAACTTCTTCGCAAGTGAAATCTCATGCATTTACGACCCTTTCAGCGTGGGACCAGATTGGGTCCAATCAGCCTGAAACCGACCCTGACAAAACCCGTGTGTGAAGCTTATGTAATAAGGGTCTAAATCACAATCAACGGATTTAGAGAAGTCATAGGTTATCTTTATTTATACGAATAGAATCTTAATAAAACAGTAGAAAAATGGGCTAAAATACAGATGATATCGATTCCTCAGTCAGAACATATAATGCTCAGTTAGATAATTTCCAACATGTTTACTTTTTGTGTGCCATGAATCCTTATTCGAAGCTTTGTATCATTTAACAAGAAAACTTTCTGCTTCATACACAGGAGCTGGATTTTTTTCGTCGTACAGGACACATAAATGTATAATTTTAGTGTGTAATTATTTTGCATGTATTATTTTAGTGTATTTGCATGTATTATTTTAGTGTATTATTTTGCATGAAAAAATCGTATCAAATTTATTTCACGATTATAAATAATATAGTTAAGGCTTTTCGTCAGTAAGGAAATTCATTATTCAGATATTTAATATCTTTCAAATGTAACATTAGTATAAAAATTTTTGAGTATTCAATTAACTTTTTACTTCTTATATTTTGTGGAATATATTTTGTAGTTTCACAAAATTTAATTATTTTTGAAGGAAGTTAATTATGATAAATGCAAACTGTCGCCAATGAACGAGTGTTTTCTAGTGTTTCAATTACACTTGGCACACTTAGAGACATTTTAACGTCCCCATTTCTCTTGTAAACCCTTTTTAACGATTTCGCCGTCCTTTTTGAACCCCTATTCGATTAATAAGATCGGTTGCGGGGATAAGAATTCTTTACGCTAGTAATTGTAGATAGGAAAAAAATGCATTTAGGAAAAGAATTATGCGTCCAACAAAAGACTTTCTCTACACACTAATAAATTTATATATTCTAGAAAAACAATAACACAAATTACGTTTTTTATAACTTTATCTTGACGAAAATCGATAGAATTTCGTTACCCATTTAAATAAACACGTCAAATTATATGAAAATTGCCCCATGCTTTCGAGTGCTCTCACGGTCCCCTGTAAAATAGTAAAATTACCAACATTTCACGGTAACTGAAATATTAGAAATCAGTTTTAAGAAATATGTCTCTTTATCTCTCGTTAAAAGTGCTTACAAATGGTTTACATATTCGTATGATAATAATGGATATATTTATTTTCTAATTTAGAACAAAAATGTGTACTATACGGAAAACGGTGTATATTAATGCATATAAATGGCCTATTTAAATTCTTTATTTGAAAAAAAAACTTTCTGCTTTGATCAAGATTAGCTAGACTGACATTATTTTTACAATAAATGAGGATGTTTTGACAAACATGAAGCTAAGCTCGTTGCCAATAGATGCCAATTGGTGATGAATTATGAAAAAAGTTCTTTATTTAACAAGGAAATGCTCTGCTTTCGCAAAGAATATCTGGGTTCAATTTTGCAGTGCATGACAGTGTATTGTCAAACATGTAACTAAGCTCGTTCGTAATAGATGATAATTGGTGATGATAAAACTTATTTATTTAAAAAGAAAACGTTCTGATTTCGTAAAGAACAACTGGGTCATTTTTGCAGAGCATAACAATGTTTTGACTAACATGAAATTAAGTTCGTTGTCAATAGATGCTAATTGGTAATGATAATGGTTCTTTATTTAACAATAACGTCCTGCGTTCGAGTAAAGAACAGCTGGGTTCATTTTTGCAGTTCATTACAATGTTCTGACAAACATAAAACTAAGCTCGTTCACAGTAGATGCTAACTGGTGGTAATAAAAGTTCTTAAGTTAACAAGAAAATGGTCTACTTTCGTAAAGAACAGCTGGGTTCACTTTTGCAATGCATGAAAATGTTTTGATAAACATGGAACTAAGCTCGTTCAAAGTATATGCTAATTGGTGATGATAAAACTTATTTATTTAAAAAGAAAACGTTCTGATTTCGTAAAGAACAACTGGGTCATTTTTGCAGAGCATAACAATGTTTTGACTAACATGAATTAAGTTCGTTGTCAATAGATGCTAATTGGTAATGATAATGGTTCTTTATTTAACAATAACGTCCTGCGTTCGAGTAAAGAACAGCTGGGTTCATTTTTGCAGTTCATTACAATGTTCTGACAAACATAAAACTAAGCTCGTTCACAGTAGATGCTAACTGGTGGTAATAAAAGTTCTTAAGTTAACAAGAAAATGGTCTACTTTCGTAAAGAACAGCTGGGTTCACTTTTGCAATGCATGAAAATGTTTTGATAAACATGGAACTAAGCTCGTTCAAAGTATATGCTAATTGATGATGATAAAATTTCTTTATTTAAGAAGAAAACGTTGGAAAATGTTTTGACAAACATGGAACTAAGCTCGTTCGCAGTATATGCTAATTGGTGATGATAAATTTCTTTATTTAAGAAGAAACGTAAGGAAAAGTTGGATTCATTTTTGCAATGCATGACAATGTTTTGACAAATATGAAATATTTTAGTTAGAATCTATTGGCAAATAACTCATATTTCTAACTGGTGATAAATGGTGATAAAAGTTCTTTTTTTATAAAGAAAATCTTTTGCTTCTGTAAAGAACAGCTAGGTTCATATTTGCAGTGCATAAAAATGTTTTGTCAAACATAGAACTAAGCTCGTTCACAGTAGATGTTAATTAGTGGTAATAAAAGTTCTTCAGTTAAGAAGAAACATTTCTGCTTTCGTAAAGAATAGCTGGGTTCATTTTTGCAATGCATAAAAATGTTTTGACAAACATGGAACTACGCTCGCTTACAGTAGATGCTAATTGATGGTGATAAATTTTCTTTATTTAAAAAGAAAAAGGTTCTTCCTTCGTAAAGAACAGTTCAATTCATTTTTGCTGTGCATGGTTATGTTATGACAAACATGAAACTAAGCTATTTGCCAATAGATGCTAATTAGTGATGATAAAAGTTATCTATTTAACAAGAAAACGCTTTGTTTTGTTATGACCAACTGGATAGATATATTTTTTTTACTGTGCATAACGATGTCTTGGCAAACATGAAGCTAAACTCGCTACCAATTGATGCTATTTGGTGATGATACAAGTTCTTTATTTAAAAAGTAAACGTTCTGTTTTCATAAAGAACAGTTGGGTTCATTTATGCAGTGCATGATAATAGTTTGATAAACATAAACTAAGCTAATTGCTAGTAGATGCTAATTGGTGATGATAAAAGTTCTTTATTTAACAAAACACCTTCCGCTTTTGTAAAAACAACACCTAGTTTTGTTTTTGCAATGTATGACACTGTTTTGACAAATATGACATTAAGCTCGTTGTCAAAAGATGTAATTGGTCATAATAAAATTCATAATTTAACAAGAAAACGGTTCACTTTTGTAAAGAATAGCTTAGTTCATATTTTTACAGTGTATAACGACGTATTGCTAAACATGAATCTAAGTTCGTTGATAATAGATGCTTGTTGAGGATGATAAAATTTCATTAATGCTAATTGCACGTTTAAGGTATTGCCAAAACAGTATACTGGTTAGAAATAGTTTGACGTCTTGCAGTGTATCATAATACTAGATGGTTGAGCGATGGTAACGTTTTAGTGACAAGCATAAACAAACAATTTCAGATGGAAATTAATGAGGCAGTGTTGTATCGTGAGGAAATATGTTATTTATTGATGATTATTATTAGTTTTGGAACATTATTTATGCAGTGGCGGATATTAGTGACGGAAGCTAATAAAGCTTATTGTTTAATTCCCGGTTACCAGAAATGCAAGTTAAGCACAAAAACTTGCTTTCGTATATTAGAAGTTTACATTTTTCTTTGCAAATGTACTCATTAAATTATGTTGTATGCTTACATTGCAGCATTTCTCGAAATTTTATAAGACTATTTAATACAGAAAAGTGTGAGTATGGGAAATGGAATTATTTAGTAAAGGGTCAAATCAGGAGAAAGGACAATATTGCCAAGGAGGAATGCCTTTCATGAAAATATATTCAATCGGAAAATGAAATACAATTGCCAATCGACTATGGTATTTGTTCATTCAATTGATACACACTGAATACCTTATGAAGAGGTATCAGTTATTATCAGTTATTATCAGTTACGTATCAGTTATTTTGTGAAATTAGTGGAGCATTTTAGCACTGTTTTACTGTATATTGTGCTTGTGAATAAACGTGTTAGTTATCCAGAAACTTGGACTCATTTTTGCATCCTGACCGTACATCCCCGATTCCAGAGGATACGTTAAAACAGTATAAATCATTTTCTTATATTTCTAAACCTTATCTTAAATCTCTAAACACCAGTGGCGTAGCACCCACTGAGGCTCAAAAGCTAAGCCTCCCCTGTTTAAAATCTAATTTAAAGATACTTTTATTTATTATATTTTTAAAAATAACTTTGCAAATATATGTCTTTTTTTAGAAAGCTGTTACACTTACTTAAAATGAGACGTTTTAAAGTATTTTCCCTATTAAAACGTATATCTAGGAGCTGAAATCATCTAGCTTTTATGTGTTCTGAAGAAAGTATAGCAGGAAGTATAGAAGGAAGTAAACGCCCAATTGTTTAACTCCGCCCTTCCTGATAAGCTAGAACTAAAGGCTAGCTTTGAGGAAGATGGGGCTACCGCTTTCCCCATTTCAACCCTTTCTAAACAGCGTAATGACAGACAATGATTGCATATGGAACGTGACGTTTCATGAATGAAAATGTCTTGGACAAGACGAATGGAAACGCCATTTTGGGGGACACGTGAAAACCGATTTTTAAAATTTGAATTATTTTTTTGGTTATTTAATGTCTTATGCGATTTCGACCGTTTTTTTCCCGTTTTACCCCTTTTTTCTCCACCATCCAGACGTCGTAGAAAAAAACAAATCACACCAGCGGAAAGAGCAGACAATTGCGAGTAAAATATATCAATTTCAAATCTCAAGGATAAATCCTAATATTTTTTAAAGATTTTAAAACAAAAGTGTGTGTGTGTGTGGGGGGGGGGGGGGACATGTGAAAACCGATTTTTAAAATTTGAATTATTTTTTTGGTTATTTAATGTTTCATGCGATTTCGACCGTTTTTTCCAGTTTTCCCCCCTTTTTTCTCCACCATCCAGACGTCGTAGAAAAAAACAAATCACACCAGCGGAAAGAGCAGACAATTGCGAGTAAAAATATATCAATTTCAAATCTAAAGGATAAATTTTAATATTTTTTAAAGATTTTAAAACAAAAGTCACTTTCGGTTCAGAAAAACTGACTTTGGTTTTTAAATCCTCACATCGCAAAAAGTACTAATGATTTTGACTAATAATTTACATTTTTAGAAAGGTCAAAGATCTGGCATTCTTACAAGTCCAATCTGTTCAAGAAATAATGAAAATTGCCCGCAGGATCGCAATTTTAAAGACGACATGATTTTAAATTTCTCGGCAATCCGCTAAAGCAGTTCATTCCCCGCAGAAGTTTGTTCACCGTTTCCATGGGGACCGAGCTTCCGGTTTTAAATTAATTAAGAGCTTAGCATATGTATTGTGTATACGTCGGGTGATATTATTATATTTATATGATATTTGAAATGGATATTTTAATTTATGGATATTTTAAATGGATATTTTAAATAATTTAAATGATTGAATTATGGTGGATTGAATTGTGGTGATGTATTTGAAATTATTATATTTATGGATTGGTGGAACGATATGGATACTTGATGGAACGATATGGATTTTTTAAATGGATATTTTAATTTATGGATATTTTAAATAGATATTTTAATTTATGGATATATTTAAATTTTATGGAAATTTAAATGATGGAACGATGGTTATTTTAATAGAGCTTAGCATGTGGTCATTATAAAATTTAAATTAGCGCGCGGGAATTGCAGGTCGGCACGGGTTCGATTCCCGCCACTGCCTAAACTGCCGCCGTGTTCAGGCGGAGAACGATCACATTAAACATGTGGGTCCGTAAGTCTTTCCGAGAGGTTGGTGGTAGGGGAAGGAGGGTACGGTCCCTGTGAATGCCTCTCCCACTGGGTTCCGGTCTAAATTGGGTGAATAAAAAGAAACTTATGGAAATTGTCGCGGAGGACGCAGTAGTCCAGTGGTTAGCGCGCGGGAATTGCACTCGGTAGGCCCGGGTTCGATTCCCGCCACTGCCAAAACTGCTGCCGTGTTCACGCGAAGTACAATCACGTTAAACATGTGGGTCCGTAAGTCTTTCCGAGAGGTTGGTGGTAGGGGAAGGAAGGTACGGTCCCTGTGAATGACTCTCCCACTGGGTTCCGGTCTAAATTGGGTGAATAAAAAGAACGTTATGGAGATTGTCGCGGAGGACGCAGTAGCCCAGTGGTTAGCGCGCGGGAATTGCACTCGGTAGGCCCAGGTTTGATTCCCACCACTACCAAAACTGCCGCCGTGTTCACGCGGAGTACGATCACGTTAAACATGTGGGTCCGTAAGTCCTTCCGAGAGGTTCGTGGTAGGTGAAGTAGGATACGGTCCCTGTGGATGCCTCCCCCACTGGGTTCCGGTCTAAATTGGGTGGCCCTTCCTGACCGTCCAAACAGTTACCTTACACCTTTCTGGTAGGTCGCGCCAGCGGGTTTGCCACGGTCAGAATTTTCAAGGGTAGCGAACAGGCTGGTCGCCAAAGGCGGCTAGTAAATTATAAAAGGCAATGTCTGAGTGTGTGTCTGTCTGTGTGTCTGTGTGTCTTATACACCATACGTTCAGCGACCGCGCGTCGGAGAGCTACGGAATTTGGAAATCGGAGACCCGGGGAAGGGAAGGGGACACGTGAAAACCGATTTTTAAAATTTTAATTTTTTTTTTTTTGTTATTTAATGTTTTATGCGATTTCGACCGTTTTTTGCCCTTTCAATCCTTTTTTCTCCACGATCTCCTCGTAGAAAAAAAAACAAATCACACCACCATAAATAGCAGACAATTGCGAGTAAAAATATATCAATTTCAAATCTCAATTTCGATTTCTAATATTTTTTAAAGATTTTAAAACAAAAGTCACTTTTGGCTCAACAAAACGATTTTTGGTTTTTAAATTCTCGCATAGTAAAAAGTACTATGTAGATAGTAAAGAAGTCATGATTTTAAATTTTATCGGCGGGCGAAAGAAGTTCCCATTTCCCATCGCCCGTTTCCCCCAAGCGCGCGTTTCAATGGCGCCGGTTTGTGTCTAGGTGGAGGGGACGTCACGGTTCTGAATATGCATAGCGATGGGTGGGACAATAAAAACCGAATTAGTGTTTGCTTTCCGTTTCCCGCGCTTCCGGTTTTAAATGAATTAAAAGCTTAGCATACGTATTGTAGAATTTATTATATTTATATTTTAAATGGTGAAACGATATGGATGTTTTAAATGGATATTTTAATTTTTGAATATTTTAAATGGATATTTTAATTTTTGAATATTTTAAATGGATATTTTAATTTTAAGGATATTTTAAATGATGGAACGATGGATGTTTTAATTCTATGGATATTTTAAATGATGGAACAATGGAACGATGGAATGAGGATGATGGAATTAAGAGCTTCCGCGACCCAGACCGTTCACAATACTTTCCTTATACATTATGCATATAAGGAAAGTAAAAATGAGCAAAGATTGCAGAATGTTTTATAGTGTATACATGTATGCCTTAAGAGAACTGTATTTTCTTTTATTTCGATAGGATTTCTTTTAAATAATTATTTTCTTATTAGAAATAGACTCAAGTACAGCAAAAGAAAATGTATTTCCTTTAATTTTTAGTCCACTTCTTTGGACGAGTAACTTTAACAGAAAATTGGAAATGAAAATACTAGAGTTTGTATTTAATTCCTGAACACTTCAAAGGTGCAGAAAGTACATTTCTGTAATGCTGCAACATCAAAGAAACATTTCTCTGTTACATTTTGAGATTTCTTATTTTTTAGATTCAAAATTTCCGCCAACGATCATGTCCTTTTTTATCTATACCTCTTTGAAAATGGTCTGAACTAAATCCTTAAAAGGTTACAAATTGCTTTTAGCAGTTTCAAATCCCTTAAGAGACTATTTTGGCGTTGAAGTGAAAATAGACTATCCCTCTTTCTTTAAGAGCAAAACATGTTTCCCTCTCTCTCTTTAAGAGCAAAACATAGAAAAATAAGAGAAATCTTCAATTAATTTCGAAATTGTGATTTTGCGAAATATAGTATGGTTAAAAAATGGGGTAATAAAGATTTAATATATTTTAAAACTGGAATTTTATACATTCATAGAATAAAATGTTGCGTCCCTAGATAGTAACTGTAGTCTTGCTTTGAGCTAGAAACAACTTCTATATATAATTGTAAATCCCGATTTGGCGATAGGTAAAGTAATAAAATGTGGTATTTTTAACTTGTTATGATGATGCAAATAGTGCATCATGATCGTAAACTTCATTATAATGCAATATGAAACAATTAAGGATATCATTCGGTTTTGGAGACAAAAATCTAACTCCTTCTTGAGAATAGAATCGCAACCACATTAGTAAAAGCAAGAAAGATGATGCGGCTGCTCTGTTTTATCTCCTGAAGAAGGGTCTTTACATCCCTTCGAAACCTTTTGACACGCTTATTTATTATGCTATATTTCAATACTGTTTAATATTTTCGATATGGCATATCAAAATAATTTCGATAGGGAAAGCAATATAATTCGATAGATTTTCATGAAACTTTATATCTAGAACTAGATAGAATGTTTTTCAAATTCGCATGAAAACTTTGAATTTTATTCGAAATTATATATATATTTTTAACGTGGTAGCAAAGGACAAAAATTTGTAAGTAAATTTTTAATTTAAA
Source organism: Amaurobius ferox (assembly GCA_951213105.1). Classification (NCBI taxonomy): domain Eukaryota; kingdom Metazoa; phylum Arthropoda; class Arachnida; order Araneae; family Amaurobiidae; genus Amaurobius; species Amaurobius ferox. Next base: position 95,597,061 of record OX578137.1, read on the forward strand.
GTTTTTAAGTAAATTTTTAATTTAAAGTTAAATAGTATATGTAAAGTTAAATTATATATAAGCTTAAAAGATCATTTGAAATGCTTTTAATCATAAAATAAATTAAATAAAAATACTACTGAATTTACAAATAATGCAGTAGCATTAAGTTTATATTTTTGCATTTTTGTGGTTTTGCCTGTGTGTAACACAAATGTGGGAAATGTGGGTCACTTATCTTTAGTCTTCCACCAAGGATTTTCTACCGGTTCTCGTTAGATCACCGAAGTCAGGCAGCATCGGGCGCGGTTAGTACTTGGGTGGGTGACCACCTGGGAACACCGCGTGTTGTTGGCTCTTTTCGGGCGCGGCAGCCCAGTGGTTAGCGCGCGATTCTCGCCGCTGCCAGAACTGCCGCCGTGTTCATGCGGAGTACGATCACGTTAAACATGTGGGTCCGTAAGTCCTTCCGAGAGGTTGGTGGTAGGGGAAGGAGGGTACGGTCCCTGTGGATGCCTCCCCCACTGGGTTCCGGTCTAAATTGGGTGGCACTTCCCGGCCGTCCAAACAGTTACCTTACACCTTTCTGGTAGGTCGGACGGTCTGGGTCTCAACAACAACAACAACCAAGGATTTTCTGAGACAAAGTCAGTCTTTTCCCCTGGGGTGTCTGAGGAAGTAGGATCAACAGAAACTGCATTGTTCTTTCATTTATCTTGGACCGTTCGGTCTTGAAGTGGATTTAGTACCAAACAATGAAATGGTAACAGCAAAAACCATCTAGGATCTTTAGTTTTCTTCCTTGACATTTCTACTACACTGTTAGCTATTTTTACTTTCTCATATTGAGGAAGTATTGTTTTCACGAAAATTTTCGATTTCGAGATTTCGATGCCAATTTATGTTTTGAGACCTCTTAAACACGTTTTGACTATTTTTGGAGTGATGTCCGTTTGTCTGTCCGATGTCTGTGGTTGATTTCTTATGTACACAAGCAGCCAAAAATATTAATGGATTTTCACGAAACTTTATATCCGATAGGGATATCAAATTAATCCGATAGATTTTCATGATATTTTTTTATCTAGAACTAGATAGAATTTTTTTTTAAATTCGCGTGAAAACTTTGAATTTTATTCGAAATTATATGTATTTTTTAACATGATAGCAAAGGACAAAATTTGACATAATCATGCATAAAATGTTTTAATAATCACGAGACTTAATAGTTTCGATCATTGTTGTGAAAAATAGCCGCGATACAAATTTTTTGTGTTCGTGACGTCATTAGACCCTTAGGAGGCAAATTACCCCTTCCGGGGGGTACATTATCAGGTATGGTATCAATCAAAATATTTTTTTAAGCCCTTTAAAATGAAGAGTAATACGCTATAGTTATAATCATTTGCACCCACGATATCGATTTTTCAAATTTTTTTCTTGTAAAATTTGAAAAAAAAATGGCTTCTGGTATGAGAAAATCGAGTTGAGTTACACTCCAATTAATTTCAGTGACAATCGATGTAAATAATTAAGATAGTTCTCATTAGGTCATCTACTCACATCCTTACGACTTCTACCAGCAAAATTATGTGAGCAGCATGAAAGTATCCACTCGGCCACTTACTCATCACTATATACATAGCCTCGGTCATTTACTCATCACTATACGGTCACTTTCTCATCAACATACAGAGTCTCTGTCACTTACTCCTCGCTATACAGAGTCTCTGTCACTTACTCCTCACTATACAGAGTCTCTGTCACTTACTCATCACTATACAGAGTCTCGGTCATTTACTCATCACTATACAGAGTCTCGATCATTTATTCATCATTATAGAGTCTGGGTCATTTACTTATCACTATACAGAGTCTCAGTCATTTACTTATCCCTATACAGAATCTCGGTTATTTACTCATCACTATACAGAGTCTCTGTCACTTACTCCTCACTTTGTAGCGTCTCTTCACTTACTCCTCACTATACAGAGTCTCTGTCACTTACTCATCACTATACAGAGTCTCGGTCATTTACTCATCACTATACAGAGTCTCGATCATTTATTCATCATTATAGAGTCTGGGTCATTTACTTATCACTATACAGAGTCTCAGTCATTTACTTATCCCTATACAGAATCTCGGTTATTTACTCATCACTATACAGAGTCTCTGTCACTTACTCATCAGTATGCAGCGTCTCTGTCACTTACTCATCACTATACAGAGTCTGTCACTTACTCATCACTATTCAGAGTTTCGGTCATTTACTCATCACTATACAGAGTGTCCCAGAAAATCCTTAAAAACCGGATTTTTGACCAAACTCTTCTGTTAACCGATTCTAGTAACCCACGTAATATTCTGATTTTCAAACCCCTCTTTATTGGCATTTATCGAGACACCATTCGTAATTTCGACCCTGCTCAAAACATCAGTCTCGCGTGGCGCCTCATTCGGAACTCCTTGTGAGTTGAATCCAACTTTAAATTTTTTAGACTGTCTGTTACTTTGTCGCTTAGTTGAAATTCTGTTATTTTTAACACTTTACAACAAGGTTGAAAAGTGTTTATGACTTTGTTCATTCATTCTGTCTGTCTGTCTTCCCGTTAGCACGATAACTGCCGTAAAAATGACTTAATCGAAATGAAATTTTAGTATGTTGTTCAGACAGTCTGTAGGACCTATGGAAATATAAATGACTAATATCACCCAATTAGTTTTGGATTCAACCAGGGTTGAAGAAATAAAATACATTGAACCCCATGGGACCTAATTTTTCAAACATTTTTTAAGCGGATTTAAAATTCACAAATTGCTTCGAAAATTTTAGGTAATATTCAAATTATCCCATAAAATATATAAAATGAATTTCAGCAAAATATGTTCAGTAGTTTTTTAAATAAAAATTAAAATAATAATAACACCTTTTATATGAAGCGATCACGTGACCATGATATGAAAAGATCACGTGACCCATTTCAAAATTATGTATGGCTTCCATCTTGTCTCAAAATCGTGATTTTTAAAAGTCTTTTTAATTCATATTGAGTGAATTCATATAATCATTCAAATATAATAAATTAATGTAGTATTGTGATAAGTTTTAAAATATTACCGAGGAATGTATTGCATTTTAGACATGTTTAAATAAAATTGCATTGAAGTTGGAAAGTGTTTCATAATCAATGCTTTAAGCATGATTGATCTTTCTTGTTTTTTTAGAATTCTGTTTAATTAGAATTCTGCTATTTTGTCTTCGAAAGCCGATATTTGTATTTCACTTCTACTGGGTGAATTTTATAATTAAAGGTTTTTCATTCCAATGTTTTCTTTATGTAAGCTGACAATTCGTATGCAAATTATGTTTTTTCCAATTTTTTAGTTTATAAAAGTCCATGCATTTATTCCCCTCCCCCCTTTTATTTTTCGCAATTGCCACTGATGATGGAAGTCTGACGTCCGGAAACGCTCTGGTTTTAATGTGATTTTAACGTTTTATCAATGGGATCAAATAAATACTTTAAAATTTAAAGGATAACACTTTATCGTAATGTTCAGACGTGTCGCCGAAATTATATGATACTAATTTTGTCGTATCTGAAAACCTTAGATTTAGTAGCACAATTCTCGAGTTTGGCAAAAAGTTGTGTGTATCTTCGCATTCTAATAAAACGTTTTTGTTTTAATACGTAATTTCATTTTCTGTAATTTTTTAGGCGAATGAACCTGTTCAGATTTTTGATGTCATGCGTATAATTTTTCTCCCATATGCATCCACTGAAAGCCTTCTCTCCTAGAAAAAGGATCCCGTTTTGAATTTTTTCCCCTTTCCTTAGAGGTTATTATGGCTGCAGAAAATACGGTATGTGTGGTCGCGCGGGATATATATATATTTTTCTTCCCTCGCTTTCACGAGAGGTCAAAATGTATTTCTGTTTCCATTTATATATTTTTTTCGGGATCATTTTCAAAGGGAATAATTTTTTATTTGGGGCTGAAGTCGTTTCGCGCCCATTGCGCCAATGTACACGGATTGTATGCAATTTTCACAGTTATTTATATGAATAATATTATTTTATTTTATAATTTTTTTAGATTAATGAATTCCATTTATCTCTGCATTAACTCCCGGGCAACTGGGGGTACATTTTCTACTATAATTATTATACCTCAAGTAATTCTGATCTCTAAGTAACATGCCGTAGTTTAAACATTCTGTAGAAAAGTAATCATTTTTTGAGTATTAAATAAATTTGTTCAGTGATACTTTTATACAATTTTTATAGGTAATTACTTAATGGTCTGATCTTTAAACTACCTGTGATTATTTCCCATATGTTTATTAAATTTTTTTTTCTTTCCTATTTAAAAAAAATTGACTTTAAAAGCGTGTTTAATGTTACTTTTATAATTAGAAGGAATATATTTTATCGGACATTTCTTAGCTTTAAAATCAAATGAAAACAAAGTGGGCATAATTTAATTTTTTATGTGAGATTTAACTGCAAAATCTCTGATTAACAATATTTGTATTTTCTGCACACTCTATAATTATGCAATCTGAGGTTTTTATTTCTAAAACGTTCCATTTTTCCTGGAAGTTAATATGATAAATGAAAATTAGCGCCACTGTGTAAGCATTTTCCCGTTTTTCGTTTTTTATGTCTCATAATTAGCGCTAGGTTTAACACCCCAATTATTTTCCACCATTTTTAACGTTTTTTGCCGTTTCTCTCTCTCCTCTTTCCATATAATCAATAAAACCCCTTATTTTAAGCAAAATATTTCTTTTCATACTTGTATCTGAGATTAACTATTTTTATATATTCAGCATGCGACTTTTACTACAATCACAAATTCATTTTTTTTTCTTCATTTACATTACATTTGAGGGGGGGTTTTGTGAAAAATAGCGCATGATATTAATAATTATTTGAAACTAACCAATTCTACTAGTGGCTAAATGGCTAGTGAGTTTTAAATAGGACATCTATGTACACTTAATAAAAGTTCTGCATTTCAGAAAAGCTTTTCATGTTAACGCATAAAAATGGTGCACATTTTATAGTTCTGTTACGGAAATAAGCGATATGCGAAACAATGTTTCATCCCCAAACACTAATTGTTGCCTTATTTTAAATATTTTCAGACGTTGTAATCTAGAAATTAATCGTTAATAAAAAATATTTACAATAGTTTGGTCAGAAGAACTGCGAGCAGACGATTTCCGCATTTGAGGCGTAACTCTTATTATGGCTGTAAATGGAATAAAAACTGCATAAATAATTGAATTATAAAATATAAAAAAAAATCTTCACAACTATAAATTAAAATATCCGAAGAACGGTTTGCCCATAGAGTCAATTAAGGCATGTTAGGAAAAAAAAATTCTGCGCATGATGGTATAAAAATCTAATGTGGGCAGCGCATGACTTTTCTTACAGACTCCAATTCATTTCTTCTTTATTTCTTTAATAATTAATTAAATTGAGTTTAACTGCACAAAATAACACGCATAATTATTTGAAATTACACTGAATTTGCACTTTTAGTTCAGTTTTTATTTCCATTAGGTAATTAGACGTATTTTAAGGCGGAATAGCAAAAATGTGAAAAAAAAAAAAACTAAAATATCTCGAGAAGGACTAGACCTAGAGTAATGGGGTTGATCTTATTTTTTTGTCATCAAAAATTACGTATAAAACAAGAATTTAATTGATATATTTCAACATATGTACTGTTTCATTTCAGATTTTGAAGATTTTTGAGGGTCATTTTTTTTTAAAAAAAGGCAGGTTTATTTTTCCCGAAGCGTACCAAAATCTAATCAGCACCAGAGTAACCCAAAAGTGACAAGTAATATTGATTTATAGCCATTTTTGCATTTATACTAACAGTATGCCTGTTCTTCGTTTCGAAAGACATTATGTTGTTGTTCAGACCTGGACCGTCCGACCTACCAGAAAGGTATAAGGTAACCGTTTGGACGGCCGGGAAGTGCCACCCAATTTAGACCGGAACCCAGTGGGGGAGGCATCCACAGAGACCGTACCCTCCTTCCCCTACCACCAACCTCTCGGAAGGACTTACGGACCCACATGTTTAACGTGATCGTACTCAGCAGGTACACGGCGGCAGTTGTGGCAGCGTGCAAATCCCGCGCGCAAACCACCGGGCTATCGCGCCCAAAAGACATTATGTAAAGAAACTTAATTCACAGTTTGTGGTAAACTTCTAATATTTTGAGGTTTTCATTTTGAAATTTCAAAATAATTCTCACAAACAGATAAGAAGAAAAAATCTGATGTGGGCAGCATCCGACTTTCCCTACACACTCGAATTCATTTTCTCTTTATTTCCTTCATAAATAATTAAATTTAGTTGCACCAAATAATACTCAAAATTATTTGAAATTACACCGAATTTACACTTTTAAATTCAATTTTCGTTTCCATTTGGTAACTGGACGTAGCGAAAAATTAAAATATCTCGAGAATGGCTAGTCGTAAAGCAATGGGGTTGGACTTACTCATTTTATAATTAAAAATTAAGTATAAAATAAGCATTTGATTGATATATTTGAGCACACGTAGTTTTTAATTTCGGATTTTGACGAATTTTGCGGGGCATTTTGCAAAAAAAAAGTCAGGTTCTCTTTCCCCGTAAACTACAAGTGACTTATCCTGCTTTTTTTTTTTTTTTTTCTTTTAACACATAGACCTGTGTTTTTTTTTTTTTTGCAAAATGGCCTGCAAAAATAATTAAAATCTAAAGTAAAAAACTACGTGTGGTCAATAAAATGCTTGTTTTGTACATAATTTTTGACAATTAAAAGAATAATGCCAGCCCAATTACTGTAGGGTTAGCTGTTCTCGAGATATTTTAATGTTTCGCATTTTTGCTCTTTGAAAATACGTCCAGTTGTCAAATGAAAACGAAACTTGAATTAAAAGTGCAAATTCAGTGTGATTTCAAATAAGGATGCTTGTTATTTTGCTCAATAAAACTCAATTTCATAAATTATTAAAGAAATAAAGAGCGAATGAATTTGAGACTGTAGGGAAAATTATATGCTGTCCCATCATATTTTTAAGTTAGAGTGGAAATATACATTGCACAGATGAACAGGAGCGTATACACAGAGATACCGCTGTAAAAACTGTTAAATCGTATTCTAGAGTGCTTCAAACACGTAAACCCACCCAAAACTGGAATTAGAATTTTCAATCTCACTCCAGTCATTTCCTTAGATATTATTACTAGCATAAATACTCAACGTTCCCTGGTATACTACTGGAATACAATTAACGCGGCACAAAATTTTAAATATTTCGGCCATAAATATGCTACCTATTAAGCCAAAACCAGGAAAAGAAAATATCTGATGTGGGCAGCACATGACTTTCCCTGTAGACTCATATTCATATTCTCTTTATTTCCTCGATAATTCATTATATTAAGTTTAATTACACAAAATAACAGCCATTATTATTTAAAATGACACTCAATTTGCTCTTTTGATTCAATTTTCGTTCTCATTTGGTAGCTGGGCTTATTTTCAAAAATGGTGTAGCGAAAATGCGGAAAATCTAAACTATCTCGAGAACGGCTATTTCTAGTGCATTGGACTTTGTCTTATTCTTTTGGTCATTAAAAATTAGGTACAAAACAAGCGTTTAATTGATATATTTGAGTATACGTAGTTCTTATTTTAGATTTTGACGATTTTTGCGGACCATTTAAAAAAAAGAAAAGCAGGTTCTTTTTCTCCAAATCGTACCAAAATATAAACAGCACCAGGGTAACCCGCAAGTGACTTTCTACCAACTTTTGTAAAATTTGATCTGTTAGTTTCTCAGCTAGAGCGGATACAGACAATTTTTGCGGGCCATTTCGCAAAAAAGTGGATTCTTTTATCGCGAATCGTACCAAAAACTAATCAACACCAGAATCACACCCAAGTGACCTACTTGCCAAATTTTATGAAATTTGGTCTATTTGTTTTTGAGTTAGAGTAGATACATACATTGCACAGACAGACAGACACATAGACGTCACTCTAAAATAATTTTTCGTATTCTAGACGTCCCAAAACGTGTAGATCTGTCAAAAACTCGAGTTGTGATTTTTGGTATGATTCCAATACTTTCCCTATACATTACCATGTATTGCAGGGAAAGTAAAACAGTCAAAAAGTTTGTAAATCAGTTAAACAGTTTTCGAATTATAAGCAACCATTACAGATAGGCAATATAATCATTTTGATTCCTGTTTTCCCAAGGGGAGGTGTTGGAGGATGAAACTTTTATTAATCTTTTCAGGTCAGATTTAATTTCCTCCAAGTTTCTTTCCGATATTTTATTTAATTTTGAACGAAAAAAGGGTGAAACCTCATATCAACAAAAATGATAATTTATTTTTTATCATTTTTCCACGTTTTATCAAATTTCAAATTATCAATTTCATTATCATTTACCCTATATCACTTTCATAACCAGATAAAACATCACTAATGTCGTTTGGTCACAATATTTTCCTCATTGTAGACCCTATTTTTCAGGCCAAAAATTTGTAAGTATATATGTTACCTGCAAAGTATGAAAAGCAGACACTGTATAGAATGCCCAGGCATTCTACAGAATGCGTAACATTTTTAGGCAAAATATGACATGCCTCTTTTATTTTAATATTTTACATACTTTCCCTAGGTATTGTATAGAATACCCAAGCATTTTCATTCTTGGCGATTTTAGGTGAGATTATGGCAATCTTTGCTATGATTTGGAGAACATTCCATTCTGGCAATCCTTTCAACGTCTTTTGTCGCCCTTTTGTCACCAAGGTAAAAATCGCAACATTCCATTTTGTCAACGTTTTCCGCGTCTTTTGTCACCCTTTTGTCGTCTTTTGTCGCCAAGGTAAAAATTAGAAAATTTTCTGATTTTCATGTTGTGCTATGAGCCACAGAACACCTGTTGCACAAACAGCTATTGTTACGTGCGGTCTCCGACAGCCAGCGGGGCTGGATTCTGTGATGCTTTTTAGCAGGCGAGAGTAGCGAGTTAAGTCCACGAAGCGGTCGTAGGCCCATGTTTGAATTGCTACAGATCAACTGTTGCACAAACGGCGAAAAAAAGGACGACAAAAGATAAAGAAAAAAGCGGAAAACTTTGCCAGAATGGAATGTAACGCGAAAGGAGTTGCCAGAATGAAATGTTCTCCAAATTATAGCAGAGATTGCCAAAATCTCACCTAAAATCGCCAAAAATGAAAAAGGGATTATATTACATCTGTTCCCATTCCAGTCTACCTTGTAGCAACATTCAGTTCAGCACTGGTCTTTTTATGTTTCTGTAGAAAAATCCCGTATCTTACATATTGTACGTCTTACATTTTCACATGCATTTTTTCAATAAAAGCCTTTTTCACACTTTGCCGAAATGTATTTGTCGTTCTATATAATGCCTAGGTATTCTATACAATGCCTAGGGAAAGTATGTAAAATATTAAAATAAAACAGACATTTCACACTTTGCCTAAAAACGGCACGCATTCTACAGAGTGCCTAGGCGTTCTATACAATGTCTGCTTTTCACACTTTGCCGGTAACATATACAATATTTAGTCCATGGATAACGTTTGCATCACAATGAGGTACAATGAAGTAATTAGCGTGAAAAAGTGATATCTGGACTTACCCGACATCTGACCGAAACTAACAATTTCAACGTCCGGCCTCTCCCGACGCAGTACACCATTCTCTGAATCCAGTTTTATCGCTTCTTCTTCTTCGACCCAGACTTTTCGACCTACTCGACGGTGTAAGATATCTGTTTGGACGGCCCAGAAGTGCCATCTAATTCAAACCTTAATCCAGTGGGAGTGGCATCCACAGGGGCCGCACCCTCCTGCCCTATCACCAACCACTCGGAAGGGCATACGGACCCACATATTTAACGTTACTCTGCGTGAACACGGGGAGAATTTCGACAGAGCCGAGAATCGAACTCTGGTCGTCCGAGTACAATACCCTTGCGCTAACCACTGGGCTATCCCACCCTGTTTTACTGCATAAATAAGTTCGCCAAATTAGATTATATTATTTCCAGAGATGGTTAGCTAGAAAGCGTAGTTTGGGAAAATCAAAAATATTTTTAGACATAAATCTGCTCTTTATTAAGCTTAACAAATCAGTGAAACAAGTATATATGCATCCATTGGGCCATGCTATAGTCATAAGAGTGCATAATAGACAAATGGACAGAATCAGGTTTATAATTCTCGTTATTCCATATTTCGCTGTAGGGTAATAAAATTTCATCAGAATATTCATTAAACTCAGTTTGATGGACTGTAAAAAAATCATGAAAATTTTATCACGTGATTCAAGAGATATTAAAGTTAGAAGCTGATATTTTCCCATATAGTATTAGATGTATGATAGGGAAAGTGGAAGGGATATTACCGTATACGCGTTTCCCTTCAGAGCGCCAGACTCCATGATTTTACCGAAATTGTTCGTAACTCCCAATTCTTTATCGGATACAAACCTTTTATTTCCTTCGGAGTTACCGTCTTATAGAAAGGAGTCTTTGCGTCGCACATATTTTAAAAATTGAAAGTCCATCTCGGTACAAGAATGATCTATTTTTTCTTATTCTTTCGAATAAGAACGGTTCGAATACAATTCTTTTCAAAAGAAAAAGGTTTTTCTGCATTCTTTTGTCTAGCCGGGCTTGTTAGTATCAAAACAATGATAGATGTAGAATTTTTTCGAAGTTTTTCCACGAACTGATGGAGTAAGATAAAAAAAAAAGTTGTCTGGGAAAGTATAAAATTTTGTTCCGAAGTTTAAGCCGGAAAATATAGAGTCAATTCTAAGAATTCAAACTGCGTAACATAGGTGAATAAAAACTGATTTTTTTATGGAAATTTATTAAGAAAAACATTCTGTAAACTTACTCCTAAACGAGTAAGGTAACTTTCAAAAGAAAATTCCTTCAGCACTTTCTTGTTACTAAAAAACTATTAAAACTGGGAAACTTTGTAGTAATTTAGATAGCTTATAAAAGTAATTATACTAAATAAGATTATGCTTTAAAGAACATATGAAAACATTAAATTTAGAAAATTTTAGTATGTTTAGTATATAAAAAATGTAGTGTGACACATCACTGACTTTCCCTACATAATGGCCATGGAGTTAGAAGGAAGGATATAAAATTCCTAAGGATGAAAAGTTTGGAAATGCCGTAATTTTTTGAGAATTATAGCTAGGTGTCGCTAGTGTTAATAAAGTAGTCACTAATGTTAGTTGAGACAACAGAAAGGCGTAGTATTTAGTATATGCATTTTTGATTTTTTGGGTTCACAAATTATAAGTATAATCAACCAGCATTTTTGCGTAGTTGTAGGATAGAGTACAGAATATATGGAGATTAAAATAATTTTGAATACCTAGAAATATCCTTTATTGTTTCAGTTCCAATTTGCATTGCGCTAATAATTTATTTTTACAGAATGAATAGTTTAAATAAATATTTTAAGCCTTTCGTCATAGTAATACATACAATGCAAGACTACTTATCTTACCCCAGCGACACCTGAATTGTTGTCTCTAACGATGTTGGCATTTTATTAATCTGGAGTTTTAACTCCTTACTTTTACCTCCATGTCAATGGCTTTTCTTCTTTCACTGCGTAGTAATGGTGTACAAGATCGACAGCACAATGTTTTAAGCATTCAATTAACAGCACGTAAATCGAAATTGTGTGCTTGTGACAGCATTGACATTCATGACTTCTTCATACTCATGGGCAAAATCCTCATAAAAATGCAATTACCTGGGAACAAATGACTATTGGCGAATTCTTGGGTGTCAAAATATAAAATTAGTACAAAAAGTATCTTCTCTACTGAATCGAATGAACTAGATCAACGAGTACGGTGCTAACAAAATTTGTTGCATGATAATATGAGAAGTGAACTTATTGGACAATACTTACTACTTTCTTAATTTTATGTAATTTGCTTTATAAATTGTAAAATGTTACTCTATTTTCTACCCAAGAACGTGACTTTTTGTGTTGAACCCTTCTAAATTGACTTCAATCTAACTTAAACTTCAAATTACTTAACGACTACAATTCTACGAGAGAATCACGACATTTAAACAAATAAGTTACTTTATTCAGAGCTAATATAGCTGGAAACCCAACACACAAGCACAAACACACACACATATATATCTATATAAATAAAATTGAAAATCTATCTGTCTGTATGTTTTGTCTTATCACGGGAGAACTGCTGCACCGAATTGAATGAAATTTTCGGAGTAGGCTTGGAATAGCCTAACTTAAAATTTAGTCCATGTTTCGAGTTTCTAGGATTAGAGTTTGTCTAGATATTAATTAAAAATGTACAATTAAACCTTCCATAGAGCTAGAATTATGTAGACGATATTTTGTCCACTAATTTATTTGAAGAAAATTATAGTATGTCGCTTCGAAACGGTTTTTAATTCAATGTGTTTATGTGGCAGATGATTTTTATTAAATCTTTTCCGATTTAAATAATAAAGTTATGTATATAACATAAATTTCACCGATATTGCATTTTTGACTAGATTATATCAATTACGGTCTAATTTATTACGTCATTGTTTTATTTTGACAAAAATTGCTGAAACTCATATATTGTACGTACGGGTTATCTTCTACAAATGCTCGGGTATATCTTCTAATCTACGAGAATATAAGTAGTACAAGTATATTGGCATATATTTTTACATATATTGACATATATTGGAATCAAGTACGGCCTTCTGGTTTGAAGATTATGGGGATTATTGATATTTTCACTTTATTACTTTATTATATTTTCGCTTAATTATTCATATATATTTTGACATATATAGGAATGAATTACGGCTTTTAGGTTTTAAGATTATGGGACTATTGATATTTTCAATTTATTAAGTCATCTGTTTTATTTAAGAAAATAATTTAGAAACTCATATGTTGTAGTACGTGTAATCTTCTACTAATACACGGGTATATCTTCTAATATTCGCGAATGTAAGTAGTAAGGGTCCCATACAGTGCCCATATTAGTGCTTTTGTTTTGCATATATTGGTTCAATTTCATATTTTTCGTACAATTGTTTACAAACGGGACCAGGATGTTTTATTTTTATCTGCCCGTGAAGATAATTTTGTATAGCGAGAACAGATATTCTTAAACTACTTTTTAGGAGCATTAAATTAAATATTTTAATAGAATATTTTGATTAACAATATCATTTAGTATACTATAGCAATTTGCACGTGATCGTGAATTTTAAGTTTCTTTATATTATATACTCCATAAGAACGGGTATACTGCTAGTATACAACACAAATCTATACACAAATTGTTTGCAGTGCTAGCAATACAAATCATACCAGGGACATACTGATCTACACATGCCATTTGAACCTAAATCATTACTAGACTGAATTTCAACCTGAATCGAAGTTGATCAAAATACGAAATGGTGTTCACTTACAACATTTCTATGAACGATCAGAGACGCATACGAATAGCAGATGTCGCAGTTCCAGAGTTTGATATTTTATAGATTTGACCAATCATGAATATGCGATTCTTCGGAATGGAAGTTGAGAAGTTTAGGACACAAATTAAAATCAGGTAAAAGTAGAATTAGAATAAAATAACAAATTAATAGAATCGTCAAAAAATTTACTTGAAAAACTGACAATATCTCAACCGCTGTTCAATCTAGCATTCTAAAATTTGTATCATTCGTTTTCTAATGAAAATTTACGTCTGAAATGATTATTTATTTTTCGTTATTGATAGTTCTGAGTTTTTAATGATAGTTTCAAAAATTCATTTTAATATTGGAGAGGGTACGGAGGATGCTTTTCCCATTTGGTGGCATTTAAAATCGATTCGTGAGATGTCACGTCCTCACACAAACCCACATATCCCCCAACGTGTTTGATTTGAGTTCAGAGATTCTTGAAACGTGCTCTTCCGTTGAAAATTCGAATTCGAATTTTTGATCTCGTCACATTACTTTTCCCATGAAGGTAGAAAGTCCCTTACATCAGAGGTTTACAAAGTGTGTTCCGCGGTACTCTTGGGATTCCACGACGTGATAGTTGACGTAAATTTTCTCAAATATTAAAATACGAGTAAAATATGAATGCATAATTTGGACTACAGGGAACTTATTCTCATTCTGGGATTCCGCTATCAAACTAATTTTCAAAAAGGGTTCCTCGACCCAAACAGTTTGAAAAACACTGTCTTACATTATACTACGCATGAAAGGAAAGTAAAAATACACATAATATTAAAAAATATTTTCGACTATTTCGAGAGCGCCAAATTTATAAGAAGAGTATTTAGAAAAGGAATAACGGTCTTTACTAAATGGATCTTCCTCTCAGATCTCCAAATTTCAGGCTTTTACCGAAATTGTTTGTATCTTTCAATTCTGTATTGAATTTGCAGCTTTCATTTCTATAGGAGTTATCTTATAGAATGAAATACCTGTTATAGACAGTTCTCATAGAAAGGAAACCCTGTTATAGACAGTTTTCACAGGAAAGAGACTCTGTTACAGACAGTTCTCATAGAAAGGAAACCCTGTTATAGACAGTTCTCATTGAAAAGAATCCCTGTTATAGACAGTTCTCATACAAAGGAATCCCTGTCATAGACAGTTTTCATAGAAAGGAAACCCTGTTATAAACAGTTCTCATAGAAAAGAAACCCTGTTATAGACAGTTCTCATAGAAAGGAATCCCTGTTATAGACAGTTCTCATAGAAAATAAACCCTTTTATAGACAGTTCTCATAGAAAGAAATCCCTGTTATAGACAGTTCTCATAGAAAGGAATCCCTGTTACAGACAGTTCTCATGGAAAGGAAACCCTGTTATAGACAATTCTCATACAAAGGAATCCCTGTTATAGACAGTTTTCATAGAAAAGAAACCCTGTTATAGACAGTTATCATAGAAAGGAATCCCTGTTATAGACAGTTCTCATAGAAAGGAATCCCGGTTATAGACAGTTCTCATAGAAAGGAAACCCTGTTATAGACAATTCTCATACAAAGGAATCCCTGCTATAGACAGTTTTTATAGAAAAGAAACCCTGTTATAGACAGTTCTCATAGAAAAGAAACCCTGTTATAGACAGTTCTCATAGAAAGGAATCCCTGTTATAGACAGTTCTCATAGAAACTAATCCCGGTTATAGACAGTTCTCATGGAAAGGAATTCCTGTTATAGACGGCTCTCATGGGAAGGAATGTACCTATGTGTTTCGGAAACAGCGCGAGTCGATCTTTGAACAGGAAAGCTCCCCCCACCTTCCCTCTCGAACAGGAAAAATTGTTTTCGGGTTAAAAACATTTATTCGCTCAAATTGAAAATTTAGACGTTTTAGGGGGGGGGGGGGGTGCTGATTACGAAAAGGAAATTTTTAGAGCATTCCCTAGGCGTGCGGGCCAGTCTGTTCACGAGTTTGTGTGACCAAGTTTTTCTCCACAACTGCTGAACAAATTTAAACTAAATTTGGTACGAACATATATTTTTGTAAGAGCAATTTGATATTTTTTAAATTATCACAGTACTATAATAATTTATTTTACTTAAATCTTAAAACCATGGAGGTAAAAGTACTTTCTAACTCCATGCTTAAAACTTCACCGAAACAGACAAAGCTATAAAATCGTCTGCTTCTCTGTATAAAATCAATCTTTTTTTTCATTCCTATCACTTTTACTCCAGACTCCAGAGCTAAATAATTTTAAGTTAAAAAAATTCTGCAATTCTTATACAAATCATCTTACAGCTTGATTTGTTTACATTCTGCATTCTTTAAAATTAGATTTCTTTGCAGAAATAATCAAAGTTTGATCATCATTTAAACTTAAAAATATTGTAATTGCGTTGGCGCAGAATATAGATGTACAGTAAATACGCAAAAATAAAGCGGTTTTAGGACTAATGTAATACTAAATATAAAAATCTGATGTGGGCAGCACATGACTTTCTCTGCAGACTTATATACAGGTTCTCTTTATTTTAATTAAATTTAATTCACTTTTAATTCAATTTTCGTTCTCATTTGATAACTGGACTTATTTTCAAAGATAGCGTGGAGAAAATAAGAAAACAACTAAAATATCTCGAGAATGGCTAGTCCTAGTATAATGGGGTTGGTCTTATTATTTTCTTCGTTAAAAATTACGTATTAAACAAGCATTTAATGGATATATTTGAGCATACGTAGTTTTTTAGTTTAGATTTTTTCGATTTTTTCGGGCCATTTTGCAGAAAAAGGCAGGTTATTTTTTTCCGAATCGTACCGAAATCTAATCAGCACCAGGATGACCCACAAGTGACTCATATATCGAATTTTGTGAAATTCAGTCCATTACTTTTTTAGCTAGAGTGGATGCAAGCTTTTGAGGGCTATTTCGCAAAAAAAAAAAGGCGGGGTTTTTTTATTCCGAATCATACCCAAAACTAATCAGCACCAGACTCGCCCATAAGTAACTTACCTACCAAATTTTGTGAAATTCGGTCTATTAGTTTTTTAGTTAGAGTGGATTCAAAATCTGCACAGACAGACAGACAGACACACAAACACACAGACACACACACAGACGTCATGCTAAACATAGTTTTTTCGTATTTTAGAGGTCTCGAAACGTGTATGTAGATCCGTCGAAAACTCGAGTTGCGATTTTCGACATGATTCCAATACTTTCCCTATACATTACCATGTATTGCAGGGAAAGTAAAAATTATTTTCTATCGTCCTTTTCTCGGGATTTCGAGGAAATCAAAACATTCTAGACTAATTTCTTGAATGATTGGTACAATTTCTTGAAAGCAGAAGCATCTATTTTGCAGCTAAATTGTGTATCAAATATCAGCCACGTAACATTGCAATGGCACAGATTATAACTGGCTGAACCGGTAGGAATCAAAATGGCAGATGCGTCAGCCTGTATATTTAGGAGGCTTAGATCACGAAACCATCAAATTCATGTCAATATAAGTGTTAAAATATTTATTGAAAACTTATTTTAAAAAAGGAAGGACTTTACCAATACACGCATTTTCCCAGTTCGGAATCCCAGACCTCGTGTTACTACGGATACAGTGTGTATTTCTCAATTTTATATCAAATGAATAGCTTTAAATTTCTACGGAGTTATACTCTTACTGGAAAAGATACCTATATCAAATATTTTGGGGGGGAACTGAAAATCTAAAGGAAATAAAATACTTCAAAAATTTTTTCTTTCTAATTCGTTTGGGAAAATGGATCGGATAACATATAAAATATATGTTCTTTTGAGAGAGAAAAAAAATAAGTTTTTCTGCATTTACATTCCTCGAAGCTTCTTAACATCAAAGCAATGATAGATGTTGGAATCTTTTGAAGTCTACTCCTTGATTTGTAGAAATAAGATAAAAAAGAATGGCTGGGAAGAGATTAAAATTTGTGCTGAAGTATGAACCATAAAATATAAATCTTCGAGCCATTGCCGAGTAATTTTTATTTTTTAAAGGAAACGTGATTTCTAAAAATAATTGACATACTCTGAGTGGGCAGATCACAGAGTTTTTGATCGAATTATTTTTGTAATGTCGATTTTCCAACTTTTAGGCCAAAATATTGTTTAAATATTTATAAATCTATCCTGTAAATTTTTACATCGATATCATAATTAAAACGCATGTTACAAATGTTTGGGGGAACTATTGTAACATGCACTATTGCAATTGGTGTCTATCTGGATTTAAAGGCATCAATTGAAAACTTTTAATGAAGTTTTCGCAGTTTTCATTACTTTAAACTATTCAGATTTTTATAACACAGAACATAATTAATGAAATTCTTTGAAATTTTGTGTTTGTTACTAATAATATATATTAAAACGTTATTTGAATTTGTTTATTAAATTACTATTATTATTATTATTATTTTTTTTTTGTAAAATATTAAAATTATTGAAATATCACTAAACATGTTAAGTGCTATCAATTAAATAAAATATCAATACAAAAAATTAATTAGAATTAGAATGTAGTCTAAAATAAATGTTAAGTACGTTAACACGTTAACCGCGGCGTCAGACACCGATGGCGGACAATATACTTCAATACTAATACAATCTGTACAGGCCGTGTCAATCAGTCGCCTTTGACTAACGATATATAAGTTAAAAAATTATATACTTGTATTAAAAATAAAATAATTTGAAGGTTATAAAAAAAGTATTTAAATATTACTGCTTACCAGAAAAATTATTTTAATGGGTATTGTTGAAGCACTGGATACACATAAATGGTTGTCCTGTGCAGGTTTCACAAAACGTTGTTACTTGTTTTGTCAACTTTCTGTTATATCTCTTCCAAATTGGTCTGCATTACCTTCGTAGCATTTTTTACACTCTCTTCGAACTTTCGATACTCTTCCAGTTTTTTGTTACTTTCCTTATATACATAATGTATAAGGAAAGTATTGTGACGGGGGGCGGAAATCGAATTCGAGTTTTCGACTGGAGAGCACGTTTCAAGCATCCCTGATTACGAATCAAACATTTTTGAAGTGGTGTGTGTGTGTGTATGTGGGTGGGTGTCTGTGGAGACGATAACTAACGAACGAATGGACCGATTCGAACGAAATTTGCTACAAAAATCACAATCCGTAAACACTTGAAGCCTATTGCTTTTAAACGGAATCGAATGTTCAGAAGAACCCCCCTAAATTTTCGAGTGAAATTTTGAAAAAATCGTCAAAAAATCAAAACCGCTAATAAAGTTACGCAAATAGACATTTCTTAGGTAATTTTCGAAATTCTATATACTCATATACTCATTGCTTATATATTTAAATATAATGTGAGTATTTAGAACTGAGGTATTTAGTAGAAGCTTAAAGGCTAGCCTGAGTATCCCGGCGCGAACGGAAAGGAAAACAAAGTAGGCTCGGCGCTTAACGTGTTAATTAGCTTTAAAATAAGATATTGAGCAAGTGTTTAGTACCACAAAATATTAAGTTATATCAATTTTAAAATTTGCCAATTTTAATTTCATGTTTTAACTTATAGATGAAAATTAACATTTTAGAAAATTAAAAAATATTTTTCATTTAAATTTCTAGTTGTCCTTAGGTTAAAATAAAAATTTGAATTTAGCATAATGAAACCTAAAGACAAATTGTAATCTCAAAGCTTTGTCATTTTAAAACTGGTCTTTAAAATATCACAGGCTATTAATTTTAAAATTTCTCTAAAATCTCAGTGTGACTTGCAAATTTTAATATACATTCACCATTTCTTTGAATTTCAATATAAGTATAAATACCAAATCTAATTCAGGAAAATAAGGAACTCTATGAAGTGAAAAATTCTTAAGAATCCTTACGTTAATGGCGTACTATTAAATGTGAGAATTTCTTTAGCACCCATGTGCCACCAACATATTAAAATTTAAGATTTCTGCAACAATCTAATATGGAAACGAACTATTAAAAGCGAAGTTTACTGAGTTATCCCAATGCTATTGGTACACTTATAAAATTGGCGAATTATTTTATTCACAATGAGCCCATAGTTACCTGTTGTTGTTGTTGAGACCCAGACCGTCCGACCTACCAGAAAGGTGTAAGGTAACCGTTTGGACGGCCGGGAAGTGCCACCCAATTTAGACCGGAACCCACTGGGGGAGACATTCACAGGGACCGTACCCTCCTTCCCCTACCACCAACCTCTCGGAAGGACTTACGAACCCACATGTTTAACGTGATCGTACTCCGCGTGAACACGGCGGCAGTTTTGGCAGTGGCTGGAATCGAACCCGGGCCTACCGAGTGCAACTCCAGAGCGCTAACCAATGGGCTACCGCGCCCAGTTGTGGCAGCGTGTAAATCCAGCTCGTAAACCACCGGGCTACCGCGCCCGAAATGTGCCAACAGCACGCGGTGTTCCCAGGTGGTCACCCACCCAAGTACTAACCGCGCCCGATGCTGCCTGACTTCGGTGATCTAACGAGAGCCGGTGTTTTCAGCACGGTACTGCCGTTGGCCCTCCATAGTTACCTGTTGTTGTTGTTGTTGTTGAAACCCAGACCGTCCGACCTACCAGAAAGGTGTAAGGTAACTTTTTGGACGGTCGGGAAGTGCCACCCAATTTAGACCGGAACCCAGTGGGGGAGGCATCCACAGGGACCGTACCCTCCTTCCCCTACCACCAACCTCTCGGAAGGACCTTCGGACCCACATGTTTAACGTGATCGTACACCGCATGAACACGGCGGCAGTTTTGGCAGTGGCTGGAATCGAACCCGGGCCTACCGAGTGCAACTCCAGCGCACTAACCAATGGGCTACCGCGCCCCCATAGTTACCTGTGAAATATTTTTACAGGTAACTATGGGGGCGCGGTAGCCCATAGTTACCTGTGAAATATTTTTTATATTCCCTTATAAATTGATGTTTAGACAGCATAAAACTTGTTAAACTACTTACTACCTGTTACGAAAAAGATATATATGCAGAAATGTGTACGCAATGACAGCAAGACTTATTGGAGCCAAAATTTCAGGGCTTTATGACTTTTTTACTTTCTCATACGAGCATGGAGAAATTATTGTTTTTACGAAAATGTTCTAATTCGAGATTTTGATGCCAATATATATTTTAAAACCTCCTGAACACGTTTTGACTATTTTAAAAGTGATATCTGTCTATCCGTCTGATGTCTGTGGTCGATTACTTGTGCATAACAGCCTCAAATATTAATGGATTTTAACGAAACTTTATATCCGGCTTTTTTTATCAAAAAATCTAGAATTTGATAGAATTTTTTTTAAATTCGAGCGAAACTTCAAACTTTATTCGAAATTTTATATTTTTTAACATGACAGCATAGGGCACAATTTGACATAATCATGCATAAAAGGGTTTATTTATGGCTCAACGATCACGAGACTTAATAGTTTCAATCATTGGTGTAAAAAATAGCCACTATATAATTTTTTTAGCCCTCCATGTGGGGCAAGTTACCTCCCTCCCCCGTGGTACATTGTCAAGTACCGTATCAATCGAAATATTTTTTCACGCCTTTTAAAATGAAGGGTAACACGTTGTAGTTGTAATAATGATACTGATTTTTCATATTTTTCTTGTAAAATTTGAAAAAAAAAAATGAATTCTGATATGAGAAAGTTGAGTTGAGCCACATTCCACTTCATTTTTTCTGTTTTTCATCATATCCCCAGATTCCGTGCTTTAACTGAAATTGTTTGTGTCTCCCAATTTTATATTGGATTTGAAGCTTTTACTTATTTATAAATAACCTCAGAGGAAGAGATCTTTATATCACTTATATTTTGAGTACGGCAAATTCATCTCTTAGAACATGGATGCTCTGTTTTTCTCATTCTTTCGAATAAAAAATGGATCGAACGTAGTATGAAATATAATATATTCTTTTTCAAGGAAACTGTTCTTATTTTTTTGCAGTGCTTGCTAACACGAAAACAATGAAAGATGTGGAAGTATCTCCGTAGACTGGTGGAACAGACGAAAAGAAATGTCTAGGAAGAGTTTAAAGTGTTTTTTCTCAGGTGAGCTGGAACATTCTTAAATTCTTAAATTGGGTTTTATGAGCTTTCATATTTCAATAAACATGGGTTTATTCCACATGGAATCGATTTAAAGTATATTTAAAAAAACATTTTGACAAGCAAGCAATTAAAATATATTTATATTTTATTACATTTATTTAACAATTCAAGTGAAAATTTTTGTACTATGTTAACATTTGAAACTAGCTATTAAAATGGATGTTTATTTCTATAACTTAGTTGTTCATAGAAAATTTCTAAAATTAAAGATCTCTGTACTTTAAACGTAAAATTGTCATTGTATTAAAAGTTAACATACTACATGTTTTTTTCAAACTATCAGATATTTTTGTAGCATCCTTGTTCTTCTGGCCAAACTTTTGGAAGTGACTACCTTTATAATATCACAATTCTACCAGTAAACAATTGAATGTTTTTACATTATGTATCTGTCCAACGGCCTTACCGTGCTGAAAACACCGGTTCTCGTTAGATCACCGAAGTCGAGCAGCATCGGGCGCGGTCAGAACTTAGGTGGGTGACCACCTCGAAACACCGCGTGCTGTTGGCACATTTCGGGCGCGGCAGCCCAGTGGTTTGCGCGCTGGATTTGCACGCTGCCACAACTGCCGCCGTGTTCATGCGGAGTACGATCACGTTAAACATGTGGGTCCGTAAATCCTTCCGAGAGGTTGGTGGTAGGGGAAGGAGTGTACGGTCCCTGTGGATGCCTCCCCCGCTGGGTTTCGATCTAAATTGGGTGGCACTTCCCGGCCGTCCAAATGATTACCTTACACCTTTCTGGTAGGTCGGACGGTCTGGGTCTCAACAACAGCATTATGTATCTGATAAATTATAAAATCTGAAAAATATTATATTCCATTTACTTACCCTTTTTATGACATAAATTCTGTATTAATGAAAAAAGAAATTAAATGATGTCTCCCCCTCCTTTTAAAAATCAACAACAACCTTATTATTTTTAACATAATTTCCATATATGTCAGGAAAGGATACACTTTGATTCAAAATGTAGAAATTATTGGAAGAATTTTCAAAAGACTTTACAATAGAACTTTGCCTTAACTTACTTTTTAGAATTAGACAATAGAACTTTACTACTCACGCGTATGTTTTTGGGGTTTACCTTCAGATCTCATGTTTTCACCAAAATTGTTTGTATCAAACATTTTACACCGCAATCGTAACTCTTGTAACTTTTCGAGTTACTTTCTTAGAGAAAGAAATGTCTGTAATCGCACATTTCGAGACTACCAAGTCTACCTTTTGAGAAAAAAAGATCTT
The DNA here is from genome assembly GCA_951213105.1 of Amaurobius ferox. Lineage (NCBI taxonomy): Eukaryota > Metazoa > Arthropoda > Arachnida > Araneae > Amaurobiidae > Amaurobius > Amaurobius ferox. Next base: position 95,620,018 of record OX578137.1, read on the forward strand.
CCTTTTTCAAGCGGAAACGGTTCAAATACCGAAAGAAAAATTATAAATTATTTTGCAAAGCAGAAGTTTTCTGTATTATTATATCTTGCTAACGCCGAGATAATGATTTTGTGGAAAATTTTAAAGATGAAGAGATAAATCTTGGAAGACATTAAAATTTGTTGAAAGGAAGAAACTTAAAAATGTATAAATTAAACTAGATTAGCCATTATTTTATACATAAAGCACAAATGTCTTATAATTGCTGATTTAAAATGGATTTAATAAAAAATGTAATAAAGCCATTCAAGCTCAAGGTCTTCTAAAATCATCTTAATGCTTTCAGGAAACTATTAAAAACAAATAATTCTGCATTAAATATATGTTACGTTAAATATATGTTAAATATAATTACGTAGAATAGTTATATTAAAAGACTTCGCTAATACCGCAGTGGTGAATCATCAAAGATGATGATTTCTGTAATATTCAAGTATTACAGGCAAACTATGGAAATGAAGGATTATACTTATAAATCATAATCTTACGTCTGATAAATTCTAATCACTATCAACTTGAATGTATGAATAATATACTTTCCACTCATTAATTTATAAATGATTAAAAACAGAAAACATTTTATTTAGTAAAACTTTCTAATGATTATACAGTGTTGAACAAAAAAAGATTGCATCGGCTGTGAATTTTGCAATGAAAGGTTTATTGCGCTAAATTGTACGTTTCAGAATTATACAAAATGAGTTCGTTAGATGAGATATACAGGATGTTTCATCATAGTTGGCCTCAGGTGAAATTATTTGAAACATTCCTGAATATATTTACAATACAAGTAATATAAAAACTACCAAAATCGACTGAAATTGATATTGGGTTTCTCTCGATTCTTACACCCTCTGCAGGAGCTAACTGCAAATTGAAACCAGACTTTGCATTAAACTTGTCTTCGCAATTTCAGTTGCAGATGATCCCGGATTTGTATTGGGGAAAATTCTCGATTTTTAATAAATAACAACTCTCAGAATAATGCAGACAATTGTAGTAGTTTTTTTTAGATAAGTTACAGAACAGCGCAACTTTTTTCTACTTGAACTTTCTTTTTCTCATTATAAAAAATAATTTTTTTTATAAAAAATTAGATGTCTTAATTTTATGAAAATACTACCCACCAAAAAAGTTATATGAAAAGATTTTATATTTAATTTTAACAAAGTTTTAATTTGAAATATGTATATAAAACCAATTGTTAAAGTTCAAAAAGAGATATCATTTATGCTGAAACATCCCTGTAGAATATCCCCAATAGAAAGGCTGTACCTGAAGTACCTAATTGCCATAAATATCTTCTCAAAGTTTAAAATACTTCATTAATGGAAATATGAGAAATTATTCACAAGTTAATTAAGACAGTCAAACATACATTTTATGACATTTACGTATACAAACTGAAATGAGACGAAACAATAGTATTATGCATTATAAAGGAGCAAAATAAGCCCTCAATATTTTGTTAATCCTCCTTAAATTGCAAGTATAACTTTTCAATGTTATAACATAGAATGAATCAATTTCTAGATATACGGCTATTTAAGTTCGTGGTACAAACACCCTTAAAATGCACACATTGTGACTGAAATTGAATTGCAACTGTATTGGACAAAAAAAAATTCTGCCTTAAAGTAATGCAGTTTTAATGTAGCTTTGTCCGTCACGGTATATAAAGAAATTCCCCACAGATATCGGAAAATGATACGTCTATTTTAAGGTTGTTACAGAAGGTTAGTTTCTATGAAGCGTATTTACAAAAAAAATCTTTTACCGTATATGTTTCTCTATTCAGAGCTCCAAACTCCATGCTTTTACCAAAATTGTTTGTACTTTTAAATTTTATATCGGATTCATAGTTTACTTCTTTCGCAGTTACATTTTTAAAGAAGCGAATCTATCACAGCACACATTTCAGATCTGGCAACACCACCTTCGATCAAGAAAACTCCCTCTTTCTCATTTCTTCAAACGCAAAAGGTTCAAACATCGTATGAATTATAAATTATTTTGCAAAGAAAGAAAGGAAGAACGTTTTCTGAGTTCCTATTTCTTCCACAGCTATTTAGACAAAATAGCGATATATTTTTTCGAAGTCTCCCCAGAAATGGTGATGAAGATATTGAATTATTTTCCAATGCATAAACTATAAATCCTATAAATTACGCTATTTGAGAATTAATCATAAAACATGATTTTTCTTTTAATAGCTACTAGTCATAGAAATAGTTTTACTCGTCTATAATTGCTATTATTTGCAATGAGAACGCAATTCTGACTTTAGGAACTCACCCTATAGGCGAGATTTGTAAATATGAACTTTGCTTTTGCAACTTCGTGCAACTTGAACTTTGAACAAGAAAGATCAATCATGCTTAAAGCATTGATTATGAAACACTTTCCAACTTCAATGCAATTTTATTTAAACATGTCTAAAATGCAATACATTCCTCGGTAATATTTTAAAACTTATCACAATACTACATTAATTTATTATATTTGAAACCTTAAACCTTCATCGAAAAAAATTAACTTCATTCAAATGACGGCATTGAAATATAAATTGCCTGGTTTAAACATCTCTAAAATGTGATACATTCCTCGGTAATAATTTTAGAATTATCATAATACTACGATAATTTATTATATTTGAAAACTTCATCGAAAGCAACTGAAATCCATTCAAATGACGTCATAGAAAAAATAACACGCCTGGCTCTCTCTATAAAAGCAACATTTCATTCATAAATAATTCCCCCATTCATGTCATTCATCACAATACTATAATAATTTATATTATTTAAAAATTAAGACCATGGAGCTACAAGTAAGTAAAACTCTATGCGTAAAACTTCATCGAAAATTATCGTCCTTCTCTTTCTAAAATCAATGAATATTTCATTCATATCAGCCATGCAGACTCCATGGACTAAATGATTTTGTGTTAAAGAATTACAGCGATTCTAATACAACTCATTCTACATATTTTGCTGTTTACATTTTACATAGGTGAAAAATAGGCTTAATAGTAGAAATAATCAAATTTGTATGAGCATTTAAACTGAAATATATTGTCATTGCGTTGTTAAAGTATGTAGATGCACAGAATTTAGGCCAAAATAAAGTAGTTTTAGGATGGATACAACACTCAATATGAATTAGAAAGAACTTTAAAAATCACGATTTTGAGACAAGATGGATGCCATATATCATTTTGAAGTGGGTCATGTGATCGTTTCATATCATGGACACGTGATCGCTTCATATAAGAGGTGTTATTATTATTTTAATTTTTATTTAAAAAACTACTGAATATATTTCGCTGAATTTTTTTTTATATATTTTATGGAACAATTTGAATATTGCCTAAAATTTTCGAAGCAATTTGTGAATTTTAAATCCGCTTAAAAAATGCTTGAAAAATTAGGTCCCATAGGGCTCAATGTATTCCATTTTTTCAACCCGGGTTCAATCCAAAACTAATTGGGTGATATTATTCATTTATATTCCCATAGGTCCTATAGGCCGTCTGAACAACATACTAAAATTTCATTTTGATTAAGTCATTTTTACGGCAGTTATCGTGCTAACGGACAGACAGACAGACAGACAGACAGACAGACAGACAGACAGACAGACAGACAGAATGAACGAAGTCATAAACACTTTTCAACTTTTTTGTAAAGTGTTAAAAAGTGGAAATCGTCTGCGTTAGGACAAAATTTTGTGATTCTCACTTTGGAAACTCACCGTATAGGTGAGTTTTGTGAGTATGAAATTGGTCTTTGCAGCTTCGTGCAGCCTGACCTTATTCTATGAAACATTTAAATCCATATCTGCGCTGTAGAACTGAATGTTGCGATACTGACTTTGGGAACTCACCTTATAGGCGAGTTTCGCGAGTATACGCTTTACTTTTGCAGCTTTGTGCATCCTGATCTGTGAAAAATTATATAAATATTTGAAAAATTCAAAGTCGTCTGTGTGGGAGAACAATATTTATTGGTCTCCATAAAGGTTTACAATAGTGGGGTGTATACCAAATTTTCTTGCTATCATTATAGGCATTGTCTATTTTATGCTGATAAGCACATAAGCCGGGTACTGGTCCATGGATGTTGTTATCTGCAATGGGAATGCGGTTGGATTTATTAAAAGTTCAGATTTATTGAATATTCTAATGTTACCTCGGCAAACTATTGAAAGTGTCTTTGTTTAAGATGCTCTGGCGATACATGTAAACTCTTTAAATATTTTAGTAACAATCTCTTAAATTGTCAAATTAAAAGATGACGTTTTAGTCACATTCTAAAATAATAAAACTATTGAAAGAAAATGTCTCTAAAATATCATATTACTAAAATATCATAATTCTATAGTGAAACTATTCATATTAATAAATTATTTTATTTAATATAAACTTTATTAGTACTAAACATTAGTTGATATATAATTCGCTGGACTAAATCTGAGACAAAAGTAACTATTTCTCACTAATTTGGACATGCTGATCATGAATATGAATCTAACCACAGCCGGTCTACACTCAGGCCTTGGCACCAGAATCATGATGTGACGCTAGAAGGGGAACTCTCGCTAACTCGGGAAAACTTGCAAATTGAGAGTTAAAAAATATTTCAAAATAATTACACTTTTACTCATTTCTATGCCTAAATTTTAGCACAGTTAATTTCATAAAGATAATCTAAACTTAAATGGGGGGGGGGGGGTATATTTTTTTACTGGAGCTCCCACAAAGCAAGAACTACTCTGTCTAAATGATTACAAAATTATATATAATCTAGATCCTTTTACAGTTACAAACCCAGTGTTAATGAATCTTAAGTAGCTTTCATTTTTTTTCTACTACTGTAAACAATGCAATTAATATGACATCAAAATTTCTACAACCATATGTATAATAGCAAAAAAATATTGTGTGACAATTCTATTTTTACATATAATTTGAAATATTTTCACATTGCTGATGAGAAAAATCACTTCAATTGATTTTAAAAAAATATTTTAGGTTCATTAGGATTTAAGGAAGCAAAATTTATTGCCAAACTTACTTCAAAATACAATCGCAGATGTAATGGACAATTTTACAACATATTATAGTATAATGTGTGGTATAATATATATACAATAATTTCTAAATGCCTTATAGTTCGAAGAACTAGATAAGTATATTTTAAAGCATAGAATAAACAGTTCTTGTGAAAATCGAAGCAATTTCTAAACATACCTGCTTCTGTTTCTCCAACAGCTTCACTGCGGCTTCGATATAATTAAATTGTGATGGAGTAGAATGCCCAGTTTCACATGCACTTATTAATAAATCCAGATCAAGTTTATTTGTAATTAGGCTAAATTGTATTCCACATTTTTGTAGCTGCTTCTCACTGCACTGGAGATTTTCAAAAACAACATCGAACATTTTTTCCTGGCATATGCGGATACTCGCAATAACACATGGCACAGAAGATGCATTAATACGAACGTCAAGAGGCATAAACTATTTAAAAAATGGCTCTAAAGCACCCATGAACGTTAATTAAATGATAATAAAACATAAGAACAACTTATTATGCACAAAACACGATGCTATAAAACTAATAGAACATTCCGAAAACCTCAAAAACATTTTACAATCATCAACCACTCCACGAGGGACGCTGACCGCGCTTGGATTTTTGTTCTCTTCTTTCCGAATGCTCCCCTCTTACCTTGACGTCACGACAATTTCTCCTCAGTGGCGCCACGGCCTGTGTGTAGACCGGCTGTGATCTAACAAACGCGGCTTAGCTCTAATTTTCACAATACAAGCATAAGCGAAGGGAGTTCCAGTTTTCAAGATAAAGATGGCGGGCGTCTAGCAATGACCAGGAGTTTGTAGGATTCCTCCTGCAGAGCTTTGAAAAACTAGGGTGCAACAAGACATTGAAAATATACTTTTTGCACTCTCATCTGGATTTCTTTACTGCTATCTCTGGTATTGTCAGTGGCGAGCACAGGGGACAGTTTCATCAGAACATTATTACTTTAAAAAGAATAAAAATGTAAGTGAAATGCAACAATGCTGGCAGACTATTGTTGGACCCTTGTAAAAGTGAAATGCAGCAATAGTAGAAGACTATTTTTGGACCCTTGTAAAAGTAGAATGTAGTAATTTTAGCAAACTATTGTTGGACCCTTGTAAAAGTGGAATGCTCCAATGGAAACAGATTACTGTATTGTTGGACCCTTGTAAAAGTAAAATGCATCAATGGAAACAGACTATTGTTGGACCCTTGTAAAAGCGGAATGCAGCAATGGTAACAGACTATCGTTGGACCCTTGTAAAAGCGGAATGCAACAATGGTAGCGGACCATTGTAAATTAGGAATCCAGCAATGCTAACAGACTAAAATTGGACCCTTGTGAAAGTCTAATGCACCAATAGTAGTAGACTATTGTCAGATACCCACAAAAGAGAGATGCATCAATGCTAGCAGACTATTGTTAAACACTTTTAAAAGATGCTCCAGAAACACATTACAGGCAATACGGCGAGCATTATAATAGGGTATGTAGTATATGCAAATGTTGAGATCCAGACCGTCCGACCTACCAGAAAGATGTAAGGTAACTGTTTGGATGGCCAGGAAGTGCCACCCAGTTTAGACTGGAACCCAGTGGGGGAGGCATCCACAGGGACCGTATCCTACTTCACCTACCACCAACCTCTCGGAAGGACTTACGGACCCACATGTTTAACGTGATCGTACTCCGCGTGAACACGGCGGTAGTTTTGGCAGCGGCGGGAATCGAACCCGGGCCTACCGAGTGCAACTCCAGTGCGCTAACCACTGGGCTACCGCGTCTTAAAATTAAAAATGGTGACCCATGGGGGGAACTATATGCAAATGTGTAAAACTTTTTTTTTATAACTATTTAAAAAGCTAGAGCTATTCTGGTGTTTTCACGGTTATTTTAATATGAAGCAGGTCAAACAGAATAAAGATAACTGGGTTAAATTTCAGAGACACACGAAAGTCAACATTTGTTGTTCGAAAGATATTGACATGTTACACTTACAGAACAGAGAAATCAATTACTGATTTAAAATTGTTATCTATCATAGAAGTTAATACAAGTCTTAAATGGACATACATTGATTCCAAGGCTGCGAAACGTATTGGATATATATTCAATAAGGGAAATACGTACTTTACCATATATGTTTTCTATTTCTGCTTGTTTGTAGTCTCAAATTTTATATGAGTTGTAGTTTTTAGGTCTTTCTGGGTTATCTTCTTAAAAAGCAGAATCCTTGTATCATATTTGGGGTATTTTAAGCCCATGTTTGTACAAGATTAAACTCAATGTTTCATTCTTTCTATAAATAAAACGATTTTTTATAGAGTATAAAATATAAATTCTTCTTCACAAATAAGTGTTTTATACATTTCTATTTCTTGTAGAGATTGTTAATTCTAAACAATGGTAGATGTGAGCTTTTCTATAATATATCTCAATAATTACGTGTTAAAGATAAAAAAGAATGTTTGACAAGACATTAAAATGTGCCCTGAGATATTGAGATATTTAAAAGATATATAGAATTAGTCAGCAAAGCCTATATTCATTTTTTAAAGGAAAATGAATTTCTTCTAGCTGCTGGAATTTATCTTGGAAAAAATGAAAATTTTATTTATTTATAATGTGTCTTTGTCAATTTAAATATATTGACTTAACCTTTTCCTTACGGCGGTACAACAGTTGTACTACTGAAAATGTCTTCTTCTAGAACAGCGCTGGTTTAACTGCTGTACCAGTCTTTTTCACCCCCATTTTTCTGGGAAAGGAGGAGAGCACCTATTGTACCCAGTTGAGTGCCTTGCAAAATGCCTGCAGCCCTTCCTTCAAGTTTCTCCTGACTGAACGGGGAACGAGTTACGAACAAAAGACGAGGTCATTGAAGGTGTTTATTTAGAGGGGTGGAATTTTCAGTTATTTTGCCGTTCTGGAGTTGAAAAAACGGATTCTGGGAGCCGTAACGTAAAGGTTAAATGGAAATAAGAAATACCAGAAAGCAATGGATGATTCTACTAACTGGGCTCGAACTAGCAATTATTGGTGACCAACTTGAATTCCTACCATTAATACCATAGGAGACATAATGACATGTCTCATAGACAACAGCATATAAATATTGAATAAGGTGTCAACCGACTTCAAAGGCAATAAAACGCCTTATTCGTTGAGGTGAATGAGACAGAGCACCAGTAGGAGCCATGTATGGGGGTGAGATAGACCAGCAGTTAGAGCACGGAGACCCAAGTGTTTGGTGGGTTCTGTCCTAAATTGGGGGATATTGTTCTGGCCATTTAAATGGATATTTTACACTTTCGGATAGGTCAGACGGTCTGGGTCGAGAGAAAGAAAAGAATCATGCATGTCAATACACTAAAGTAAACAATTCAAACATTTTTTGCTAAGTTTCTGGTAAGAATCCGCTTCTTGTATAGCTGGATCTGTTTCAGATCGAAAGTCAATATCACTATATGCTGATCACTAGTGTGCGTTTCTAAATTTTTTTTTTAATTTCAGACCTGGTAAATTGCTTTTAAAAGCGTAGAGAAGATGCATTTTATAAGTATTAACTATTAAATGCAACTTCAGAAAACGTGCAAAATAAACAATTCTTTAAGTGTTTTTATGAAAAAAATCAATTTCTTCAATTTTAAGCAATAAATTGAACAATATGAGTTAAAATTTAGGCATTTAATGAAAATATTGAATTTTGATGATTAAATTTCTTAAGTAATTAATTATATTTCACATTTTCTTCGTAGTTTTACTTGTTTAAAGAGAAAAATCAATTTCATGCAGCAGTCTCATGCAATTTATCTTGAATTTAATATATTTATCTTGTTCTTAAATTGAAAAAGAAAGCTGCATAAAATATGATTCATTATACGATGCCTGCAATTTGTTCGAATAAAACATTTTTTGTTATTCTTCTACTATACTTAATGTCAAGAGACAAAAAGTGCGTCTTTTGAATAATAATTGATTACTTGTGTTATTTTTCATCTGTCTGGAAGAGACAATGTTGCTTAGAAACAGAGAGAAAAATTCAATTGATTATTACGCAGCCGGAAAAATAAATGAATGGTTTCCAAGGAAGTTCCTATAAAATCTGCATTCCAAATTGCAATTGACGAATGATAGAAATGAAAAGCAAAGCTTGCCTGGATTATACAGGGTTCATAGAAAAATCCTTAAACACCCCAATAACTTTGTAAGGAAAGATTCTTGTATACACGTACGATCTACCTATAGTAAAGCAATCATGCCCGTTCCTATGAAGGGGATTGCGGCGACCCTAGCTGAATATTTAAAAAGTTTCGAATAACATTCTTGATTTGTTTCCGAATAATAAACTCGGCAACAAATCAAGATATAACTCTAAATGAACACTGCCCCCCCCCCCCTAAAGATATACGGGAAAGAATCATAGTTGCTGCGATAGCGCACCTGGGACACAAGGTCACGGGCAGACCAAAAGGCGGTGACACCTACCAATGCCCCAGGGATCACCACCGGGCAGACCCTCAGAGACGTGGCAACGTCACCGCCCAAGCAAACCGAGGAAGAAGCAAGACCGATGCCCAAAAAGCGTGTTGTTGTTGCTTATCCTCCAGTGTCTGACGAAGTCAGACGGGATCCATAAGTCCGTTGACTCTCAGAAAGTCGAGTACAAGAAGTGGATCGCGATAGATGTCCTCCTTGGAGAGACCCATGCAATCCATTACATGTTCTGCAGAAGCCTGATGGTCGTGGCACTTGGTGCAGGTGGCCCCCATGAAAAAAGAGACACTTGATGTAACCGCTGGCTAGCCTAGAAAGTACAGTCTGAGAGACTCTGTCACACGAGAGGTCAAGAGTCAATCCCGGCTTTTTACCCATATACCAGTGATGGGTGGGGGGCTCTCTCTAGTCCACCAAAATTTGTGACTTTTCCCAAGAATATAATTCCAGAAAGATCAAGGCGGAAGAGGAAGGGATGGAGAGATTGCAGCCCTCCTTAACAAGTTATTCGCCACTTCATTACCATGAATGTCCACATGAGAGGGAATCCACTGAAAGTGGACATCATGATTTAACGAAATCAGTTTTAGCTTAAGCAGGATAGAGATACTGGTCCTGTCACCTACAAGCATTCAATTATTAAGGTGAAATGGAGGGAGCTGCGGCTATCAGATAAAATCCATAAGTCGCCTTAATCCTTCTCGGGGAGAATAGCCTCTAGTCCCAGATCTATTGCTATCAATTCACTTCAGAAGATAGAGCAGAAATTAGGATTACGACGACAATGAGTCAAATTGTTTCGAGGGGTCTCAATAAAAATGCCTCTACCTACAAGATCGTCAATTTTACTGCCATCAGTATAGATCTTAATGGCGTTATTAGGTATATGACTTAAGTTTTCCAAGGTCAGTTGCCTGAGGTGTTCAGAGACAAAGTATTTCTTGTTGACTTGAGAGTTTAAGTTAAAGTGGAAGTAGACCCTAGAGAGTCCCTCCGCAGGATTCAAGCAGCAATGCAAGGAGTGGGGCTCGACATCGCAATTTGGTAGACGAAGGGAGGCAACTTGGCTGAAAGGGCTGTTTTTCTTTAATCTTTGATAAATTCTCCAGGTATTAAGATACATGGAGGTTTTATTGCAGAGACCATAACTAGAGAGTTTATTATAAATATTTAACAAGATCAGCTTGTCTTCTAGTCTGGAGCGATTGCAGGTCAGTCTCGAAAAGGACGATTTGAGAAGGACAGCTGTGCCTCAACCCAGTAATAATACGAGAAGCGCTTAATTGAGCTTGTTCTAACTCCTCCAGGTTAGTGGAAGAGGCACAGCAATATATTGGGAATCCATACTCAAGAATAAGACAAATGAACACCATTTACGTAGTTCTAAGGGTAGCTGCATCAGCTCCCTGCCTGCGATGTATTTAAGAATGTTAAGACGAGCTCTACTCTTCAAAACAATATGTTCAATATGTCTATTACCAGTACACTCGGGGTCTAAAATAAACCCCAGATATTTGGGGTGCTTCTCGTAAATAAGTTCTTGGTTGTCCAGCCTTAATTTCGGTTGGTAATTGTATATTTGCCTATTTGTGGTGAAAAAGGTGGCTATAGATTTAGTAGAATTAAAACCCAGTTTTATCTGTTTAGCAAAGTTCGAGACAGCAACAAGCGAAGCATTCACACTCAATTCAATTTCATTAATATTATTGCCTGAGCTCCAGAGAACAATATCGTCTGCAAACAATCCTACTCTAACCCCTGTAAAAGGTATTTTTTCAATACCAGTTAGGTACATAGTTAAAAGAATAGGGCTAATGACTGAACCCTGTGGAACACCTTGGCTGAGCTCATAAGGACTTGAGCTAGACTTGTTAACTTTTACTCTAAGAGATCTATGATGTAAAAAGTCCGACATCCATGTTAAACATTGCCACGGATTTTGAAAATATCATGGAGTTTAATAATCAGATTATGCTTCCAAACACGATCGAAAGCCTTCGTAAGGTCCAACAGGGCGGTGAGTGGGTTTAAGATTCTGGGCGTCTCTTATGGATTGGCAGAGATACAGAATTTGATCTGTGGTACTATGGCCCCTTCTAAAGCCGTATTGTTCGTTGGGCATTAAATTGTTTTTATCCAAGTAATATTGGACTCATAACAAGGTCATTTTCTCCATTATTTTGCATGCTATACTAGTCAGAGCTATAGGTCTAAAATCCCCAGGGTAGCAAGTCTTCTTACCTGGTTTTTTGATTGGGATTATAGTGGCCCTTTTCCATTCGGTAGCTGGTCGACCACTTTTCCAAGATTGGTTGAAAATGTCAAGGATTCTTTGTTTCCCTTGGTGGCCCAGATTTTCAAGCATTTGACAATGAAGGCCGTCAAGGCCAGGGGATTTACTCAAGTCCAGGAGGGTCATCGCAAGGAGTAACTCCTGTTGAGAGAAAAGTTTGGACAAGTCCGAATCATCGATATCGGTACTACGACAACCATGAATGATATTTCTGGCTTTATTCTATACGTGATATATATTATTACCGAAAAGCGTGATATATATTATTACCAATCTCAATTCAATAGAGAGATAAATTTGGAAAATTAAATTTTAATTATCCATCTTTTCTGCTTTATTTTATTTTAATACAACTAATTAGGTTGTAGTGTACAAGTAATACTTTTATGTTACCAAATCAAAATATGACTTAATCCAACCCACCCGAAGGTATACGGGATAGATTCAAAGTCACTGCGATAGAGCAGCTGGGATACCTGGTCGAGTCAACCCGCCTTGGACGTTGTCGCCCTGGCAGCGAAAACTACCACCCCCCCGGAATCGCCACTGGTTAGCCCCGAAGGCTTACCGCAAAGCAACCGCCCAAGCAAATCCGAGAAGAGGCAAACGCGCCAAACCCTCCAAAAGAGGGAAACAAGACCACAGGAGCTGCCATCTCTGGAAAGTCATCCTCTGACTGGGACCCTAACCACTTTATTCAACAAAACATACAATCACAAAGGAGAGTTTAATCACCTCTACATATGGCAACAACAAGCCGAACTGCAGGTTACAAAATCAAGTAATTACATCCCCGAAAATCTCATCGGTTACTACCAATCCGTCTTCAGTATCAAGACACTAGTACATGAACCTAGAGTAAGTCACACATTTACTCTATATAACAAGTGGCTGTAAAGCCCTGAATAATATTTACAAAAATAACTTTGCCTAAAAATGTACTTAGTCACAATCCACAAATCCAGATATAAGAAGACTGTCAATTGCAAAGTTGTAGACCATTGTCTAATAAGTACATATCGACAATACAACTATTATAGACATTTGTTGTGTGAAGACATTTGTTTCACACAATATGGTTATAGGCGAATGGCTATCCAATTTAGAAATGATACAATAGACAACGTTTAATTGCACAAGAACCTAGTATGAGTCTATTAAAATGCCCCACGTCATGAACAAAGCGCATTTGCACTGGAAAAATAATATGTAAAATTGGTTTAAAATCTGCCGCTGGGTATCTGACAACAGGCCAATTATGACAGATATGTACTCACTTTGTGCGCGCTCTGTGTCAATTTCAAGTCACTAGATCAGTGGTCACCAAACTTATCTGATCGCTTTCCCCTAAGTTGCTACTTTTTTACATCGCTTACTCCCTCCCGGCCGTTCAAATAGTTGCTCAAGTCCTCCGGATGAGTCGGACGGTCTGGGTCTTCAACATCGCTTACTCCTAAAAATTCCTAAATTTTCCGTTTGCGGATACTTTAAACTTTTGTTTTGTTTAACCTCCTTCGCGTACTCCTGAACTCTCTTACTTAATATACCCCTATGGTAAATACACATGCAGCATTTCTTATTTTAGTTTGTTCTTAACGGCATTTTAATAAAATAATATTCATATAATAATAATATTGTGTTTATGATCGTATAATTTCAAAGTACAAGTTAATATTCATTATTCTTTAATTAATTTTCTTTCTTATTTTGTCAATATGAAACTTGTCTTCAGAAAAATATATATAAAAAAATATTAAATATTCTTTTGTCCAAAATCAATACTGGGCAAATTTATCGCCAAAGTCGCCACATTTCTCGCCATGCATAAAAGACAGAGATGTTGGCATTTTTAAGAATGTACTGTAAAAATAAAATGAACAACTCATTTCAGAACTTTTAATCTTCAAATGTTCTAACAAATAAATCTTATTTCAGAAATAATTTCTGAAATCACAAGTATTATATAAGTAGAATATATATTATAGAACTAAAATTACAAGTATTTGAAAAAGAGATTTTTGCCATATACATTGAGCATTTCATTGCTAAATTGAGGTACAGCAACGAAACAAGACGTAATCTTGTACATACCTCTGAAATAAACATTTTATAAGTTTTTCCAATACGCTTTCCAGTACATCAGAAATGATCTTCATTTTAAATTCCCATTATATACCTTTAAAAGCAATCAGAAGGGAAGCTTGTATTAATCTTGATATTAGGCGTTCTTGTATTTCTCGATTTAGTTTGTTTTGAATGAAAGTTTTATGTACTGAGTGCAATAAAGACATTTCAAGAATAATGTTGTTCAAATCTTGTACAGCCCACAGTAAGCGTAGTTTGATGAGTGATGAAAGTTTTTCACATGAATTGCTGTTACAGAAAAATATTTGCCAATAACTTTTTGTGTTCATTATAACGATTTTTTGAGAATAAGTATATTGTTTTCATGTGCTTCGTGCAAATAGATATTTTAAACATGAATTCGTCAAACTAACAAGGCAGCCTTCCATAAATATAACCAGAAAGGCAAAATGTAATCCATTGCATATAAAAATACTAATGTAAATAGGATTATATGCAAAAATAGTAGGTGTTGAATGCCAGAGATTTTTTTTAGTTTGACTCTTTTTAGTTTGACAGTTTTGACTTTTAACAATTTACAACAAAGTTAAAAAGTGTTCATGACTTTGTTCATTCTGTCTGTCTGTCTGTCTGTCCGTCAGCACGATAACTGCCGTAAAAATGACTTAATCAAAATGAAATTTTAGTATGTTGTTCAGACGCTCTGTGGGATCTATGGGAATATAAATGAATAATATCACCCAATTAGTTTTGGATTAAACCTGGGTTGAAAATATGAAATACATTAAACCCTATGGGACCTAATTTTTCAAACATTTTTTAAGCGGATTTAAAATTCACAAATTGCTTCGAAAGTTTTAGGTAATATTCAAATTATCCCATAAAATATATAAAAAGAAATTTCAGCAAAATATATTCAGTAGTTTTTTAAATAAAAATTAAAATAATAATTACACCTCTTAATGAAGCGATCACGTGACCATCTTATGAAGAGATCACGTGACCCACTTCAAAATGAAATATGGAATCCATCTCTCAAAATCGTGATTTTTAACGTTCTCTTTAATTCATATTGAGTGTTGTATCCGTCCTAAAACTGCTTTATTTTTGCTTAAATTCTGTGCATCTACATACTGAAACAACACAATTACAATATATTTGAGTTTAAATGATCATCCAAATTTGATTATTTCTGCAACGAAGCCTATTTTTCACTTACGTAAAATATAAACAGCAAAATATGTAGAATGAGTTGTATAAGAATTGCTGTATTTCTTTAACGCAAAATTATTTAACTCATGGAGTCTGCATAGCTGATGTGAATGATTCATTGATTTTACAGAGAGAAGGACGATTTTTTCGATGAAGTTTTAAGCATAGGGTTTAATTACTTGTAACTCCATGATCTTAAATTTTTAAATAACATAAATTATTTGAGTATTGTGATGAATGAAATGCATGGGAAAATGTGTATGAATGAAATGCTGCTTTTATAGAGAGAGCCAGCCGTGTTATATTTCGATGGAGTCATTTGAATAAATTTCAGTTGTTTTTGATGAAGTTTTCAAATATAATAAATTATTGTAGTATTATGATAATGTTAAAAACATTTCCAAGGAGCCAGGCGATTTATGTTTAATTGACGTCATTTGAATGAAATTCATTTTTTCGAAGAACTTTTAAGTTTTCAAATATAATAAATTAATGTAGTATTGTGATAATTTTTAAAATATTACCGAAGAATGTATCACATTTTAGAGATGTTTAAATGAAATTGCATTAAAGTTGGAAAGTGTTTCATAATCAATGCTTTATGCATGATTTATCTTTCTTGTTTTATATACTGGAATGTGTGTGCATGTATGTCTAAGATTGGTAACTTTTCATTATGCGTAAAAATATAGTTTTAAGAGAGCCGAATTCAGCCTACCTTACCCATGTAGAATTTACTAACTTTATATTCCTTTTCCCTAGAAAATATCAGTAAGAAGTTTTCATAGGTGAAAGATCTAATGCTTTTACACATTTTAACAGCGTATATTTTATTTTCGTTAGAAATATTTCAAATAAGTGTACATAAGCTTACAGTTAATGCTCATATCGGCACGGTTCCAGAAATATAAAACAGTGTTGTTCACAGTTACAACATCTTGAATAATAAAAGACGATGTCTTATACACTATACGTTCAGCGACCGCGCATCGGAGAGCTACGAAATTTGGTAATCGGAAACCCGGGGGGGGGGGGGGGGACACGTGAAAACCGATTTTTAAAATTTGAATTATTTTTTTAGTTATTTGCGATTTGTGTTTTATGCTATTTTTATTTTATGCGATTTGTGTTTTATGCGATTTCGACCGTTTTTTGCCCTTTTTCCTCCACGATCCAGACGTCGTAGAAAACAACAAATCACACCACCGGAAAGAGCAGACAATTGCGAGTAAAATATATCAATTTAAAATTTCAATTTCGATTTCTAATATTTTTTAAAGATTTTAAAACAAAAGTCACTTTTGGCTCAAAAAAACGATTTTTGGTTTTTAAATTCTCGCATAGTAAAAAATACTCATAATTTCGACTAATAGTTTGCATTTTTAGGAAGGTCAAAGATCTGGCATTCTTACAAGTCCAATCTGGTCAAGAAATAATTATAAATATCCACAGGATCGCGATTTTAATGACCTAAGGATTTTCAATTTCTCAGTAACCGCGTTTTCACCTGTTGAAGTTTTCCCCCGTCTCCATGGAGACCGCACTTCCGGTTTTAAATGAATTCAGATACGTGTTGTATACAGCGGGTGAAATGATTATATTTATATGATATTTTAAAAGGATATTTTAATTTATGGATATTTTAAAAGGATATTTTAAATAATTTAAATGATTGAATTATGGTAGATTGAATTGTGGTGATGTATTTGAAATTATTATATTTATGTATTTGTGGAACGATATGGATGATTGATGGAACGTTTTAGATTATGGATATTTTAAATGATGGAACGATGGATATTTTAAATTTATGGATAAATGATAAATAATAATGATATGGATAAATAATAATAATATGGATAAATTATAATATTAATAATAATATGTATAAATAATAATTTTAAACGATGGAACGATGGAATGAGGATGATGGAATTAAGAGTTTAGCATATGGTCATTATAAAATTTAAATAAGCGCGGGAAGTTAGCGCACGGGAATTGCACTCGGTAGCCCGGGTTTGATTTCCGTCACTGCCTAAACTGACTCAGTGTTCAGGCGGTGTACGATCACATTAAACATGTGGGTCCGTAAGTCCTTCCGAGAGGTTGTTGGTAGGGGAAGGAGGGTACGGTCCCTGTGGATGCCTCCTCCACTGGGTCCCGGTCTAAATTGGGTCAATAAAAAGAAAGTTATGGAGATTGTCGCGGAAGGCGCAGTAACCCAGTAGTTAGCGCTCGGTAATCGCACTCGGTAGGCCCGGGTTCGATTCCCGCCACTGCCAAAACTACTGCCGTGTTCACGCTGAGTACGATCACGTTAAACATGTGGGTCCGTAAGTCTTTCCGAAATGTTGGTGGTAGGAGAAGGAGGGTACGGTCCCTGTGGATGCCTCTCTCACTGGGTTCCGGTCTAAATTGGGTGAATAAAAAGAACGGTATGGAGAATGTCGCGGAGGGCGAAGTAGTACTCCAGTGGTTAGCGCGCGGGATTTATACTTAGTAGGCCCGGGTTCGATTCCCAAAATTGCCGCCATGTTCACGTCCGTAAGTCCTTCCGAGGGCTTACGGACTGAAAAGAAAATTATGGAGATTGTCGAAATGGTTACGCGCAGGAATTGCACTCGGTTGGCCCGGGTTCGATTCCCGCTACTGCCGAAACTGCCGCCTACGATCACGTTAAACATGTGGGACCGTAAGTCCTTCCGAGAGGTTGGTGGTAGGGGAAGGAGGGTACGGTCCCTGTGGATGCCTCCTCCTTTGAGTTCCGGTCTAAATTGGATGGCACTTCCTGGCCGTCCAAGCAGTTACCTTACACCTTTCTGGTAGATCGCGCCAGCGAGTTTGCAACGGTCAGAATTTGCCAGAGTCAGAATTTTCAAGGGTAGAGAACAGGCTGGTCGCCAAAGGCGGCTAGTACATAATAAGCGACAATGACCTCAAAACCATGATTTATGGGTAGTGATGGATCAGCAGTTAAGTACTTCTTTGGTTTTCCGAATGGATTTTGCAAAAAATATTCTAAGTTAACGAAATCTTACATGGTCTTCTAGATAGTATGTATGTTTCTGAATTTTGTACAATCCATAAATATTATGCTGTAAACATAAATATTTTGCTAAAAATAAGTATTTTCCATTCAACATGTAAGATAATTATATTAATTTTTTGCATTGCGAATGTTCTGTAGTAGTCAAGGCGCAATCCAAGTGAACTGAATTCCATCCCTCGCTCTGACCGAGTATTATTTTTGGCTAAAAGTATGTTTAGTACTCCAACCATTTTTTAAAAGATGGCTTATAATTTCCAAAAAATTTCCCAAATTTATATGTTTCCCTGCAATCCGATTGCATAAAGGTTGCGTGAAATTATGAAGCTAGAATTCACTATAATAGAGTATATCACTATAAATAAATTTTTCCAAATGCGTTTTAAGTTTCATTGCTGAATCAGAGTAGAGTTTAAGTAAATATAAATAGCGAAGACTATAAGATTCCAATACCCTCGTGCCATTATGTCTAAGATGTTTGTTTTCGAAATTTCGACATTCAACCGATGTACCCTTTTAAAGTAAGTACTAGGGAGACTTATATTTATCTCGACATTAAACATTCATACATTTCTAATTTCGTGTCTTGGATATGTCAAAGAGCATTAGAGATATTTCCAACTTTGTTGAACCAATCGTGTACCAAGAGAAAGCAGTTTGCAATTAAGAATGAATATTATTCACAGGAGTTGCAGTTTGAGTAAAACTTCGTATCCCAAATCTTCGTGATTTCTTTGTTCTTTTAGATCGGGAGTTTGAGCCATTTGTGTATGAGCCCTATATAACCTTTGGTTATGATTTCACTTAGATTACGTTATAAATTACAATTCACTTAAAATTAACAGCTTCTAACTTGTTGCGTTATTCAAACCAATCCTAAGCAAGCTAACAATTTCTGTGATCCTGTAATAGAACAGTTTCGGCTCGGGTAAGATAAAATGGCTTGAGCATGTGCTTAATAGTTTTGAGTTCCCATGTTCACGAGCTCTAAGAGGAGCGTGCTGTTTAAGCTACATTGATTATGGGGCCGATGATCTAGCCGAGATGTATACAATAATAATCAACAGGATCTAGTTAATAAAAGTGCCTTCTGACGTATTCAGACGTCCACTAATGAATTGGGCAACCATCTGCTGTCCGTATTTTATTAATACGAGTATTCTAACTTTTATTTGATCATCAAGCCCAGTTTGATGTAAATATTCATATCTATTTTACACCCAGTGACTGACTGGGTTGGTCGTGTGGTCTGGGCCTTCAACACCCAGTGACTGTATTAATTATATGTGTTATTAATAAACAGTTTAGATAGAAATACTTAGTCTGTGTGTTTTCACTTGGCCGTAAGACAACTTTAAATTAAGGGGACGGTAGACGTTGAAATGAGCAAAAATCGTCTAAAAATAGTTTTTAATATATAACATTATTTTACGCATTTAACATTTGCTTACGGGTGGAACAGCGTCCATCCCAAACAAAGAACCTCCCAAAAAGACAGGTATTTGACATACCCTATCCCAAACAGTTCGATCCCCTTTGTAGGCATTGACGTCCATGGAAATCGCCCATAGAAACATTGCACTACGCCAATGCCTGCAAAGGGGGATCGAATTGTTTGGGATAGAGTATGTCAAATACTTGTCTTTTTGGGTGGTTCTTCGTTTGGTATGGACGCTGTTCCATCCGTAAGCAAAAGGTTGAATGCATTTTTTTTTCGAAACGGAATTTTCAAAGGTTTTGCATTTTTAAAATGCTCTATGCATCTTAATTTTCGTCTGAGATGCATGAAATTTGGCAAGAAGACACCTTTCATACTTTTTAATGAAACTGGGTATGCATTTTATATTTAGACTTTATTAAGGTAATTAAAAGTGCATAAGAACCTAATTAAATGATGAAAATTAAGTTTTAATGTAGAAAAATATTTTAAAAAAATTAACTTTCTAAGGGATTTAAAAATGAATACCCAAATTTGTTCATAATGTGTTTTTGAGTGATCATAATGTAAAATTAATCAAATATGTGAACAAATGGCACGCAAGGAGCATTTTCAAATTTTCGTTAAAAAAAATTAAATTAAAAAAAAAATACAAAATTATAACAAAAATTGAAAAAAATTTAATGGTATTTTATATAGTAATGTTAAGAGAATATTTATACAAATTTTCATGTTTCTAAGTCAATAAATAAATGAAAAAATTTCAACGTCCACAGTCCCCTTAAAACAAAAGTTTGTAATTGTCATTTCTATATGGCCAGTTGTCAAAATTCTAGATACATACTTCACATATTGTTTAGTTTCATACGATATTTTGTTCAAATTACAACAAAAACACAAAACTACACAAATACCCAAGACTAGATGTCATATGACGAAGTGTATAAAGTTATGACATATAGCACGATTTTTGCTGTCATTATAAGTATTGGCTATTCCGTGTTGAACGGCGCATGAAAACCGTAAAATCAATCTATGTATGTTATTTTCAGCTAAGAAAACGCAATCCTATCTTCGGGACTTTCTTTATTAGTGGGTTCTGTGAGTGTGTGGTGTATTAAGTAGAGCAAACGATGCCCTCACACACACTGTCTTCCCAAAGTTAAGCTCGTAACAGCAATAATTTTTATTGTTTTGGTTTCCTCTCGTGCCACTAGGCCGCGCCATTATATTGTGACGTCATTCAGCCATTTCAGTTTGGCCGGCATTGCCTTGCGCTTATTTGGTCGTTTCGGTCCAGTCTTTTTGCAGTGATGAAGGAAATCGAGTTTAATTACGAAACGTACGCATGATTATTTATCTCAATTTACGCTGCATTTTACGTTGTAAACCAGTTTATTATGGAATTTTAATTGGTTGTGTAGTGTACTTAACTGTATCTCAGAAGAAATTAATAATCAACCAAGTGACAGCTGAAACTAGTTTCTTTCATTCCTTATTCCACGTGAATGTTATAACTTATTACCACTTTTCTTGTTGCAATCTACTTTTAAAAAAACAGTACATCTTGAATATATATCATTATTATTACTTTCCTTATATACATAATGTATAAGGAAAGTATTGTGACGGGGTCGAAAATTCGAATTCGAGTTTTCGACGGGAGAGCACGTTTCAAGCATCCTTGATCACGAATCAAACATTTTTGAAGCGATGTCTGTGTGTGTGTGAAAGTATATGTGTGTGTGTGTGTCAGTGAGTCTGTGGAGACGATAACTGACGAACGAATGGACCGATTCGAACCAAATTTGGTACAAAAATCACAATCCGTAAACACTGAAAGCCTATTATTTTTATACGCAATCGAATGTTCAGAAACCCCCTAAATTTTCGAATGAAATTTTGAAAAAATCGTCAAAAAATCAAAACCACTAATAAAGTTACGCAAATAGACATTTCTTATGTAATTTTTTATTAGAAAACGATTGACATAAATTTTAGAACGCTAACATGAACCGTTCTCGAGATATTGCACATTTTTCAAAAAAATTATCAAAAAGTCATAATATAGAAAAAAAAATATTTCCTATTGAGAAACATGTTTACTTTTCATATGTAATACCATGCGATAAATTGGGTAACATCATTCTCGCGGATCTAGCTCGTTCCATTCATGAAAAAAGATACTTTGAATAATACTTTTGAATTTGAACGCCAATATTCATTTATCTGCTGTAAGAATAACTTATTTCTTAGTGCATAACGCTTGGCGAGATTTTGGCGTCGAATTTGGCGGAATGTCGCCAACTTGGCGACTTTTTGAAATGTTGCCAAATTAACGAAAATCTCGCCAAATGGACAAAAATGACGCTAAATCAATGAAAATGACGACCAATTGTCGAAAATTTAATATCTTGGAAAGAATATATGTATCTACTATAAGAAAAACCTATTTTTTTATTGTAAAAGTAGTAAATTCATTACATTATATAAGAAAAGTCATGTGTTGCTCACATCAGATTTTTTTTTATTCACACATGGCAGGACTGTTTTGCCCAGAAGTAGTCAGAATATCTTCTAGTCGATGCCACTCTATGCACAAGACGTTATCACCACTCGTAGTAGATTTTTGCAATGTAAGGTACAGTAAGGTAATGTAGTGACATAGTTTAGGTAAAGTAATTTAGTGGATATAGTTTAGGTAAGTTGGCAGTAGTTTTTAAAATCACATAACCAATATATTTTTTTCATTTAAAACTTTTAAATTTCTCCAATACCAATATACTGTGTATAGTGTACGCTTTCAACTTTGAAGTATGTTATACGCTTTCAATGATTTTAGTATACGTTCTTAATGATTTTATTTTTATTTTATATCAGTGTTTACTACAAGGATCATAGTTCGGGCTCGAATGTCATCCAGACTCCTTGTCGTTTTAATTTCCCAATGCTATGGGGATCATCCGTGGAGATGGGGTATTTCGACCTGTTTGTAAAGAATACTCATCGTTCGTCTTTAGCGTGGGTGTTCGTGTCAAGGGAATGGGTTTAAAATATATAAATGAATGTAAAATGACTTCAAAAGAGTAGTTTTCAGCTATACGGTTGGCTTTATTACGTGAGAAATATATACAGATAAGAATGTATATCAAACTTATTTGAGAGCATGTAAGTATCTAGTGAGTTAAAAGATAGCAATTGCGCGACTTCCGCCTTCGACAGGCGCTTCACGTCGTTTTCTCAAGTCCCTCTCATTTCCATATCTATATCCTCTTTAGGATACCCCCTTGAGTCACCTGGTCACTCTCGGCTCATTGTTAGATACTTCATCAGTAAGTCTAATATTCCCAGACATTCATAGTGGCATCACAGCCCAAATTATCCAAATATCTTGCTCCTGATCTTCTGATGACGAATATTTTCTTTTCCCAATGGCCAGGCATTGACTCTTTCATCTTCGCCTATACATCTGCCAGAACCGTGAACCTCTTAGCCGTCATATGACGTTGCCCCAGCGCACCAGTGGGGGTGGGAACACATTGCGCCCAACAACACAAACATCCATGCCTGAAGTGGGACTCGAACCCACAACCCGGCGGTCGAACGAGTACGAGGAAACGCTTGCCTCTGACCGTTCGACCACCACATCGGCTCTGATGACGAATATGACGATTCTGTTTATGAATTACAAGGCGCGTTCCCTATTTCGTATTATCCCGACGTTCTCAAGGGCCAACAACCTACATGGGTTTCTTACACTTAATTTTCACAATAATATAATTTTTACAAGTAAAAAATAGTAAAAAACTGAAAAAAAAGTGCTTTACTCTTTATGAACTCTGTTATAATCACGATTCAAATGGACATTTATACCATATACAATCTCAAAACTTACGTAGTAGCGCTAGCTTGCACTATCTCGAAGGATACGCGCTAGCGCTAGCTTACGTTCCAGTTGCATAAAAATGTTTCAGAAAACGTTACACTACCCCTTTATCCCGAATTTATTTTGAAATAAAGTTACCATACTGTTTGGAAATACAAAGTTTCAAAATAAACATTAAAATGCAGCATCCATATTTCACAAAGTTATTTCAGAGAATTTTACGTATATTTTAAGTTTAAATGTTATGTTTCACAGTCAGTGAAAATACTAAAGAATGCATCACTGTAAGTAAATTATAATTGCGTTGTGTTTTGGACGTAACGCTTACTTGACAGGTGGAAATTTAAACGATGGATATATTCAACGGTATTCATATGCACATGCTGACAACTGTTGTGCAGTTTTAATTGGATTATTGAGTTCGTCACGATAGTAATTCCAAATATGCAGCTATCGCCCCGAGGAAGTGGAAATTTACATCTAATAAAAATAACATAACGTTAGATGATTGGTTGGAATATTTCACTAGCTATACAATTAATGACGTGAATAGAATGCTAGCCAATTGGAATGCTGGAGCATACCTGCAATCGTTGCTGCATTGTAAATCATAAATACAAAACCTGCAAGGGTGCTGTTAGCGAGTTTATAGGAGTTGATATAATTTACAGGAGCTGTTTCTAGAAATTTGGAATCATGCTTTAACTATAACAACGGCCTTCTGTAATCGGTTTTTTACTTGTAAAAGGTAATCTGAACTGAACAGCGGTTGCAAATTTCCAATTCCTTATCGTGATTAACGGAGTTAGTCGTCATCATCCGCCGTGATAAAATTCTCTGAGTATTGAAAACTACACTAGGTTGAAAGACAAGGATTATAATCACAAACTCTGAGATAATGATCGTTTACAGTGCAGAATCTGATCAATCGGTGATTGTTCTATTCTTCTTGCCATTGCTACCGATACGCTCCAGTATATGTTAAAAGAAATCCAAATACTACAGTACTAAATTTGATTTGAAATATTTAAATCGTGCATGTAGCATGCGCATTGTACATACATATTTTCAAAGATTTGATATTTGCCCCAGTAAAAGTAAATACAGAGGTATTGAAATCGCATGTTAGGCGTAGTACACAGATTCATTATAATATAGATTCTACTAGAGATAAATCTATCATATGAAACTCAAACAAACTTGGAATGTTCTCCAAATCATGTGGAAGCGATTTTCTTGAAGAAATGTACGTTTCAAAAACTTCCGCCAGAGATCAATTTCGATTCGGTTTCATATTCATTATTTTATAACTGTGTAGGGAAGAAATATTGAACCGGAGACAAATTCGAGGATAAAAAAAGATGGTGGAAACGTCTTGTTTCGGGGATGAATGGCCACCTTAGGCTTGGTCTACATTGGATCTTAATGGAGGATCTAATATACGCCTGGATAGGGGTAACATCTCTAATGCAGAGCTGTTACCTACCGTACGGGTATGCCGTAGCACACAGAGGAATACACACGGAGCACATGGAGTTCGAGAATAACTCTCCTAGAGTGTACTAATTAAAATTTATAATTGGTAATATAAATTATAATAAAATAAAATTATAATAAAATTAAATATAAATAAAATTAAATATAAATAAAATTATAATAAAATTAAAAATCAATAGTGATTAAAATATCCCTATAATACAAACTATCATGGATATTATTTCAGTAAAATATTTTTGTAAAAGCAAAATTGTATTCCATGTAGACATTGAAATGGGAGGTAAGTCACGTAAGCCATATCGCACTACTGATGCTCCTCTTACTTCCAACTGTTACAATGACAATTTTCTCTTTTTTACAGTCTCAACACTACACAGTAAGGAAAAAGTATTGTAATAGGGTAAAAATATGTGTGTTAGATTTGAATGGATTTACACGTTTGGAGAACTTCTAAATACGACGTAGCCACTTATGCAATGTTTGTGTGTTTCAGTGTGTAATCCCAACTATATCTCGAACAAATTGAGAGCAAATTTAAATAAAAAGCGTTATCTTAAATTTGATTATTTCTGTAGCAATTTTTAATAAAACCATTGCTTTTTAAATTATGAAAGGAAAAACTGACATGTTAAAAATTTTTGGAAATTTTCTCTGTTCGAATCTCCTTGAAAATCAATAGACCTCTGAGGGTTTTTAATTGAAATAATAACACCGAATTTCTTTCAAATTGCCCGATTTGTGTCCGAAATATTTTTCTTACAGGCTTGCAGAGGGGCATAAAGAGATATTGACTTTTTACTTTCCTTATATACAATATTGTATAAGGAAAGTATTGTTGTTGAAGATCCAGACCGTCCGACTCGTCCAGAGGACACGAGCAACCATTTTGAATTCGAGTTTTTGACGGGAGAGCACGTTTCAAGCATCCCTGATCACGAATCAAACATTTTTGAAGTGATGTCTGTGTGTGTGTGTGTGTGTGTGTGTGTGGAGACGATAACTGGCGAACGAATGGACCGATTCGAATGAAATTTGGTACAAAAATCACAATCCGTAAACACTGGAAGCCTATTGTTTTTATACGCAATCTAATGTTCAGAACCCCCTAAATTTGCGAGTGAAATTTTGAAAAAATCGTCAAAAAATCAAAACCTCTAATAAAGTTACGCAAATAGATATTTCTTATGTAATTTTTTATTAGGAAACAATTGACATAAATTTTAGAACGCTAACATGAACCGTTCTCAAGATATTGCACATTTTTAAAAAAAATTATCAAAAAGTCATATAAAATAAAAAAAATATATTTCCTATTGAGAAACATGTTCACTTTTCATATGTAATATCATGTGATGAATTGGGTGACATCATTCTCGTGGATCTAGCTCGTTCCATTCATTAAAAAAGATACTTTGAGTAATACTTTTGCATTTGAACGCCAATAAGCATTTATCTGCTGCGAGAATAACTTATTTCTTCGTTCATAACGCTTGGCGAGATTTTGGCGACGAATTTGGTGGAATGTCGCCAACTTGGCAACTTTTTAAATGTTGCTAAATTAACGAAAACCTCGGCAAATATATAAAAATGACGCTAAATCAATGACGACTCATTGATGATGACGACATGGAAAATGACGACTCATTGACGATAATTCAATATCTTGAAAAGAATATAAATAACTACTATAAAAATAATCTATTTTTTTACTGTAAAAGTAGTAAATTCTTTGCATTATATAAGGAAAGTCATGTGCTGTCCTCATCAGATTTTTACTTTCCTTATATACATAATGTATAAGGAAAGTATTGTGACGGGGTCGAAAATTCGAATTCGAGTTTTCGACAGGAGAGCACGTTTCAAGCATCCCTGATGACGAATCAAACATTTTTGAACTGATGTCTGTCTGTGTGTCTGTCTGTGTGTGTGTGTGTGTGTGTGTGTGTCAGTGAGTATGCGGAGACGATAACTGACGAACGAATGGACCGATTCGAACAAAATTTGGTACAAAAATCACAATCCGTAAACACTGGAAGTCTATTTTTTTATACGCAATCGAATGTTCAGCACCCCCCTAAATTTTCGAGTGAAATTTTGAAAAAATCGTCAAAAAATAAAAACCGCTAATAAAGTTAAGCAAATAGGCATTTCTTATGTCATTTTTCATTAGAAAACGATTGACATAAATTTTAGAACGCTAACATGAACTGTTGTCGAGATATTGCACATTTTTTAAAAAAATTATCAAAAAGTTTTATAAAATAAAAAAAATATTTCCTATTGAGAAACATGTGCATTTTTCATATGTAATACCATGTGATAAATTTAGTGACATCATTCTCGTTCTCTTTATGAAAAAAGATACTTTGAGTAATACTTTTGTATTTGAACGCCAATAGTCATTTATTTGCTGTAAGAATAATTTATTTCTCCGTACATAACGCTTGGCGAGATTTTGGCGACGAATTTGGCGGAATGCCGCCAACTTGGCTGCATTTTTAATTGTTGTCAAATTAACAAAAATCTCGCCAAATTGATAAAAATGACGCTAAATCAATGAAAATGACGACTAATTGACGAAAATTCAATATCTTGGAAAGAATATAAGTATCTACTATAAGAATAACATTTTTTTTAACTGTAAAAGTAGTAAATTCATTGCATTATATAAGGAAAGTTATGTGCTGCCCATTCGGATGGTTGATGAATATAGGGTTGACACACAAGGATGCATGGAAGGCGTATAGGAGGTGTTCTTAAAGTTAGGGTTGCTATTCCAGGTAAGATCTTATGACCGATTTTGCGATTTTTAATATGATTTCAACAGCAAAGAGCTGATGCATACTTGGAATGGTAATAAGAAAACATGTTTTGTAATACAATTTTGCAAACCTCTATAGAGACAGATAAATTTAGAGTTAATTGAAAGTATCAACTATTTTACACTGAAAAACGCATAACTTTCCTCGAGCGCGATCTTAAAACTCATTTGATTAAGTGTATAAACTAGAAAAATATACAGATTTTCCTATTCTTTAACTCAAATTTATACACATTTCTGATTTCAAAACATTTAATAGTAAACTCCGAAGTCTATTTTTCGAATTCAATTGTTCATATTTTATTACATTTTACGTGAACTGTAAAACTTAAAAGATTACTTCAACAAATTGAATTTCTAAAAGTTACTATCAGATATAACCCGGACAAAAGAGACTATAATCTGATGTCAGCTTGTCCAAATAAATTACTTCTGATGTATAAAAGGAGTTTATCTAAAAGCAATTCCATCTCTATTTGCATAAAAGGCTGAAACAGATACGAGAAGGTCTTCGTGCAAACAACAAAGCTATTAAAATTTAAGAGATGTTTTAAAACCTTATCTTCTAAACTCATTTTCAAAGTGTTTACTTTGAGCTGAAAAGGAAAAAAAAAAGCAGTGTATGTAAAGGATTTTATTATTGAAAAACCATTGAAAGAGAAGTATTTTCGTAAGTGGGATTACATTATGTATGTGATTACGAGAAAAGTTTTTACATAATTTGTTGTGAGATTCTATCAAAATTTAATTTGAGCGTATTATTTATGAATATTGTGAGTGAAATATTTCCTGAGTTTTTGCATTTGAAATAATTATTGATTTAAATATGTTATAAAATTAAGAATAATTTAGAGCATAAAGCCTTCTCAATTTCCCAATTCAGATTTTTTTTTTGCAATACTAAGACGGTTTTACAAATACATTAATAAAAATTAACTCGAATGTGACTCAAGTCGATTTTCTCATACCTGAATTCATTTTTTTTTCAAATTTTCAAGAAAATTTTTGAAAAATCGGTATAGTGTGTCTAAATTATTACAAATATATCGTGTTACCCTCCACTTTAAATTCTTGAAGTAATATTTTGTTTGATACCAAAGTATTCCCATGTGGCGAGTTATTGCCCCCCAAAGGAAGGGGGACTAATGACGCCACGAATAAAAAAATTGTATCTCAGCTATTTTTCACAACAATGATTGAAACTATTAAGTCTCGTGAACATTGAGCCATAAATAAATAAACCCTTTATGCATGATTATGTGAAATTTTGTTCTATGCTGCCATGTTAAAAAAAAATATAAAATTTCGAATGCATTTCAAAGTTTTCGCTCGAATTAAAAAAAAAATCTTTCTAGTTCTAGATTTTTTTATAACCAAGCCGGATATAAAATTTCGTGAAAACCCATTAATATTTGTGGCTGCTATCGTGTGCACAAGAAATCGACCGTAGACAGACAGTCGCCTGCCCGTCAGCCAGACAGACATCACTCCGAAAATAGCCAAAACGTGTTCAGGAGGTCTTAAATCATATATTGACATCGAAATCTCGAAATCGAAAAGTTTTCGTGGAAATAATACTTTCTCAATACTACGTATGAGGAAGTAAAAATCACAATAACAAAATGACATAAAAGTACTTGATTCAATTAGCTACTCGCTTCCCTGTAGAGCTCAACCATGAAGTGTTTTGCAATGGAGAATGTGGTCACCATTTGTAGGAAGATTTCTCCTATAGAGAAGGCAGCAAGAATCAAGCAGAACACCAATACTGAAAAGATGTCCTATGGAACAGTTATATCCGGTGAAAAAAGACGAAAAATCTCGATAGCCTCACGGTTAAATGGTAGGGTATATCTCAGTGTAGACAAAGCAGATTTACATCATTTTTACACCAAATTAAAGACCGATATTTTATTCGAATTAACATTAAGAAATAAAAATCATCAAACATGAATTTGTATGGTTCTTATACACAGCCCTTCAATTATGATGACCAATATTATCTTGATTCACATAATCTAATATAATTCCAGCACAATTGCAATATTATCCTGAAATACTATAAACGGATCCTCTTGAATTCTATAAATTTTTATAATACTATGTGTGTTGCATGGAAAGTGGAACTATATTTGGTTTTATGTAGGGCTGCGCAAAATATTGCATGCCACAATACGAACACGGCCCTATCTCCATTAAAATATATTCTCACCTCCCAATCTCCATTCATGACACATATGAACTCTTACTCCTTTTCAAATCCATTGGAAAGGAGTTCTTGATTCGGATTACATCTTGACAGTCTTGAAATGACGAAATGATAGAGTGAAATAAAGCAACTGGGCTCGCAAAACAAGATTCGATTACGGAATCGATATATCTGCCGTTGTTTGGTTTTTCTTTACTCTTCACCGCGATTTCTAATCCCTTCCATGTTTTATTTTTCTATTTGTTTTTGAAGCAGACTATGATTTATAACTCGTTTTAACCATTGATAACGGTCCCATGTGAACATTGAAGGTTTTCCCATGTCGGCATTGGAGGTTTTCCCTTTGGACATTGGAGGTTTTTCCAATAATTTGGAATCTTACTCCCACGATTCCAAATTATTGGACCATAATTCTAAATTATTGGGAAACCTCCATTGCATAAGCGGAGCATCAGTAGAACGCGTGAAATAAAAATGCTTTATTAGTAACAGCATAGACAGTTGATTAAAAGTATCAACGGGTTTTGAAGGCAAAATGTGCCTCCTGCGATAAGAAAACAGAGCAACCATACCAATAAAAATAAGAAGCGTCTGTCCAAGGCTACAGGAGTGTGCTGCTTTTGCTGGCGGAAGGCCGTGCCGTGCCTTGAATGTCCTGAGGTGTTTGCTGGTGTGACTGTAATCGCCGGCAACAGGTGTGTGCTGGTGTTTATGCTCTTGTCGTTGTATCCCCAAAAATTGGGCTGTACTTGTTTTTGTTTGTTTTTATGCCTCCGAAACAGATTGATACATTTAATCAACTGTTTATGTTATGTAGTAACTATCAAAATATTTTAATTTCAAAACATTTTAGATAGCAGTTTGAAAGACTTTTTATATGAGTAGATGTGTTTCATTCTTGTTAGAGTTTGTGAACTATCGGTGCTGATTAGCTCTAAAAGAAACAGAACCAGTTTGCCGTGCTAGTTATTGTAGTGCTCAATTACACAATCAACTTAATTCCGACCCTCATTTGGATGTTTAATTTACGAAAATATGTCTGTATATAGTGAAAAATCAAAGTGACGTAGAGCTATGAAATTTAATATAAGTAATACATCGGTTCACGAGAAAAAACACTTCCGAGCGACATTTTTTGAGTGATTTTCACACAAATCAGTTCTATTGTGATCGAACATATTATTGCAGAGTTTTCATCTTAATACCATTATATTGGTAAGGAAGGGAGTTTAGGTACTTATTTAAGACGTACTCGTATTACGCCTCTGTCTTCTCCCTCCCTCTCTCTTATATATATTCGCGATATACTCCAAGACAAAAAAAATCGACGCACCAAAAAAGAATTATTCAAATGAGAAAATTTGGTACGTGCAATGTAAATGTACAGAAGAAGAAATTAGAATTTCAGAACAATTGGATGATTTATTGCTCTGAAAGATCTACATAAAATGAGCACGTCAATATGGCATTGGTCCACCTCTGGCCTTGATAAAAGCTATTACCTGACGTGGCATTGATGCATAAAGTTGCCGGATGGTGTTCTGAGGGATGTCGTTGCAAATGGCCTCCAATTGACGAGCCAATTCGTCTACATTCTGGGATGGTCGCAGGCGACCCCCCATCTCTGCCTAAATGTGCTCAATAGGCGAGAGATCTGGGGATCTAACTGACCAAGGAAGTGTGTCGTAAGCATGCAGATAATCAATAGAGAGGCATGCCGTGTGTGGCCTGGCATTATCTTGCTGAAAAGTTAGTCCGGGGTGTCGCGAAAGGAATGGCAATACAACGGGTCGTAGAATGTCGGCAACGTACCGCTATGCTGTGATGGTGCCACAGAGGACTATCAAAGGGGTCCAGCTATCAAACGAAATGGCACCCCAGATTATAACTACCTGTTGTCGGATCGTGTGGTGTGTGACAGTAAGAGCATGATCCTGATGATGTCCGGGCTGTCTCCAGACACGTCTGCGCTGGTCGTCGGGACTCTGTTCGAAACAGGACTCATTACTGAAGACAATTCGTTTCCAATCCAAACAAATCCACGTTGATCGGACCCTACACTATTGCAATTGCTGTTGACGGTGCATAATGACCAGTGGTAGGCAGTGTAATGGACGCCGCGAGTATTTCGTTTTCGTAGTCTTCTATTAATGGTCCGGGTGGTCACTTCCGTGTTTGTCACACGTTGGATGGTTGATAACGACGACTGTCACAGCTGCTCTGACAATCGCTTTATCTTCCCGTTCTGTCGTCGCTCAAGGCCGCCCGTTGCCCACTGAAATCTGCCATTCTGGACCCATTCCCGCCAACATCGCCTAATTGCTGCATAGCTCCTACCCAAATGCCGAGCGATTCTACGGTGTGTCCATCCAGCCTCATATAGCCAGATCGCACGTCCTCTTTCAAACTCCTTCATATGCTCGTAGTAGCCGCGAATTCGCCAGCGAGGTATTGTTACAGTCAAGGTACGTAAACACAATCGAAATCCAATGCACGTTTTGTTCCTGAAAGCGAGGTTCGCTCCTTATATACACCACCATGGTGCTCAGTTTCAATGCGCTGTAGTTCCGACTATTCGTTCATTGGCTGCGAATTTTTGATCATTAGCATATTCGATGGAAAGGTGTTTGCATGTAAGGTTTCATTACAATCGGATTATTTTGCGGCGTACGTCGATGTTTTTTTTGTCTTAGAGTATATATATACAGGGTGTCCCAAAAACACTGACCTCTACTTTTATTCCTTAAATATTGATCTTAGACATATATATATATATATATATATATATATATAATAAATCACAAAGTTGCGTAAAAAGGGTACATAATTTTATGAAATCGATAAAAAATTTCAAGGATATAAATTTGGAGAAATACAAAATTTGAATTTTTATATGGCCCCCGTACAAAAGCATTTCCAATGAGTAAAATGTGCTCCATACACGAATAAGATGATGTACAAAATTTCAGCATTTTATCATAAAAAGTCCCAGAGATATGTTGAAACAAATTGGTGAGGGATTAATCACAAATTAAAATGTAAATGTTTACAGCAGAAGTGCAAATGACGCAACGCAGAAATGCACCATAGGTAAATAATGTCTGCCTCTTATCTTTAATGGATCTTTGGTATGGATGGAAAACATTTTGAACAAGCTTTGTAACCTTTGTGTAAAGTTATTATTTCTACACAGTGTAGATACTTTTGTACCAATAAATAGCAAAGTTATTATTTATTTATGTAATCATTGTTTTCTTTAGTAATTTGTGTATGACCCCTGAAACGCGATCTGCCGACATGATTTTTCCATTCTGAGAACCCATGTCGATGCATCGAAAAGTGGTTTAAGTCAGCATTTTTGTCTTTTCCTATCTCTGGGACTTTTTATGATAAAATGCTGAAATTTTGTACATCACCTTAATAGTGTATGGCGCACATTTTACTCATTGGAAATGTTTTTGTACATAAAAATTTAAATTTTGTATTTCTTAAAATTTTATTCCCTTGAAAATTTTAATCGATTTCATAACATTCTGTACCTTTATTTACGCAACTTTGTAATTTATTATATATGTCTAAGATCAATATTTAGGGAATAAAAGCCGAGGTCAATGTTTTTGGGAAGCCCTGTATATATATTAGAAAAATATAATAATAATAACAAATTCCAAGTAATTATGAATTATTGAAATCACCAAGGCAGTCATACCAAGTCCACTATGCCGATAGAAGAAATGAACAGCACTGACCCGAAATCGGAGATTAACCAAAATTAAATTCATCTTCAGGTCTGAGCATCTAATTCTAATTAACCCAAACAAATGCCCGTTTCAGATTTGGTAATAGTAAGTTATTATAAATGTCAAAGCTCAGACTACAGACACCAAAAGAGGAAGAGTTGAAGAAAATAAAAGTAGGTAATCAAGCATTACCAGGTTCCATGCGGCATGAACTTTCGTACACGTGTGAGTGCGAAATTCAAAAAGTCGAGAAGTATCGAGAGGAGGTATGACGAAATATATCATGGAAAGTAGAAAAACAGACGGTTACTGTGATCTTCCCTAGAATCCGTCCATTGAGTTAAGAGTACGAGACAGGACAATTACCCATAAGAACAGAATATGAACATGAAGCATAAATGAAAAATCTTAGTATATAAGTTATTCATAGATGAAATGAATAAAACGAGAATGCCACTATCACCATTATAAGGGGATCAAATCGTAGTATCAAACTGGCTAAATTTACATATTTTTAGTGAAAATAGAATTCAAAACATTAAATGCTAATATATCTTATTTTCAGATTTTATTATTTTTCAAATTTTTTTAGTTTATTATTTTTCATTTTATTTAATTATGTAATTAATACATACACACACACACACACATATATATATATATATAATGTTACAGCTAAAGCTCGAAAGTCGTTAATTTGAACATTACCTAGTCAATCTGCAGATTAACTGATTTGCTCTGTTAACGTGCGGAATCAAGGTTTCCGCATTTTACCTAGGTAATGCGCACATTAACGGCTTCAGTATCGTTAAAGTTCAAAAGTTTGTTTCTCTCAATTCTTTTCTCTACTCCTTCCCCCCTCTTCCTCCACTTTTAGTTTTGTTTCGCCAACGTCTTGTCGTCGCCCGTTGTTTTTATTTCTCATAATTTGCGTCGGCTGCCAGGGCGTAGCATAGCTAATTCTGTTTTCAAATTCATTTCTGCCTCTTAGCACGTGAATTTGTGTCGTGATTTTTTTAAAGCAGATAAATTTAGCTCCTAATATGCAAGCAAGCACCGAATTGGTGAGTAAAATGAACTTAGAACTTTAAAAACGTTGCTGTTGTTCCAGCAAAAATCTTATTTTCACTTTAACGAGTGCCTAGTAGGTAATGTGCAGATTATCTAGGTAATTTGCAGATTACCTAATTAATTTGAGAAATGAAACACTTTTTGGCGCTTTAACGGATCAGCCTAGTTAATCTGCACATTACCTAGATAATCTGTAGAATATCTGATTTCTGCATTTTAGCGGTAACACACACACACACACACACACACACATATATATATATATATATATATATATATGTATATATATATATATATGTATATGTATATATATGTATATGTATATATATATGTATATGTATATATATATATGTATATGTATATATGTATATGTATATATATGTATATGTATATATATGTATATGTATATATATATATATGTATATATATATATATATATATATGTATATATATATATATGTATATATATATATATATATATATGTATATATATATATATATATGTATATGTATATATATATATATGTATATATATATATATATGTATATATATATATGTATATATATATATATATGTATATATATATATATATGTATATATATATATATATATATATATGTATATATATATATGTATATATATATATATATATGTATATATATATATATATATATATATATATATATATATATATATATATATATATATATATATATATATATATATATATATATATATATATATATATATTCCGACCAGTAACCATCGGTTTTAAAACTTATTTAACAAGGGCCAATAAATTATTATTGGAACATTTAAAATTGGTATTACGGAAACTATATGACCAGGGTAGTTATTTTATAAAAAACAGCCTCGAAGTAGTTAAGAAACTGAAAGAATTGCCAAACATCGGTATATACAGGAGTTATGACTTTGCTGACCTTTTCAATAATATAGACATTAAGGATCTATATAGCATCCTAATAGAATCATACCATAGATGTGATTTGCAGCTATATATAGCAATTGGAAAGTACAAGGCTTTGGTGGAGTTGGTTTTATTCGAGACAGTTTTATACAATGGAGAAAACTTTTATAAACAAATTAAGGGTATCCCAATGGGGGGTAACTGTTCGTCAATTATGGCAGATATTTACCTAGATAGATATGAAAGGGGAACACATCTTTTAAATGAGATGTTATTCCTACGTTACGTGGATGATATCCTATGCGGATTCGAGGATAGTGGTTATAGAATGAAGTTTGACTTTTATCCTCCATGTTTAACTTTAATAGAAACACCATGCAATGAGGATGAAAGTCTGGATTTTTTAGATCTCACTATAATGAAGCCTGCCACTATACAATGTTATCGTATTTACGATAAACGTAACACCTTTAATTTTGATATCAAATATTTGACGTCATGGACAACTAGTCTACACCGTAACATATTCAGAAATCTGATAGTAAATCAAATGAAACGACATAAG
The DNA here is from genome assembly GCA_951213105.1 of Amaurobius ferox. Lineage (NCBI taxonomy): Eukaryota > Metazoa > Arthropoda > Arachnida > Araneae > Amaurobiidae > Amaurobius > Amaurobius ferox. The sequence continues at coordinate 95,656,431 of OX578137.1, forward strand.
TTGTTGAATTTTACTAACAACGATAGATACAAGTGTGATTGCCGTTTTCTGGAGGAGGCTATCAAGGAGGGTTATCCTCCCGCTTTTCTGATAAGATTGGTTTCCAATTATAATGGTTTAACTGCAGCCGTAACCAGGAAGAGATATTTTGGAATGATAACAACATACGACTTTTCGGATATAGCCTAATGGCGGGAATTGTAATACGCAGAGGGTGACGTGTTTTTATGCCAAATTGAGGATCATAAATCAGATAGCTCAATATGGCTATACACCGGAATTTTATAGCTAGGGCTATTTTTATGTGGAAACATTATAAGCGTTATCCAGATTGTAAGTTCGTGATTATAAGGGTTTTCTGAAATATCGGACGAACTTTTAATAATTACTTTAGTCATATGTGAAAGTGGTATAAAATCAAAAAGTTATGTGTTGTTCCATGGGAAGGTGTATTGCGTAGAGTTTGGACTATGGCGTATTTATGTGTCTATATATATGTATATATATTTATAAGGTGATAATATTGTTTAAATGTCTTGTATCCAATATTTAAAAATAACTCTCTGACTGGAATGTCTTTGGAATTGAATATATCGATTTATGAGTATTAAACTATCACAAGTGAAGTAAATTCAAACATTAGGATTTTTATGGTGATAAAGAAGCCAATAGGTTTTGGTATCCAGAAAGGATTTTAATAATAATAACATGGATTTCAACAGTCTTGAATATATAGTTTTTAAAGTAATAATTAACCATAAGTGAAATGATTTCAAACATTAGTATATATATGGCGATGGAGTTGCCAATAGGTCTTGAGTCCATATTTAAAAATACAGACACTCTGACTAGTATTTCAAACATTAGTTTTGAATAGAAAGGGTTTAAAAGGATTAAATGACTAATTGTGAGGTAATTTTACACACAGGTTTTTATATGGAAATAATGCGGTTTATGGGTCTTATATCCATTTTTTAAAAAAATATCCTCTCAGACTGGGATTTCTTTAGTCTTAAGAATTTTGTATTTTAAATTATTTGTTATATTTTTACAGAATGCTTCATGGATAGTTTTAGCGTAGAAAAGTAAACTTTTAGATTTTACATGTTATTGAAATTGTATATGTATGTATTTTTGCGGATTTATAAAAGGTCATGAAGGAAATCGTGTAGGGAGTATCGGTTACCGGGAGCGTTTGCCATGGCGGAAAAAGCTTTAACCGGAGTGCTGGGGGTCGCAACTCCCCCCGGCCGGTACTTCTGTCACACATCTAGAATCTGTACGAGTACATTGCTACTTGTCCTTTTTGGGAATTTATATATATATATATATATATATATATATATTGTGTGTCTGTCCTATATTATTAGCCGTCATAAGTGGGAAAGTTGTGTGGGATGTTTTTGATTGGTAACTGATACACTGTGATGATAATTTTAATTACGAAATTGGGAGGATATGCATTATTGTCGCTGCATTTAATAATTCTATAAAATGTGCTAATTTAAAATTGTCATCACTAATTTCATTGATTCTAAAAACCTGGTTTGATATATTATTTCTAAGCACTGAAATATGCAAACAAGGGTCAAAGTGTTGAATTTTAGATGTATTAAAATTACAATTTTGTCTTTTATCATATAAGTTTATAGCCAGATTGCAGTTTTGATTCTTTATTTAACATAAATTCATCAATTATCGTCAGAAACATTTTACATACAACTCTCACAAAATAAACTCAAATATTCGATTTAAATTTTTACAGCATAATGCCTTAGCCTCTCGAGTTCGGGTCGCATCATGAGACGCATATGAAACACTCGTTGCTTCGGGCTCATCCGAACATCCGAAAAGAATATTCCTTGTAATTCGATTTAGATCCTGCAGGAAATTTCGATGGCGTCTTGGGAACTGTAAGAAGAAAACGGAAATTGAATATCATATTGAGAGAGAATTGTTTAAGTTTAAAGGAAGATTTGCGTTTGATTTAAAATTTAAATTTTTAGCGTGGATGTTTTCCGCGAATTAGTATTCGTCTGTGGGTAAAGTTGTGATGCGTGTTGGAGGTTCGTCTATTACAAAGTTTTGACGTTTAAAGTTGAGAAATTCCTTTACGTTTCGCGATGACTTTCAGAGAATTATTACAAGTTGATGCACATTTGACTATTACTTGAAACAGCTGTGATACATAACGATTAACAGGGAAATAAACTTTTGTCTCATTGGTGTTTCAATATACTGTTTCTAAAACTCAGATCAAAGACATTATGAGAGAAAATATGGTATGGGCGTTAAAACAGTATTTTGTGAATTTAAATTTGGAATCTGTGCTATATGATGACGCTTTTATAATGTATTTTATTAGGCGTTAAGCAATTTTAAAATTATATCTCCACAAACTGGATCATAATATAAAATGCAGCACAAATAAAAATTAAAATAATTTACCGTTATTTTGGGTACATTTCATGTTGTGATCATGTTTAATATTTAATGTGCGCAAAGTTATATTCTTTACTTCTCCGCTGCTTAACGTGTTCTAGAGATTATAAATATAGTATATTAATTACAAAAGGATGCAATTTTTACATATTGTAAAACTTTTGCAACCACCATTTTCTGGGGGCGCGGTAGCCCATTGGTTAGCGCGCTGGAGTTGCACTCGGTAGGCCCGGGTTCGATTCCAGCCACTGCCAAAACTGCCGCCGTGTTCATGCGGAGTACGATCACGTTAAACATGTGGGTCCGAAAGTCCTTCCGAGAGGTTGGTGGTAGGGGAAGGAGGGTACGGTCCCTGTGGATGCCTCCCCCACTGGGTTCCGGTCCAAATTGGGTGGCACTTCCCGACCGTCCAAACAGTTACCTTACACCTTTCTGGTAGGTCGGACGGTCTGGGTTTCAACAATCAACAACAACAACCACCATTTTCTACCACAGTTCTAAAACGGCTTTTCTAATGATGATTTACAGTTTGCTTGATTAATTATTTATTATAAGACACTTTTATTTACATTTCAAAAATTTGAATCCTGAATGGGACCTTAAAACTATGCCTCTATATTTTAGGAGCGTAAACGGTGCAGGAGGAAAGGTATAGATTCCTATGCTTAATTCATATATCCTGTTACATGCTGTGTTTAGTATCTAGTTTACACTATGTAAACATTTATTCTTACATATAATCAATCAAATATAATAATGATATACAGGGTGTCTAGAAAGTTTCGGAACGGGGCAATATCTCGAGAAATACACTTCGGATCAAAAAATAAAAAAAAATATTCAATATTTTTAGAAAATCTATCCAATGATACCAAAATTGATCCCCTCCCCCCTCCTGGGGGGAGGGGTGGGGCAACTTTGAAATTTTCAATGGGAACCCCCATTTTTTATTGCAGATTTGGATTCTCCAGAAAAAATTACACACATTTGACCTATGATTTTTGCTCCCACAAACGGCGCTAAAATCGAGAAGACGGAAGTGGGGCACAAACGTTTAAAAATGGGAATGTCTCGGGAAATACACTTCGGATAGAAAAATAAAAAATTACGTGTTCAATATTTTCAATAAAAACTATCCAATGATGCTAAAATTGACTCCCCTCCCCCTCCCCCCGCTAACCGTTCACTTCAGCGACAACTGTTGACTTCAGTTTAGAAAACTGTTCAAAACTACTTTTAGCATTACCCAGGAACAACGATGTGGACGTAGTAGTTTTCTGTTCCCTTCGAGGTGCTTGATTAACATGAGTCCCCTTGCATCTCATGATCAGGGTGCTTCTTTTCTGTAACTCCCCTTGCCTCTCATGATCAGGGTACTTTTTTCTGTAACTTCCCTTGCCTCTCATGATAAGGGTGCTTTTTTCTGTAACTTTTAAAAGTTGGTGCCCCACTTCCGTTTTTCTCGATTATAGCGCCGTTTGTGGGAGTAAACATCAGAAATCGTAAGTCAAATGTATGTAAAAAATTACACACATTTGACCTATGATTATATTTGTGGGAGTAAACATCAGAAATCGTAGGTCAAATGAATGTAATTTTTTCTGGAGAATTCCAAATCTGCAATAAAAAATGAGGATTCCCATTGAAAATTTCAAAGTGGTCCCCCTCCTCTCCCCCGGCCAACGGCCGCACCGTGCTGAAAACACCGTTTCTCGTTAGATCATCGAAGTCAAGCAGCATCGGGCGCGGTTAGTACTTGGGTGGGTGACCACCTGGGAACACCGCGTGCTGTTGGCACATTTCGGGCGCGGTAGCCCGGTGCTTTGCGCGCTGGATTTACACGCTGCGACAACTGCCGCCGTGTTCATGTGGAGTACGATCACGTTAAACATGTGGGTCCGTAAGTCCTTCCGAGAGGTTGGTGGTAGGGGAAGGAGGGTACGGTCCCTGTGGATGCCTCCCCCACTGGGTTCACTTCCCGGCCGTCCAAACAGTTACCTTACACCTTTCTGGTAGGTCGGACGGTCTGAGTCTCAACAACAACCCCCTCCCCCGAGCGGTTCAATTTTGGTATCATTGGATAGCTTTTCTAAAAATATTGAATACGTGTGTTTTTATCTTTTGATCCGAAGTGTATTTCTCGAGATATTGCACCGTTCCGGAATTTTCTGGACACCCTGTATAATCAATCAAACTGGAAAATATATAACAAATTATTCAAAATCTTTCCGAATAAATTGCTTTCATCTCATGCGTTTGGTAAAACTTCACATGCTCCCTCCGTTAGACTTATTCGCTTCTTTTTAATGTAAAACGGAGCACGGAAATCCATAGAAAAGGTTTAAAAATGTTATTTTATGAAAATAAGATGGTAGCACGTTGTTGAATTAAAACAGATTTGTTTGCTTATCCACACGGAGAGACAATTATCTTTTGTATGACTTCAGTCTCTGAAATAAAGCTAGAGTCATTTGTCTGAGTTTCTGTTTGCGCGACAAAATTTCATTTGTCTGGCGTAAAAAGTTCCAACCTAATTAGAATGTATTTTCGTTTGTGTTGCTAGATATGTCTGGCTTATATGTTGAGAAGTTCCGTTTTGTTGAGTAAGGGTGTTTGCTATTTTTTTTTTCAAACAAGTAAATGAAAGAGTATAATTTTCTGAACTTATCTATTATCTTTTTGATTTTTTTTTCTTTTCATATGAATATACTAAAACTGTACCCGAAGTTATTCAATTTTTCAAAAAGGGTAGTTAGACCCCACCCGTTTTTTAAGATCAGAGAGAAGATTAATTGCAGTGCAAACCGCACATGAAAAATGGCAATATTAAAACAATTAATTTAATGCTATCTCAGCGATTCTTCATCAGAACGTTGGTGTTTCGTAGCACAATACTCATGATAATAATATTTTACCATATTAAAAAAAATTAACTCTATCTCAGTGAATCTTCATCAGAGCGTTGTCATTTCGCACCATAATACTCATGATAATAATATTTTACCATATTAAAAAAAATTAACTCTATCTCAGTGAATCTTCATCAGAGCGTTGTCATTTCGTAGCACAATACTCATGATAATAATATTTTACCATATTAAAAAAAATTAACTCTATCTCAGTGAATCTTCATCAGAGCGTTGTCATTTCGCACCATAATACTCATGATAATAATATTTTACCATATTAAAAAAAATTAACTCTATCTCAGTGAATCTTCATCAGAGCGTTGTCATTTCGTAGCACAATACTCATGATAATAATATTTTACCATATTAAAAAAAATTAACTCTATCTCAGTGAATCTTCATCAGAGCGTTGTCATTTCGCAGCATAATACTCATGATAATAATATTTTACCATATTAAAAAAATTAACTCTATCTCAGTGAATCTTCATCAAAGCGTTGTCATTTCGCAGCATAATACTCATGATAATAATATTTTACCATATTAAAAAAAATTAACTCTATCTCAGTGAATCTTCATCAAAGCGTTGTTATTTCGTAGCACAATACTCATGATAATAATATTTTACCATATTAAAAAAAACTCTATCTCAGTGAATCTTCATCAGAGCGCTGTCATTTCGTAGCACAATACTCATGATAATAATATTTTACCATATTAAAAAAATTAACTCTATCTCAGTGAATCTTCATCAGAGCATTGTCATTTCGTAGCATAATACTCATGATAATAATATTTTACCATATTAAAAAAAACTCTATCTCAGTGAGTCTTCATCAGAGCGTTGTCATTTCGTAGCACAATACTCATGATAATAATATTTTACCATATTAAAAAAAATTAACTCTATCTCAGTGAATCTTCATCAGAGCGTTGTCATTTCGTAGCACAATACTCATGATAATAATATTTTACCATATTAAAAAAAATTAACTCTATCTCAGTGAATCTTCATCAGAGCGTTGTCATTTCGTAGCACAATACTCATGATAATAATATTTTACCATATTAAAAAAAATTAACTCTATCTCAGTGAATCTTCATCAGAGCGTTGTCATTTCGTAGCACAATACTCATGATAATAATATTTTACCATATTAAAAAAAATTAACTCTATCTCACTGAATCTTCATCAGAGCGTTGTCATTTCGTAGCACAATACTCATGATAATAATATTTTACCATATTAAAAAAAATTAACTCTATCTCAGTGAATCTTCATCAGAGCATTGTCATTTCGTAGCATAATACTCATGATAATAATATTTTACGATATTAAAAAAAACTCTATCTCAGTGAATCTTCATCAGAGCGTTGTCATTTCGTAGCACAATACTCATGATAATAATATTTTACCATATTAAAAAAAATTAACTCTATCTCAGTGAATCTTCATCAGAGCGTTGTCATTTCGCACCATAATACTCATGATAATAATATTTTACCATATTAAAAAAAAACTATCTCAGTGAATCTTCATCAGAGCATTGTCATTTCGTAGCATAATACTCATGATAATAATATTTTACCATATTAAAAAAAACTCTATCTCAGTGAATCTTCATCAGAGCGTTGTCATTTCGTAGCACAATACTCATGATAATAATATTTTACCATATTAAAAAAAATTAACTCTATATCAGTGAATCTTCATCAGAGCGTTGTCATTTCGCACCATAATACTCATGATAATAATATTTTACCATATTAAAAAAAATTAACTCTATCTCAGTGAATCTTCATCAGAGCGTTGTCATTTCGCAGCATAATACTCATGATAATAATATTTTACCATATTAAAAAAATTAACTCTATCTCAGTGAATCTTCATCAAAGCGTTGTCATTTCGCAGCATAATACTCATGATAATAATATTTTACCATATTAAAAAAATTAACTCTATCTCAGTGAATCTTCATCAAAGCGTTGTCATTTCGTAGCACAATACTCATGATAATAATATTTTACCATATTAAAAAAAAACTCTATCTCAGTGAATCTTCATCAGAGCATTGTCATTTCGTAGCATAATACTCATGATAATAATATTTTACCATATTAAAAAAAACTCTATCTCAGTGAATCTTCATCAGAGCGTTGTCATTTCGTAGCACAATACTCATGATAATAATATTTTACCATATTAAAAAAAATTAACTCTATCTCAGTGAATCTTCATCAGAGCGTTGTCATTTAGTAGCACAATACTCATGATAATAATATTTTACCATATTAAAAAAATTAACTCTATCTCAGTGAATCTTCATCAAAGCGTTGTCATTTCGTAGCACAATACTCATGATAATAATATTTTACCATATTAAAAAAAAACTCTATCTCAGTGAATCTTCATCAGAGCATTGTCATTTCGTAGCATAATACTCATGATAATAATATTTTACCATATTAAAAAAAACTCTATCTCAGTGAATCTTCATCAGAGCGTTGTCATTTCGTAGCACAATACTCATGATAATAATATTTTACCATATTAAAAAAAATTAACTCTATCTCAGTGAATCTTCATCAGAGCGTTGTCATTTAGTAGCACAATACTCATGATAATAATATTTTACCATATTAAAAAAAACTCTATCTCAGTGAATCTTCATCAGAGCGTTGTCATTTCGTAGCACAATACTCATGATAATAATATTTTACCATATTAAAAAAAACCTCTATCTCAGTGAATCTTCATCAGAGCGTTGTCATTTCGCAGCATAATACTCATGATAATAATATTTTACCATATTAAAAAAATTAACTCTATCTCAGTGAATCTTCATCAAAGCGTTGTCATTTCGCAGCATAATACTCATGATAATAATATTTTACCATATTAAAAAAAATTAACTCTATCTCAGTGAATCTTCATCAAAGCGTTGTCATTTCGTAGCACAATACTCATGATAATAATATTTTACCATATTAAAAAAAATTAACTCTATCTCAGTGAATCTTCATCAGAGCGTTGTCATTTCGCAGCACAATACTCATGATAATAATATTTTACCATATTAAAAAAAATTAACTCTATCTCAGTGAATCTTCATCAGAGCGTTGTCATTTCGCAGCATAATACTCATGATAATAATATTTTACCATATTAAAAAAAACTCTATCTCAGTGAATCTTCATCAGAGCGTTGTCATTTCGCAGCACAATACTCATGATAATAATATCTTACCATATTAAAAAAAATTAACTCTATCTCAGTGAATCTTCATCAGAGCGTTGTCATTTCGCAGCATAATACTCATGATAATAATATTTTACCATATTAAAAAAAATTAACTCTATCTCAGAGAATCTTCATCAAAGCGTTGTCATTTCGCAGCATAATACTCATGATAATAATATTTTACCATATTAAAAAAAATTAACTCTATCTCAGTGAATCTTCATCAAAGCGTTGTCATTTCGTAGCACAATACTCATGATAATAATATTTTACCATATTAAAAAAAACTCTATCTCAGTGAATCTTCATCAGAGCGTTGTCATTTCGTAGCACAATACTCATGATAATAATATTTTACCATATTAAAAAAAATTAACTCTATCTCAGTGAATCTTCATCAGAGCGTTGTCATTTCGCAGCATAATACTCATGATAATAATATTTTACCATATTAAAAAAAATTAACTCTATCTCAGTGAATCTTCATCAGAGCGTTGTCATTTCGTAGCACAATACTCATGATAATAATATTTTACCATATTAAAAAAATTATGCTATCTCAGCGTATTCATCAGAACGTTGCCATTACATGACACAACACTCATGATAGTAATATATTAACATATTAAAAAAATTATGCAATCTCAGCGAATCTTCATCAGGACGTTGCCATTTCGTATCACAATACTCATGATAATTATATATTACCATATCAAAATAATTAGAAGAATATATTTTAAATTCGCAAAGTTAGAAAACCAATAAATGGAATTAACTACGTTAGATAAACAGATGTTGTTCCATCTCGACAAACATCTGCCATTTTACCTTTATCGTCTGTCCGGAATAAAACTGATTCTGAAGTAGAAATTTTGAAGAGTTTTCGGTTTAAATGTTCATAACTTTTAAACTGATTCGAATTAAAAGAAATCTCACCGAGACGCATTGTCTCAGAACCTGAAGTACATCTGCAGCAAATTTTGCCGCTGTCCGAAGTTTCAATTTTCAGTTAAATATGGTATGTACAGACATACAAACATCTTTTACTGTGTAAGACGCATGTCACAATAAACTTGAAGTTTACAGCAAAAATTAATTTTATGTCACTATAATGGAATGAAAATTTAGAATGTAAGTACTAGCAAACTTATCGTATACATTTTAAAACTATTTATTTACTTTCCCTGTAATACATATATGTGTAGGGGAACTGTTGTAAAGCGATTAAAATTGAAAAGAATTTTATATTGATTTTTACTTTGAGACATCCTAGACATTCAACAAGCTAATTTGGCGTGGTGTGTGTGCGTGTATGTGTGCGTGCGTGCGTGCGTGCGTGCGTGCGTGCGTGTGTGCGTTATATGCTCAATTTCATAAAATTTGTTATTAAGCTAATATGCATTATCGTGGTCCTTAGTTTCTGGATTAAAAAAATAGAAGTGCATTTTTTAAATGGCCTTCAGAATTTGAAAATAGAAAGATTAAATAAAAGAACAAATATGCTTAATATGAAGGATATTTTTATGTAAGTTTTGACTAGGAAACGAATACTCACTGTCGATGTACTCGGATAAACAGTTCTAAAGAAATTTTCGTTTTGTGGGAAGGGGAGAAGGAGGGATCTGGATTTTTGGTGTCAATAAAAGCTCCAAACAAAAACATAATTAAAACTGTAAAATCGCATGCATTTTAATGTATACTATTTTTTGCTACAGACAAATAGTGTGTCTCATATACATTAATATAAATAACAAATGAAAAATAAACAAATTCACGTTGGTAAGGAAAGGTATGTGCAATTAGATATTTCATATCATATATATATATATATATATATATATATATATATATATATATATATATATATATATATATATATATATATATATATATATATAAACACCGTCTTTACACATCACGTGAGGCTGATAATTTGAATTTTGACCATCTACACAGCTGTAAGTCAATTACTTTTAGATTTTTGTTTCACTTTACTTTTACATTTACAAGTTTATAGTACACTGTGATAAAAAATGGCCTTTTTGTTCAAAGTAACATGGCCATTTAATGAAATATACTATTTGAAGATAATGTTTTGTATTCACCCCCTGATGATTTCACAATTGTATTGTCTTCAATTTTTTGTTCTTCATTCTATTTTTTACAATTCGTTTTAATTCATAAGGGTTATTCCTAATTTTACTTTTTTATGACAAGCTTTCTCTTGAGTTATATTTAGTAATGAATCATATTCTTCTGTTTGTGTGGATGCTTCAATACACTTTCAATTTTTCCACATTAATATATATATATATATATATATATATATATATATATATATATATATATAGGACATAAATCTTATGCAACTGTCGCTAGTAAATCTCTTTTGGTTATTCTTAATAAAATCATCTCTAATATAAATGATAATTCAACTTCTCATATTATTAATAACAGTTATCAATTAATTCAAAAGTTGGATACGATTAATATTTTGGGTTTTAAAACGTATGACTTTAAGGACCTTTTCAACAATATTGACATAAAAGATCTATATAAAGTAACTTGGGATATTATTAAATCTTTCTATAATAGACAAAATTTAGATATAGATCATTCTTTCGTGCACCACCTTCTCAAGTGTTGAAGACCCAGACCGTCCGACTCGTCCAGAGGACTTAGAGTAACTAGTTGGACGGCCGGACCTTCTCAAGTGTGTAATTTTTAATAATTACTTGATGCAAGGCAATAAAATTTATATGCAAATTAAGGGTGTTCCACAGGGTGGCTCTGCCAGTTCAGCTCTCGCAAATCTTTATCTACACTTCTACGAGTCAAATTTTATAAACTCTGCATATACATTCTACAGATATATTGACGATGTTATTCTCATTAAAATAGCTCCCTCATCTAATGATATAGATTTTGATTTTTATCCTCCAAATTTATCCCTTTTACCAAACGAAAGCAACTTCTCGTCTAGCGTTAATTTCTTAGATGTAACTCTATCTCTTGATAATGAATATTCATTTTTGTCAAACATTTATGATAAAAGAAAAAGTTTTCCTTTTAAAATTCACAAGATAATCAATTTTAACTCATGTATGAGTAAACAGGTATATAAAAATATTTTAATAAATCAATTTCATAGGATTTTTAGGTTATGTGAAAATACACAATACAGTAACCATCTTGCAGATTTATTTCGATACTGTAAGACTGAATCATATCCAGTTAATTTTGTTAAATATCACTTTAGAAATTTTGAATACTATTTATAATATATTATTTATTGTTTTAGTCTAATTTGAAATTGCTATTGTATACTTTGAACATTAAAATATTCTTTGAGATTTTAATGTCTTAGTAATAAATTTTGGATACATATTATATAATTGTTAATTATTAATTATTAATGAGTTTATTGCGTATTTTTTTATTTTATTATTTTAAATTTATTTTTTATTTATTTATTTTATCTTTATATCTCTATTTTTTGGGTTTGAAACTTATAAATATGTATAGTTAAACATGCAGAAGTATTTCCTATAATTCACATCAGATGGCGCTCTCTTGTACTCTTTCCTAATACTTTGTTTAGTGTAACGAAAATGTGTCTTGTATAATGGTGAAGAAAGGTATGACTTTAATTCTATCCGAATCATTGTGGATTGTTGGTTAGATTGCTTATATGTTTGCTTAATGCACTTTCATTATATTCCTTCCAATTTCCTTTTGCTTATTTTTTGTCATTTTCGTTTATGTTATAGTCTGGAAATGTGTCGGATCTTTTGACGTTATTTCAGCCATGCGGCTGTATCGTTAAGCGAAACACATTTGGAACCTCTGTGGATGCAAAGATCCTTGAAAAGCTGGATTCACAGAGCTTCTATCCTATTTCATATTTTCGGATTGTATCATTTCTCTTATTTTGTCATTTTAATATTTTGAGCCTCCAGATTTTGATAATGCTTTGTTGTTTGAACTTGATTAGTATGCTTCGCTCTTGAATGTTGATAAATTCATGTGTAATATTCATATTTAAAATTTAGATCTTTTTGTCTGTTATGGTAGCATTGTTTTCCTTTTGTCTGATATTTCCTATCATATCATAATTAATTAATTTTCCTCCGTATTGTATTTGAACCAGGGTATGACACTGATCATGTTTTAAATTAGTATAACTATTTTAATTTTATTTTTAATTTTATCTTATTTATTTATTTATTATATATATATATATATATATATATATATATATCCTTGATTAAATATACATATATATTTAATGAAAGATTATTAAGTTTTTTATGAATTTTTAAATATTTAATTTCTTATTCGTATTGAAGGCGCTTTTGATAGATTTTTTCTGGTATTTACAAGAATTATTTTGCATCAAATTTATTTAGCACAATATGTTTGTTCTCCTTGTTTTAAAGGTCTCCATAATACTGTGTTTGTGTTCAATCTCTTGCTTTAAAACTCGAACGCTCTGAAAAGACTAGATTGCTTTATAATCCTTTACAATAATATTATTTCACGTGATCATCATGCCTTGAAAATGTAAAACTTGCTCTACAAATTTTCGATAACAAATCACGTTCATCTCATCTGTCTGTTCAATTTACTTCGAGTTTGTCTCTATATGATCTATTCCAATTTTTATTTCTTCTTACTAGAATAAAGCTGTTAAAAGTTCTTTTATAAAAAAAAAATGATAGCACACCGTTGAATGAAAACAATTCGTTTGCTTATTCGCAAAAGTAACTCAATTAACTTTCTTACAACTTTTTGTTTTTATAAAGACTGCATCTTATGACAGTTTTTATTTGTGGTAGAAAATATTTCTCTTTGTGATTAAAAAAAAAACACCATATCTTAAGCTCAAAATGATTGCATGGCTATTTATGTGCAATATTATATATAACTAGTATTATTTTGTATAACTGGCATTATTATGTATGACTAGCATTATTATGTATAACTAGCATTACTTATATAACTCGCATTATTATGTGTAACTAGCATTTAGGTTTGTTAAAGACAGTAAAACTAACACATTTTAAATAAGTTTTATTTTATTTAACCATGTATGGCGTGTAGCGTCAAAAGTAGTTGTTTCAATTGAAAACTGGCACAGCTAGGTTCTGTCCCGTGGTTGCAAATTATCCCTTTATGTATCTGGTGGATGCGTCAGGTGGGTTTGAGAAGCTCTGCCCATTTTGTCCGCTCCCGGAAATTAAAAACTCAGTTTTCAAAATCATCGGAGGTTTGAATGAGGGTCAGGAAAGATATCTGAAAACCCCCATAATCTCCACCCGGGAGGAGGGGGGAGGGAGAAGCGGTCGAAAATTCGACTATTTTAGGTTCTGTCCGATGATCAACATTATTAGTGTGCAAAGATTCAGAGTTCTAGGTCACCGGAGGGGGGAGGTGGCTTCTGGAGGGTCTAAAAAGATATTTCGAAAAAAACCTAATTTCTCCTCTTCCGGGGGTAAATTGAAAATTCGTCTGAATTAAGTTCTGCCCAATGGTCAATACTACGTACTCAAATATTCTGCCTTCTGTGTCACCAGAGGACATTCTAAAGAGTCTGGAAAGACTTTTCGAAAATCTTTGTTTTCTCCACTCTCGAGGGGGGGGGGAGTAAATAAAAACTCCGACTTAATTAGGTTCTGTTCGTATTCGATACTACAAGTATTCAAATGTTTTCTAGGTCAGCTTGAGTAGTTTTTTATTTTAGATTTTGATGATTTTTGCGGGCCATTTCGAAACAGAAAAGGCAGATTATTTTTTTCCGAATCGTAACAAAATATAATTAGCACCAGGGCCGCAACCCACAAGTAACCTAACTACTAAATTTTGTAAAATTTGATATATTAGGTTTTCAACTAGAGTTGATACAGTCAATTTTTGAGGGCCAATTCGCAAAAAAAAGCGGGTTCTTTTATCTCGAATCTCACTGTCCTAAGGTAACTTCCTTTTTAGGACACGCCCGGTAAGAGCGCGAAGAAGAAAAAGGCCGTGTGTATTTACAAACATTAATTTATTTACACTATATAAAATATTTACAACAAAATTGATTCAAAATATTCAAAATGGAAAGTATACCCCTTTAAGATAACAAATAAACAATTACAAAACATATATATAGTCTCATAGACTAAAATGTGAAAGATGGTAATTAAAAATTAAATTTAAAAATATGAAATATTTAAATATCCTTAACCCGGAGAGAGAAGTAAAAAGTACAAATCAGGCACAGGCCCTTAAATGTGGAACTCACCGAACAATCGCCGAATAAACGACATCTCTCTGAACAGCATTTTTCAGAGGACCTTGTTATGAACACTTCTTTACTCACTCCCAACTCAGTTCCTTCTCCTCGCTCCTCTTTTAAATTCTGAAAAACTCTCTCTCTCCAAGATTTTAAAACACGCCCCTGAGGCGCATACAAACATCCCATTGGATTCAGGGTCTTAACCCCTTGACCCCAAAGCACCGCCATTGGCTTTAGGCCTTCCAAAAACAAAAAGCCCCTTCTCAAGCCCCTGCGAAACTGATATTCCTTCGGCCACTAATTCAAAGTCGCCGAGGACCCTATGACCCTTCCGAAAAGGACAGGACGCCCGTTAAATCTTTCGGTACGAATCCGAGATCCAAAGCAGCTTCGACATCCAGGTTTTCTATTTCGAGTGCAGATGGCCGAACGAAAAGGCTGACCCCCAAAATAAATAAGAAGACTCTAGGTCGCATTCCCGAAAATATTGGCTCATGGGTTTACCATGCGACACTCACCATCACACCAAAATCTAATCAGCACCAGGGTCGCACACAAGTGACTTACCTACCAAATTTTATGAAATTTGGTCCAATAGTTTTTGAGTTAAAGTGAATACATACATTGCGCAGACGCACAGACAGATAGATAGACAGACAGACATAGAGACGTCACGCCAGAAATAGTTTTTTCATATTCTAGAGGTCCCAAAACGTGTAGATCCGTCAAAAACTAGAGTTGTGATTTTCGGTATGATTCCAATACTTTCACTATACATTACGATGTATTGTAGGGAAAGTAAAAAGGATACTTCACCAGCTGTTTCAAGATGTATTGCTTTGGAGACTATCGAAATTAAACATCCTGAAAATGAGTGGCTACATGTATATACTGATGGGTTACAATTTGAAAAACATGCGACCATTGGAGCTAGCCTTTGCTCTAAATTACTTTCTTTCTATACACCAGTGGGAGAATTTGAAACAGCCCTTGATTGTGAGGTGGAGGCAATCCGCATTGCACTTAGGCAGCTAACTTGCCTCCTCTGTAGATTTGAAAATGTTGTTCTGCTTTCGAATTCACGAACTGCCATCCACAGCATAAACGTGTTGTTTTCCTATGGGTCCCTGGCCATTGCACAGGCAATGAGCAGGCAGATTTTCTTGCCAAAAAGAGTACTGTGCTGATACATTGTGCAAAACTGGAAACTTTTTCTCTTACGACAAAATTATTTATAAGACAAATTATGAATTCGACTTACTAGCATGAATTGCAAAGCAAAATGGATAAAAAGTATGGGAGATGATGTCTCCTGGATGTGCCTGATAAACCAAGAAAAGGCAGTAGCTGTTTTTCGCCTGATAACTGGGCATGACTGTCTTACTGCACATTTGTACCGTACTGGTATTTTTATTAAAGCTGCCTGTCCGCTGTGTGATGCTAATGAACCTATAGATAAACACAAACTGCGTTGCTATGGAGTCCTCGATGGTACTACTGAGGCTTCCAGATATTAGGAGGCCAGAGGACTATTGGGGCGACAACCTTCGGTTATCTTTTAAACTCTTGTTGTTTTTCGCATTGTTTGTTACTGTTGTATTTTGTTCATTTGACCCAGCTATTGGAAATAAAATAATAACTTGGTGAATCCATTAGCTTCCAACCCAAATAACTTGTTGAGTCATTTAGTATCTTGTTGGATAAATATTTTACTCTCTTAGTGGATCAACATTTATTATTTTGATCATTTGGCTTTTAATATCAGTATCTTCGATCAAGCATTTTTAATAATTCATGAATTCACCAGAAATCTAATAAACTCAACATTATCTAACTGGTTTAGGGATGTACATCAGTAAGCGTTTTGTTAAATATGTTTAAAATTCAGAAATGCTGAATAAAATACTGTTCTCTAAAAATTTTTAAAGCAAGATTATTTCCCAGTCTTTCTATGCTGTGGAAAAATATAAAACTCTTCAACTTCTTGCGAATAAATAACTTCCGTCTGATTTATTTGTTAAAATTACTTCACGTTCCTCTTCATAGGATTTATTCCACCTTCTTTTTCATCCTAAAATAAAGCTGGAGAAGCTAGGAAACAATCTTAAAAAGTCCCCTTTAATATAAAATGACAGCACTCTTCTGCATGAAACAGATTTGTTTGTTTATCTGCACGAAGAGACAATTATCCTTTGCATGACTTCATTTCGTTAAATAAAGCCAGCATCTTTTGTCTAACGTTTCTATTTGGGCAGGAAAATTTCATTTGTCCTCTGCCGAGTTTATTGACGTAATTAAATATTTTTGTATCTATTTGCATGTATGCTCGACTTAGATATTGGGAAAACTTAATCCACTGTATAAAAATATTAGAGTTATGTCTTTCTCAAATATATTAATGAACGAGAGCATATTATTTGCGGCGTCTGTGATTTATTTTTAAGACACGTCCAGATGGCAACATATGAAAATATTATCGCGAAAACAAATAATTAAATAAAGCTAACAATAGAATAGAATATTTTAGTATGACTGTTATAAAGAAGTTAAAAGTAACTCCGTGGCTTCTAGCATAGTTCGGAACAATAAAAAAGACCTGGTTTCGAATTCTGGTTTCGACTGATTGAGATTTGCTTATCATTAATAGGTTGTACCTCTGACGCCTGAGCTAAAATATATGTGATAATAATCGTAAGGGTTGGTGTTGCACATCCGGTCTTGTTTTGAAGGAGAATGTAAGAGCACAATTGGGCAAAAACCAAGAAAAACAGTTCTGGCTGTTGAGATAGATTTATCAAAAATGTGTATACGTAATGTTCTACAGAGTTGTTAAAACTATTTGTACATATTTTGGAAATCTTCCATACTGTAAATAATATGAATTTGGCTGTTCTAGCTAACTTGTAGGAGGTAGTTCTAGCTAACTAATTCCAGCTAACTTGTAGGAGGACATTTCTTTCTTGTTAAAGAATTTATGCTTCAGCCGTTGATTTGCAGTTTTTGGATTGGATAATTTTAACACTTTAATATTACTGTTATGCATACGAGGATGTGGAGGTATTGTTATTCATACGAGGATGTGAGAGGTATAGTTTAAAGTAGATTGTGAACTATTAGAGGCATGAGTGCATATTCAAAGCCTCCACCTGCATTGAGGATTGAAGCCGGTATCTATGGATACGAAATCCAAAGGGCGTATTGCTCAATCACAGATGAGCTTTAAAGTTTTCGAAAAGCCCACGATGGGTTGAAAGAAGGTGGTAGTACAATAGTAAAGAATTTTCTGCTGGAATATTTCTTGGATAGAAACTCTTTTTTTCAAAGTATAAAACGATTGTTTTCCTTTCTCATAAAAAATCTGAAGGACATTTTTACAGTGTATCCACATAAAATTTCTACTAAACTATAGTCTTTGAATATAAAATAATTATGGATAGATATTTTTTTAAATACTGCTCTTTTCTAGAAGCTTCATTATTCCACTGGTGTTAATTATAAAATGCATTCTTTTTGTCAAGATCAATTCATCAATAAATGTAACATCTCCATTAATTCATCAGAATCCTGGTTAGGCGTTGCTTTCCCCAACGTTGTCATTTGCGTTTTGTTTTGATAAACTAAAACACACCATCTGAATTATATTCAAGTTTCTCATCATTGATATAACTATAATTTATCTACATGGCATGCGCTTACCTAAAAACGTTAATTAATAATGGACCGAAGTCGTTTAGATATTCTGTACAAAGGAAGCGTTATTACAAAGGAAACGTTAATAACAGTTAGTTGTTTTCTATTTAGAAACAAAGCTTTCAAAGCAAAGAAACCTCTTAAAATGATATTTCCTACAGTCGCAAACACAGACATTCTACCTACAGGAAACTTTCCCGAGCTGCAAAATCCACCCCGGACCAAACGGTTTGATGTCTGATTTGTGGATTCATAAATTACATGTCCAAATCGCTGGAATGAGTGATGAGCATTGAATATGCATTTATCTTCGTTGTTGTTCGAAATCCTTTTTAAACTGTAGCTTTTGATCAAAGTAGCTCACGTGCTTGAAACAAGAACCGCTGATCTCCAAAATAATCTTATCCAAAAACTGCAAGTCACCGATTGAAGAATTATTTTTTTATTTAACTGGAATTTTTTCTCTTCCCTACAGAGCAGCGCGAATCCTTATCCTAATAGATTTCCGGGTTCAAACTTTTTACAGTGAGTAGAAAACTTAAGTCTTCAAAGGTATACTATCTAATAACTTTAAATAGAATTTTTCTGAATGAAGAACATTTTAATACTTCAGAACATATTTACATTGTCCTTAATTGAGAAGGCTGGGTATTTATGGGATAAATAAGTATCGTGCATGTACGAAGTTCAGGATGTATTTCAATAGCTAATTTATTAAAAGTTTAAAGTGCCCTAAAAATAAATATTTATTTAATTAGCCTTTGATGGAACATTAAATAAATTTCTAGTGTTCTAGATCGCAAAAGGAGCAAATATAGTCTAAAAGTTTCAAACTCACAAAATAAACTACAGAGAAATATACTAATGGATTAGATTTCCATTGTGCATATTGTTTTAGGAAATATATTGTATTTATGTTGTTGTTTTTATAGGAATCAACAAAAGATACTTTCTTAGGTTCAATAATCATACAGTTACAAAATTAAAATTGCTCTGTAGTGTAATAGTACAATATAAATTATTATTTCTGATTCTACTGGATAACGGGATATTTTTACATATAAATAAATGCATTGAATTATACAATAAGAATATTTTGCATCAATTGATATCCTTCAGATCATGGAGGTAAAAGAAAGGAGTTAAAACTTGAAACTGAGAAAACGTCAATATCGTTTGAGACAATAATTCAGGTGACGCTAGAATAAGATAAGTGCCCCAGCATTGTATGTATTTCTATGGCGAAAGGCCAAAAATATTTATTTAAACTGTTGATTTTGTAGAAATAACTTTAAAACGATATAGTGAAGACAACCAAGTTGATTGGTAAAAATGGCTTTTAATATTAGCACCTTCTATAACGTACATTAAATTACAACACCAATTTAATGTTGTGATATAATGTGCTAATATTAAAGATCTTTTTTACCAAACAACTTGATTGTTTTTTTTATATCGTTTTAAGTTTTTGCTCAATTGGCGTGTTTCCATACTTATTGATTTGTAGAAATAGATTATTACGCCTTCCTGTTGTGTCAAATAATGAAAAAGAGCCTTTTACTAACATTAGCGAACCCTAGACATAATTCTTACAGTACTATGGCATTTTCAAATGTTTCATCCATAGAAGTTCTATCTCCTTCTATCGAACTCCATGCTGCAGACGTTACCATTTTGATATGAATAATATTTATGTTTGGGGTACTGTGGCGGAAATCGGAACGTTACGAAAAATGTAAACACTTTGGACGCTAATATCGCCAAACCACTTAATAGATAGAAATGTAAATAAATTTTCTTGTTTTGTCGGAAATGGGGTTCACATTATGATTATGTAAAAACAATTTCAAGATTTTTAAATTTTGAACTTTTTTTTCCGAAAAAACTTTAAAAAGTATCTGATTGAATGAGTGGTTTTTAACACTTTACAACAAAGTTGAAAAGTGTTTATGACTTTGTTCATTCTGTCTGTCTGTCTGTCCGTTAGCACGATAACTGCCGTAAAAATGACTTAATCAAAATGAAATTTCAGTATGTTGTTCAGACGGTCTGTAGGACATATGGGAATGTAAATGAATAATATCACCCAATTAGTTTTGGATTGAACCCGGGTTGAAAAAATGAAATACATTGAGCCCTATGGGACCTAATTTTTCAAACATTTTTTAAGCGGATTTAAAATTCACAAATTGCTTCGAAAATGTTAGGTAATATTCAAATTGTTCCATAAAATATATAAAAAAAAATTCAGCGAAATATATTCAGTAGTTTTTTAAATAAAAATTAAAATAATAATAACACCTCTTATATGAAACGATCACGTGACCATGATATGAGAATATCACGTGACCTACTTCAAAATGATATATGGCATGCATCTTGTCTCAAAATCGTGATTTTTAAAGTTCTTTTTAAATCATATTGAGTGTTGTATCCGTCCTAGAACTACTGTATTTTTGCTTAAATTCTATGCATCTATATACTGAAACAACGCAATTACAATGTATTTGAGTTTAAATGCTCATCCAAATTTGATTATTTCTACAACGAAGCCTATTTTTCACCTATGTAAAATGTAAACAGCAAAATATGTAGAATGAGTTGTATTAGAATTGCTGTATTTCTTTAACACAAAATCATATAGTTCATGGAGTCTACATAGATGATTTGAATGAAATATTTACTGATTTTAAAAAGAGAAGGACGATTTTTTTCGATGAAGTTTTACGCATAGAGTTTAATTACTTGTAGCTCCATGGTCTTAATTTTTAAATAAAATAAATTATTGTAGTATTGTGATGAATGACATGAATGGGGAATTATTTATGAATGAAATGTTGCTTTTATAGAGAGAGCCAGGCGTGTTATTTTTTCTATGACTTCATTTGAATGAATTTCAGTTGCTTTCGATGAAGTTTTCAAATATAATAAATTATCGTAGTATTATGATAATTCTAAAATTATTACCGAGGAATGTATCACATTTTAGAGATGTTTAAACCAGGCAATTTATATTTCAATGCCGTCATTTGAATGTAGTTCATTTTCTTCGATGAAGGTTTAAGTTTTCAAATATAATAAATTACTGTAGTATTGTGATAAGTTTTAAAATATTACCGAGGAATGTATTGCATTTTAGACATGTTTAAATAAAATTGCATTGAAATTGGAAAGTGTTTCATAATCAATGCTTTAAGCATGATTGATCTTTCTTGTTTTTTCTTACTTTCACTCGAAATATCTTGAAAGCTACAGAATATAGATATACATAGTAAGCGATAAAAATGAAAATTTGAACTTTTACAAGTTTACAATGTTTATATCTCAAAAAAGAAATGTATGACCAATAACAAAACTATGAATAATAAACAAGACTTTGCAGATCTTTGAAAACCTTACAAGTGTATATAATTGGATTTTGGATCGAATTTTCGAAATAAAGTGGTTATAATTTTATATTTTTAGTTTTATTTAGTATTTTTACATTTTACGATATTTTAGTATTTTTACCTGCGTTTTCCAATGGGTGGAAAAGCTGTAATATATAAAATGTCAAGATCGTTGCAGCTCAGTCTGTTTACTTACTCCTTAGAGAAATATTGGTGCCTAAGCACGAGATATTTTGTTTTGTTTCAAAATATTAGGAGGTTTAATGAACCTGAGTATTCTGAAGCTGTTTAATGATTGGTGAGGTTCGAATAGAATATATGAAAATATACATATTCAAGTACTTATTTATGTATCTCCAAGCAAATATGTAGATTAATTTGAATTTCAAATCTCGTCAGATATATTGTATAACTTTAATTTATATACCGTGAAGCAAGTTAGCAAAATAACTGGATATTTTGACGTGAAGTTTATGATCGCAGTTTCCATGGTTGGTTGAAATCGGAACAAAAAATTAAAAGTGCTAGCTGTCTATAAACATTTAGCGAATAATTTGTAGCTCTTTGAAAGTCTGTAAACAAAAATCTCCTGTCTGTCTTCATGTCCTAATTGTTGAGGTGTCATCCAATAGTTATATAAGCCTCTAAAGAAACGGGACCCAATCGTTATTGGAGTCTCCAAATTAAAGTGACCTAATCGTTTTTTAAAATTCTTTACAATAAATGCAATTCAAAATCCGATAGTGTGATCCATACACTGTTTATACCTTTTTCTTTAAAATTATGGAAGCTTGACAGAAAGGGGAGACAGTAGAAGCAATGGCGGACATTCAGCACTGTCGACATAGACTTCTTAAGTACCAACTGCTTTTCACATGTCTAACTGTATGTTGCTGCTCAATAACCATAAGAGAAATATTTCCCTTTATTCATGTTACCAATAAGACCCGAAACATAGTCTACAAAAGTGATACTGTTTGTAAAATTGTCATTATAAGTAAATAAAACTTTTATTTATAAATAAAACTTTTTAATTCATAAATAAAACTTTTATTATCTTTACACTATAAAACATTCTGCAACCTTTGCTCATTTGTTTTAGCTACTTTGTTGATAACTTCAACAAACTGATAAGTAAAGCCACAATTACAGTCGTTCATGAAAATTCCAGCTTCATTTCCAAAATATTCAGCTAATTATCGTCGGTTGAAGCGTTATTTTTGCATTATGTATATATATATATATATATATATATATATATATTATCATAATTATTAGGAACCTTGCTCCCCCCATTATGGACAGCTGATTTCCCTGAAACTTTCAGAAACATGCTCACAAATGTTTTATAGTGTATAAATAAAATTGTAAGTTCTGACTATCTGTTTATTTTCTTATCACGGGAAAACGCCCTTTTTCCTTTTTGTGAGAATTATTATAAAATTTCAAGAATAAAGACTCAGCTCGTCTCAAAGTGTGAATTAAGTTTCTTTGCATTATATATTTTGAACGAAGAATTGGTATAGAGCTAGTTATGAATAAAATCAGGGGGGGGGGGGATCTATATAATATAAGGGAGACCGAGGTGAGATGATCAGCTGGGCAAGATGACCAATAACAGTTTTAACGACTTTATTCTTAGGTGTCAGTACTTGACGAGCATTGGTACAATCTCCTGTATCGGAGCAACTAATCGCGGAAGGCCTATCCTTGCTACACGTACAATTTATATTCTCAGTCAAACTTTATTAAGAGCCGTGAAACTATTTTCGACTCGTACTAAATAAGCTTGAGCTACTGAAAGGTAAGTCATAAAATTCTGATATAATTTAGGGTCACACTTCATAGTATTCAATACTCAGCTAATCTATCATAGTTATAATCTGATGCATAGTTTTCTGTATACCAGCCATGTTGTTTCTTTTAGTCATTTGAGGCAAGATGACGAAGTTCGTCATCTTCCACAAAGAAAGCACGCCTATTTCTTTAGGTGCTAATGATAGCGACACACTGAAAGTGTAGATAATCCTAACTGTGAACAAATTCCGGGATCAAGATGATCCCCCTCTTCCATCAGTATTTAACTTTAGACCCTTACCGCAAAAAAAAAAAAAAAAAAAAAAAAAAAGCTATGTTAACTGTTCTTATTTTTTGAATCTTTCTTTTTCTTTTGACACTTTTTATTTGTATTTTTTCTTATTTTTCTTTTCTAAATTTTATTCTAAATTTCTGTTTTGTTTTCATACGGCAAATTTTTCTTCTCCTTTTCATATATTTTCTTTTTATATATTTTCTAAATTTTACTTTTAAAATTTTATTATTTTCTTTCATTTTAATCTATATTTTATTATACCACACTCTAAATATTAGTTTTCAATCTTTCTATCTATATTCGCAATAACCATTTTCCCATTTTTGTAAAATGGACGTACTTGTCAAGTTCAAATATATTGTAAAACTGTCTGTTTAATCACAATATGTATTATAAATTGTAATATTTTTAGACCTTAATAAAAGTTCGTTTGGTGGGATGGTAGACCTTGGGTGCCTCCTGAATGCAGGAGGTATCCTTTCCCGACCGTGCATATAGCTACTCTAAACCCAATATGTAAGTCGCACGGTCTGGGGTCTTCAGACCCTTACCGCAAGTTAAAACATCAACAAAAAAGAGAAGAAAAATGTCAACCAGTATTTTAACAAGTTCACTAATAAGAAATCTGTTGCTTGAGAAACAAAATTCAGAGGATGAAATAGAAAAAAAGAAAACACAGAGAAATAAGAAGAAAATTGCTAAACAATTGCGTTTGGAGGTAAGTGCAGATCAAAAGAGCAATGATATTAACTGCCCAGCTTGTAATGAACTTTATATTGATCCACCCGACGAAGACTGGATACTGTGCGTGCTCTCAATGCGTAGCTTGGTGGCATGAAGACTGTACCGGATACGAAGGAAAGAAATTCATCTGTGACTTTTATAAATAACATAATTCATTAATGATTGTACACCTTTAAACTCTATTAGTGTTTTGCACGTTCTTTAAATACCTTGTCAGGTAAAATTTGCGAGTTTTATATTATAGAGAAATAAACAATATATATTATAGCGAGAGAAATAAACAAAAATATGTCATCTTGCCCCGTATTGAAAGTCAGCTTGCCCCAGCACTGGGGCAAGATGATTTTTTTTTTACAATATGTTAAAACATGTTTTTGTATGGTTTAATTTGGGAGATTATCCGATGTAATTTTTTTTATTAATAATAGAACGTATGAATAATTTATTTATGTTGCAAAAAATATGTATTATGAATTTCATGAATTAAACAAAAATCAAATTCGTTAACATCGTCATCTTACCCCGGTCTTCCCTACATTGAACTGAGTGGCTGACAGAATGAGATACTGATGTATCAAGATGATCAAGCACTTTCACTATAGTTAGAATCTTGGTTTTAGTGTCATTCTATCCGTCTCAGCTTCGAGAAGCTCTAAAATTTCAAAAATCTGAATTAGGGGTAAAGATGCAAAAAGAATGACCAAGAAACTCAAAATAAACCAATTTGCTTAATTATCGAGCACTTACACTCTAGCTATAATTTTGGTTTCATTCGATTCGTCTGAGCCTGCAGGTCAACAAAAAATAAAAAAGTACGAAAATTATAATTGGAAGTGCCGAGACAAATGTATGTGAAAAAAACTTATATAAATTATGACTTTCAAAAACAATAAACACGCAATTTGATATTTTTAGCTGGGTATCGTATTTAATGATGATCAAATAGTAATGAACAAATCATGTGCTGTCCATGTCAGTTTTTTTCATTTTGTATGTCGTGCTTTAATTATGAATAGAATTTAGGTTAAGAAATAAAAAAGTCGAATATAAATCTGCATTTAGTCATGTTAATACACTTGTCGAAAATGTGTGATCCGTTTGCTAAAACAGAGTGACAGAAAAACTTGGTTTATTTAGCTTTTATTCACTCAATATATTTAAAATAATACATATCAAACAAACATCGCATTGAATGCTGCTTATATCCTGGAATAATTGAAAAATTCAAGAAAGACCCTGAACCATATTCCTCTTGACAAAGTAATTACAACCTCATAAATCCCCGTGATCATCAGAGCGTGAACTATTCAACATTCATCTAAAATAATCCGCACCTGAGCGGTGTCAGCTGTTTATTGAAATATGTTTATGTTCTGTTGCTTCTAAGGGGAGGAAAATATGTTTTAGAAATTGCATTCAAGTTCATTCTTTTAAATTGATTGAGAAAAAGTGCAATGGATAGATATACAGGGTGTTTTAAAAATTTGACCGATTAAATATTTTTTGAACGTTTGGTTTCAAACACATGGTTACACTTTAAGAAATGCTTTCAATAAGAATACTTTTAAACTACGGCCGTTTAAATCACGTGATACGTTTTTACTAAAACGTATCACGTGATTTAATTTATACTTTACAAAATTTATATTTTTATGGACCCTTCCCAAAAATTTTTTCTCATTAGCAAATTATTGTTCATTTGTTAACATTTTCCAACATAGTTGAAAAGCGTTTATGACTTTGTTCATTCTGTCTGTTTGTCTGTCTGTCCGTCTGCACGATAACTGCCGTAAAAATGACATTATCAAAATGAAAATTTTAGTATGGTCTGTGGAACATATGGGTATGTAAATGAATAATATCACACAATTAGTTTTGGATTGAACCCGGGTTGAAAAAGTGAAATACATTGAACCTTATGGGACCTAATTTTCAAACATTTTTTAAGCGAAGTTAAAATTCGTGAATTGCTTCGAAAATTTTAGGAAATATTCAAATTATCTCATAATATATATAAAAAAATTCAGTAAAATATGTTCTGTAGTTTTCCAAATACAATTTAAAATAATAATTACACCCATATTATATGAAGAGATTATATGACCCACTTCAAAATAAAATATAGCATCCATCTTTTTTTCCAATATAAAAATAGTGATTTTTAAAGTTCTTTTAAATTTATATTTTGTGTTGCTTACGTCCTAAAACCGCTTTATTTTGCATATTTTCTGTGCATTTATGTTTTGTGCCAACGCAATTATAATATTTTTATGTTTAAATGATCATCAAACTTTGATAATTTCTACAACGAAGCATAATTTTAATGGATGCGGAATGTAAACAAGTGATTGTAAGATGAGTTATATCAGAATTGCTGAATTTCTTTTACACAAAACTATTTAGCTCTGGAGTCTGGAATAAAAGTGATATGAATGAGATATTTATTGATTTTACATAGAGAGCCAGACGATTTATAACTCGATGACGTCATTTGAATAAAGTTCGTTTTTTTCGATGAAGTTTTAAGTTTTCAAATATAATAAATGATTTTAGTACTGTGGTAATTTAAAATATATCTGCGCTGAATGGATCGCATTTTAGAGATATTTAAATAAAATTGCATTTCAGTTGGAAATTGTTTCTTAATCAATGATTTATGCATGATTGATCTTTCTTGTTACTAGTCTCATATGATTAAAATTTTGCATACGGTGATAATCAACCTTAATTAAAATATTTCTTAAATTGAAACCGTGAGACTAAGACCCATTAATCAAAGGATATTTAATCGTGAAATAGTTTTTGAAACACCCAATATAAGGGATTTAGATAGCAGTGTCCTCGATATTTTCCATGCTCCCTCATAACACAAGCTGGCGGATTTCTGTTCATCCATATTCCCATACCCAGGGGTAACTGGTAACGAGTACGCTGTAAAGAAAAGCACTCAGCTATTCTTAAGGATGCCCTGTAGGAAATAAAAAGTTTTCTTGTTAAATTTTTCATTTAACAAGTAAACTTTCTTCAGCCGATGCTTGCAATTAGCGGATTGGAATATTGAGATTATTCAGTTATCTGTGTGCAAAAGAGGACGAAATTGGAGCCCCTTCACTCCCGATATTTGCATTGATTTTTACGAAATGTGAGCAGAATAATGAATCTACCTTCAAACAAGTCAAGAAGTTATTCTATTGCAGCGCTATCTAAAATCACACAGAACTCGCATATTGATCATGTTCACTTAGCGTCATAACCGGCAAATCTACTTCCTATCAGTTACATCGCTTTGTCATCCCACTTTAGAATATGTTTCTCTTTCTGTTCGAAATTTCTGTTAGTACAGTTGTGTATTTTTTCGAAGAATATAATCGTTATAAATTATTGTGCAGTGCAATGCTTACAATATGCAGTACTACGAGGCCGTTTCATTAAGCAAGGTAACAAAGCCTGCGATATGAATACATTTATTTTTACATCAATATAAATATAACCTTACATGGATAAGCATTTCTTTTCCATGTAATCACTATATTTGTCCAGGCATTTGATCCATCCGTACACCTAGGCATATATTCCAGCCCAGAAGAAATGAGAGTCAAAGTCCTGCAGCCAGGACATTATAGTTTGTTGAACTTTGTTATAAATTGCATATCGTTTTCTAGGCAATTGCGTCTATTGATTTTCTTTTCTTTGAAGAAGCCAGTTCAGGGCTGTAAGGTTGATGCTCAAGCACCTCCCAATGAAAGCATTGTTAAGCAATTTGCATCCCAGTCCAAACCTGATAGCATGACATGTCAATAAGCTAAGATGGTGAATTAAGATGGTGATGGATTTCAACTGATGTTATGCTCTAAACTTGTAGAAACCATATCACACTACGCATCTCATTGATCACGTTTCCCCCCGCAAGTACCATCAATTTTAATTATGTGTTAAACAATGTGCTTGATACGTGCTGCTTTCTAGTGACAGAGGAAACAAACAGGGATCTGAGTAATTCATACAATTGAAATGTATCCAAACAATGAACTTCACGCGTGGGACAGACTTTACTACCATATTTACTGAAACGCCCTTTTATTCACCAATATACTTTTCCCGAAGGTATACATTCAGATTTTTATCATATCTGATTATGGCTGGATCCATCACCACATCCGCGTTTATTCCGTCCAACATGGCAATATAAACAATTGTGATGTCACATTATAAAATATATACAAATGACCAATAGGCGGGAAGGGCGCTTCCAATGGTAGGACTGCGGACCCACTGACGATATCGGTGCTCATTGACAGGTTTTGTGCATTTTCACATTCTCCCTTTTTGGCTGGTACTGTGAGTATGAACTGGGCCATTTCAGCCTCGTGCAACTGGAGCTCAGTCTTTATGGAATTTGATACCAGCTGTGGTAAGACAGAATTTTAGGTCTCTTTAGAGGTTCTTAAATTGCGGTACAGTAATATTTCTTACTGCCATTCCGGGTAATGGTTATTCTGTATTAAGAAGCCTAAAAACCACAAAACTGTAGTTAACAAATATTGATATCTGTTGTGGGAGTACGATCTGAAATCTTGATTATTATTTGAATTTATGCGTTCCTATCGGTCGATATCTTGGTCAACATTCATACCAATTCATACCTAAACATAAAGAGACATACAATCATTTATACAAATAAACCGTTAAAGAGCTCAACATAAATCATCTATAATCCGTATCCTTAACAGTGAGTTAGCGCTTTTCAACAAGATCTTTCCCTTAATGAGATTCCATTTCTCTACTGCGAAAGTTTTGATGTTCTAAGATTTTGCTTGAAAGAAAAATTGTCCTCACTAGGATTTATATGATTTATGGAGAAATAAATCGTAATAAATATCAACTGGACTGCACGTTGATACAATTCTAATTATTATACAGGTTGTCAAGGAAAGTCATGGACCAGGCCAATAATTTTCGAAGTAATAATGTTATCGTATATATATATATATATATATATATATATATATGAAGGTGTATAGGAAACCGCAATGACACTGCATGATGAGACAACTTTAAGAGGTTGACTCCTTTTTACGAGGATACAGGGTCTATTTCACTTCCTATTACAGATCGGAGAAAAAGTCATTTACAAAGTTGCAGAGCTTTGCAAAATTAGTACTTATAATTTATGTCCTTTCCCAAAAGTGTAAAGGAACCCCGAGAACCAACGTTTACAACCTAAATTCCTCTCCTCTCAAATCGAATATTTAGACAATGCTTCAGAATAAAATTGACTTTATTGTGCACAAAATAAAAAATGTTTTTTTTTAGGCTTCGATGCATGTTTTTACATGGGTAATAAGATACACTACGTGACAGTGAAAATAAGACATCAAGAAGGAGTGTGCAGGAAAATATGCAAATTGCAGGGT
Organism: Amaurobius ferox; assembly: GCA_951213105.1. Taxonomy (NCBI): domain Eukaryota; kingdom Metazoa; phylum Arthropoda; class Arachnida; order Araneae; family Amaurobiidae; genus Amaurobius; species Amaurobius ferox. Next base: position 95,686,632 of record OX578137.1, read on the forward strand.
AGACGCAGCTCACCAAGTTATGTAAATGATGTGAAATGCGCAGCTGTCCCGCACACGTTGAGTGAGATATAAGGGAGGGAACCTGCAGAATCGGCAATAGTCACGCCGCTCTGTATGGCAGGGAAATCATTTTGCAATTTTTTTGTCTCGGAGAAAACGTGTAGTAGCAGAGAATGCCAGACCACCGCCAACCGAGGCAGCTCCAGCAGACAGACGATTTTACGAGGGGTATGGTGATAGGGCTCAGAAGGGCAGGTTGGTCCATACGTCAAATCTCAGCGGACAGCCACCCACGCACGTCCACTGTCACCGGCTGTGGCGAAGATAGTTGGAATAAGGGAGTCACGTTTGAGGGGTGCCGGTACGGCCAGAGCGACGTCAACACTCGTGGACTGACGCATTCGTCGGCAAGCGTTGACTGTCCCTCATGCCACTTCCCTTTCCCTTTTGCAACATGTGCAGGATACCCTTGATACGCCCATATCGACCAGAACTATTATCCGCCAATTTGTCACCGGCGACCTGCACTCATGGCGCACGTTAAGAAGACTGCCTTTGACCCAACAGTAAAGGCGCCTCCGTTTGCAATGGCGTCGGGATAGAGTCACGTGGACGGTCGAATGGCAAAGGGTCGTGTTCTCAGACGAGTCACGCTTCTGTTTTAGCAATGACAGTCGCCGTTTCGAGTCTGGCGCCGAAGTAGTGAGAAGTTCATCTGTGGAGCTCCACACCGCGCGACAACGCAGCATCATGGTTTGGGGCGCCGTCGCCTACGATAGCAGGTCATATCTGGTTCATATTGGGGGAACTATGACTGCCCAACAATATGTGGATGACGTATTGCGGTAGGTGACAATAACTTTCCTTCAGGGGGTGTCCATTGCCATTTACCAGCAGGATAACGCCCGACCACACACTGCACGCATCAGCCAATATGCCCTGCAAGGTACCCAGGTGTTTCTCTGGCCACCAGTCTCCCCTGATCTCTCACCAATAGAACACGTCTGGGACGTGATTGGACGTCGCTTGCGTGCGTTGCCACCGCCGCGTTTAGAAGACGAACTCTGGCAAATGGTTGACAGAGAATGGGCAGCCATCCCTCAGGACACCATCCGCATGCTCATTGACTCTGTATTTAGACGTGCTGCTGCCTGTATCGCCACCGCGGTGGTGCTACAACCTATTTATCAAACAGTGTTATCGCTCAGTGTATTGGTGTATCATGTTGCAACAAACATCACTTATTGTTCATTACTGTCTCTCATTTTTTACCGATTTTCATCACTTTCTGTCCACTCCTTCTTGGTGTCTCGGCACGCATCAGCTAACCGCACGTTCATTGATTCTGTACCTAGACGTGTTGCTGCCTGTATTGCCGCCGCGGTTTTCCTACAACCTACTGATCAGACGGTGTTATCGCTCAGTGTATAGGTGTATCATGTTGCAATAAACATCACTCCTTGTTCGTTGCTGTCTCTCATTGTTTATGGATTTTCATCACTTTCTGCCCACTCCTTCTTTGTCTCCTTTTGACTGTCACGTAGTGTATATTTGTGTGTTTTACAATGTCTCTATGTTTTCACTACTACATGCAGTGTAATATATCACAAGAAGTCTCGTATGTTTACCAATACATTTTTAAACATTAGTAAAATGAATGGTCAAGAAAATATCGACAAGGAGTATGAGGAATTAATAGATCAAATCGATATGATTGATCATCATAAATAGTCAATAATGGTAGAATCGCTTTGGCTAAAAATAGAGAACTTCTAAATGAGCTATGTATGAGGTTTAATTATTCCATTTCTTCACACTTGTAACATAAATTGCACAATTTAGTTGACAATTCGGTTAGATACCACAAAAATAAACAAACGATGTATCGCGATAGCGTTACGTTTAAAGCTTAGGTATTAAATATTTCCGGTTAACTGTTTAGATTACAGTTCGTTTGTTTAGTGTCCGAGTTAAATTACATTTGAGTTCCTGTATATCGTATCTTAACTGATTGGAATATGCTAATTTTCCTTATCACTGGAAATTGGCATACTTCGAAAGCGTCATAACAGATGATGGGTATAAATATAAATGATTGATGCCAGTAAAGGCACTTTGGGAGATTTTGCTATTAGCTTTTGGCTTTTATCTTATGATTGTAGCTGGTGTCGAGCTATGTTATGTTAATAGCCGATGTGTTATGGCTATGCTCAGTATTGGAGCTATGTTCTGATGTATTTATGTAAGCTGCATCAAAATCCAGGGTGCATGCTACTGTAATTTCTGCCTGATTCTTTTCGTGAGTAACAAATTATTTTTTTACTTATACTACTCAATCGAAGTACTCCTTTTGTAACACTATGAAGACGTGACACATCCACTGCTATACTCATTAGTCGTCATGTTTTAAACTTACTTATATCGACTGAAATTTGCTGCACTACCTATTGAACTACTGCCTTTAAAAGCAGCTATAGATTCTATGCCTGTCAGCGCAGCAGACTGTAAGAGAGGGTTTAGTAAAATGAATTTGTTCATAGCTAACATTACATTTGCTTTACTTTTTATACGACTTTCTTCACTAATGCTTATAAATATTTTGGGTACTAATAGTTGGGATCCAGTACCATATGTTAAAACATAGTTATTAAATTACGGACATGCAGATAATAGTATATACCGAAAATGTGAAGACAAACATATAATAGCGGACGTTATAAGCATTTATGGATTATATTATAATTATATTTTTTAATCATATCGATACATATAAATAAATTGGATTGTATCGATTCTTACTGTTTCATATCGATTGCACAAAACTCCCATTATTTTCTTTGGGAATAAACAGACCATGAATAATGAGTAGCAGTGTATTTTTTCGGATTATTCAAATAATCATGCATTTTTTAAACATATCTAGACATGTGTATTGTTATAAAATATCAAGAAGAAGTCTAAAGCTACACATATACAATAAATCTACATCTTGATTAATTATAATTGTTCTAAACATGCAGACATAATCTTTTACCCAAACAAACCGTTAAAGCTCTCAACATAAACAATCAATAATCCATATCATCATCATAACTGCATTAACACTTTGCAAATAGAACTGTTACATTAATCCGATTCCCTTGCTCTCATGGAGAAGTTTTAATGGCTCAGATTTTTGCTAAATGGCACTGTAAGCAGTTATTTGCTCTGGGCTTTATTTGACGTATGAACAAGGGGGTCATAATAAATATCACCAGTAAATTGAAATTAATTCTTATATTGCTACAAATTTAGTTATTATATCACAATAAAAAAAACTACTTTTTGTAAGACTATAACTTTAATACTTCCTTGGAGATATTTTTGATATTTTGCTATAATTCTTCCTTTCTGGGGGTTAAATTATTTTCTTCCTTCCTCTAATTTCTCTCTAATCGCTCATTATTTTTCAGAGACTCAATGCTTTTAATTTGTTATATCTATCAGTTTTATTTTAAATCTCATATCAATGCCGCCCCAGTTTCATTTCGCAGGCAAGGACAAAGGCCCCATTAATCGGCTTCGTTTGATATATTTATGGTTGGGTTAATATTTTAATGACTTTTACAATGCACTAGCAAATTCTCGAATTTAATGTTATAAACATTCCTTTTTGCCTCAACTGGTGCACTAGCGATATTCAAAAATATGTGTGGTTTTGCTATAAATACAAATTCTTATTTTTATTTTAAGAAAGTGGGTACTTCGGAATTATTTTAGTTGTCAAATTATTTTAATTTATTTTTTATATAAACTTGTTTACATATTGTTTAAATCCAAATCTTTAACTTCTTAAGACTTATTCTACAAAGGCAAAAGGGAGCCACGTGGTTTTTTTTCTTCACAAGCACGATATCAATGGTCTTATAAATTCTCACATTTTTAAATTTTATATTTAAATATTTTAATGATGCTAGAAATCATCATCTTCAATCTTCAGCAGAAAATTGTTTTTCTTACATACTGATGAAATTTGAAGTAGATAATAAAATAATGGCAACAGTCTAATGAAACGATGACTAATAGGCGATATTTTAGATTAAAACTTTGTTTTTAAGACAAGTTCAAAACAAATTTCTTTAAATTCAACTTTTAATACAAATTTCAAAACTCCAAAATACCGATACAAATCATCGCAACTTCGGTAATAAAAAAACATATTAATTTTTAAACTTCGTATTTCCCCAAATACGAAATCAATATCAAAAATGCCATAAGAAAAGATGAATTTCTTTGTAATGGGAAACCGGTGGAAGGGAGATATCACTGAGGTAAAGGCTAATGACGAAGCTTCATCTTTCAGAAGAATTGATCTTTATAGGAGTACACTTTCTCCGTCGATGAAGTCTTTGGGGAATATCTTTGATCAATCATAACCATTTGGCGATCAAAAGACGCGCTTCCTCCTGAAAATAACTTTTTATTCTGAGCAGCACGTTCTTTTGAAGAGTTTTTATCTTGAAGTTTAGAAAATACTTTGCTTGCTTCATTGATTTATAAAATTTACCTACAAAGGATAACTTTGTAAATAACTTTCAGAATATCTACAAAGAAAAAAATATTTGAAGTTTTAGTCTCCACAAATATTTTATACATTCATATTTTATAGTGTTTAGTTTCACTCGTATCACAATCGTTATCAGCACGAAAAATATATATTAGTTTTTTCAAATTTCGCATCGATGTTATTTTTAAATATGTCGTACAATGACTTTGAAAGTTTCCAGTTTCAAGTTGGCAGCACCTTACTGTCCTCGATGAAAGAATTTGATTTATCTGTGTTAATATAAACTATTTAGGAATTCGAAACATAAATTTCCCCCATATATTGTATACATTACTACCATCATTGTTCCAAGAATTTGCTTTACGACCTGAACTGCCTTGCTAGCCCCTAGGTCACATTGTAATACATTGAGTTTGTGTTCCATATTTATGTGTGAACATAGTTTATGTTGAGTTTCTGTGTCTGTTGCTGTGATTTTTTGTATCATCTTGTTTGTTGCAGTAATAATTTGATTTGATTTGAAAAATATATTTTTTTCGTAAGAAATAATGCTATAAAAATCGTAAAATTCCAATAATTCTAATTATAATAATTACTAAAATATCTATATAGTTTTAATTTTTCATATAATATAACTACATATAAAGTGTGAAAGCAGTAGGTACATTCATTCTGGAAATTTGGTGTTCACACACAGACACACGCAGACGCACATCTTTCTAAAAGTGTCCGAAATGAGTTTAAGAGTTCTTAAAATGTGATTATGCGTAAATAACATGATAGGTACAAACTAACAAATCTAGATTTTATGAAACATATCTGATCTGTCTAATACATAATTTTTGATACAAACAAATTTCGATATTGTGGAAGAACAAAAACACTAAATCAAGATCTTTCTTATTACTAAATCCCGCTGACAAAGTGTAGTCTTGTCTTATTACTACTTCCGGTTAAAATAAACATACAAAATTTAATGTAATTCGCTAAAGTACAATGTTTAAGAACTGGAGATTTAAGCCAACAATAGCTACTAAACAACAGTGTCTATCGTTTTTGGTCAAAAGTACTTAAATCATGCACTTAAATATAAAACATTCATTATTATTAAACATTTTTCCCACTATGGATTAAAAACGTGTAATGTACGTTATCGTTCTGCAGGTTATGCCATTCGCTTATAAAAAGATAGCATATGAAAAGGCTATTTTTGCAACAAATATTAATATTTTTGATATATTTTCGATTTCAAAAATATTTTTCGAGAAATTGAAGGTGTTCCCTTGGTTTTAGCTCCCGTATAATCAATAGCCTACTATTGATTATTGAAAAGGCAACTAATTGGAGAAATCGTACAGAATTTTATTTTATTTACTCCATTTGTTCGAGAGATTATCACTTCATGCGGAAAAAAAAAATTAAGTTAACAGTACATGTTTTTAAAAATGTAACTTCTAAACAATAACGTTAATTCTTTTTTGAGTAAAAATTATTTAAAAAACATTTACTCATTTGATACATTTACTCATTTGATAATAGTGCAGAAATTGCAAAAAATAATGTCCATTCATTTCAGGTTAAAAGTATTTTTAAAGTATTTACTCATTTGATAATAGTAGATAATTTCTAAATAATGGTGTCTATTCATTTCAGGTTAAAAGTATTTTTAAAGTATTAACTCATTTGATAATAGTAGATAATTTCTAAATAATGGTGTCTATTCATTTCAGGTTAAAAGTATTTTTAAAGTATTTACTCATTTGATAATAGTAAATAGTTTCTAAATAATAGTGTCTATTCATTTCGGGTTAAAAGTATTTACAAAGTAATCACTCATTTGATAAATAAAGAGTAATGTCTAAATAATGTCCAGTCATGTCGAGTTATGGGTATTTACAGAGCATTCACTTATTTGATAATAGTACATAATTTTTAATTAATGTTGTCTATACATTTCAGGTTAGAAGCATTTATAAAGCTCTTACTCGTTTGATAATAGTGGAAATTGTATAAATAATAATGTCCATTCATTTCCGTTTAAAATATTTGCAAAAGCATTTACTCATTTGATAATAGTGAATAATTTCTAAATAATGGTGTTTATTCATTTCGGGTTAAAAATATCTACAAAGCAATCACTTACTTGATAAAGAATGGTGCCAATTCATTTCTGTTTTAAACGTATTTACAAAGCATTCATTCATTTGGTAATAGTGCATAATTTCTAAATAATGATATCTATTCATTTTGCATTAAAGGTATTAACAATATAATCACTCTTTTGATAATAGGGAATAATTTCTAAATAATGGTTTCCATTAATTTCAGGTTAAAAATATTTACGAAGCATGTACACATTTGATAATAGTGAATTTATTTTTTAATGAAATTTTTCACCTTTGATGAAAAAAATACGAGGCATGTATATATATATATCTGTAAAAAATTAAGTTCCTTTTTTTTGGTCTAATCAGTAATCACGACGATGAATAAGCTTCAGTCATTCATAGATCAAATTTTCAACTGTCTGCAGTACCCGCAGCTAGCGGTAACTGTTTTATCATGGTTGCATTATTTGCAATCCATTTTTTTGAATATATGTACTAAAAATTACACGTCCACGCGGCCTATCGCTAACTAAATGAACTAAAACGCAGTCTATGTGAATTAAAAATATGCGGCAGAGTCCTCATAGCCATAAATAAACTTATGCTACGCGGACGATATACGAATCAGCTTAAAGACAGAAAAACCAGAATGTAAACTTTCATGAGGGGTACATTTTAAATCGAAATCTGTCACTTTCACAACTTAAAAAAGAAAAATCAATCATGCATTAATTATGAAACACTCTCCAACTGAAATGCAATTTTATTTAAACATCTCTAAAATGCAATATATTCAGCGGTGATATTTTAAAAATTATCACAATACTACATTAATTTATTACATTTGAAAAGTTCATCGAAAACAAATGAACTTCGTTCAAATAACGTCATCGAAATATACATCGCCTGGCTCTCTATATAAAAGCAGTGAATATTTCATTTATTAACTTTTTTCTATTCCTTTCATTCAGCGGCGATATTTTTAAAATTATTACAATACTACAATAATTTATTTTACTTCAAAACGTAAAACCATGGAGGTAAAATTACTTTTTAACTCCATGCTTAAAACTTCATCGAGAAACGCAATAATATAGAATCGTCTGCGTCTCTATGTAAAATCAGTGAATGTTTCATTCACATCAGCTATATTGCAGACTCCAGAGCTAAATAATTTTGCGTTAAGGAAATTCAGCAAATCTTATACAACTCATTTTACTCGGGCGCGGTAGCCCGGTGGTTTGCGCGCTGGAATTGCCCGCTGCCACAACTGCCGCCGTTTTCATGCGGAGTACGATCACGTTAAACATGTGGGTCCGTAAGTCTTTCCGAGAGGTTGGTGGTAGGGGAAAGAGGGTACGGTCCCTGTGGATACCTTCCCTACTGGGTTCCGGTCTAAATTGGTTGGCACTTCCCGGCCGTCCAAACAGTTACCTTACACCTTTCTGGTAGGTCGGACGGTCTGGGTCTCAACAATAACAATTCATCTTACAGCTTGATGTGTTTACATTCTCCTTGCGTGAAAGTTAGGTTTCGTTGTAGAAATGATCAAAGTTTGATGATCATTTAAACTCCAAAATATTGTAGTTGCGGTTTAAAATAAAGCGGTTTTAGAACGGATGCAACACTAAATATAAATTAAAAAGAACTTTAAAAATCACGATTTTAACATAAGATGGATGCCATATTTTAGTTTGAAGTGGGTCACGTGATCTTTTCATATAATGTGGGTACAATTATTATTTTAATTTTTATTTAAAAAACTACCGAGCATATTTTGCTGAAATTTTTTTATATATTTTACGGGATAATTTGTATAATTCCCAAAATTTTCGAAGCAATTTGGGAATTTAAATTCGCTTAAAATATGTTTGAAAAATTAGGTCCCATAGGGTTCATTGTATTTCATTTTTTCAACCCAGTTTCAATCCAAAACTAATTGGGTGATATTATTCGTTTACATTCCCATATGTTCCACAGACCGTCTTAAAAACATACTAAAATTTCATTTTGATAAAGTCATTTTTATGGCAGTTATCGTGCGAACGGACAGACAGACAGCCAGAATGAACAAAGTCATAAACACTTTTCAACTATGTTGTAAAGTGTTAATGAAAATAGGCCACGTTTACAGCATATTTTGCTAATGAAATGTGTAAGTATTAATACTGGCTCTCCTGAAAAGTGCGAATAAAATTATACTAGATTTATAAAATATAATATCTTTTAGTTTATCAAATCCTAAATGGCAGCACGTCTGCTTTTTCGTGACGCAGAGATTTCGTCAAATAATGATACGGTTTTATGTTGTGAATAAATAAAAATCGGTGATATTTTTTAACACTTTACAACAAAGTTGAAAAGTGTTTATTACTTTGTTCATTCTGTCTGTCTGTCTGCCTGTCTGTCCGTTAGCACGATAACTGCCGTAAAAACGACTTAATCAAAATGAAATTTTAGCATGTTGTTCAGACGGTCTGTAGGACCTATGGGAATATAAATGAATAATATCACCCAATTAGTTTTGGATTGAACCCGGGTTGAAAAAATGAAATGCATTGAGCCCTATGGGACCTAATTTTTCAAACATTTTTTAAGCGGATTTTAAATTCAAAAATTGCTTCGAAAATTTTAGGTAATAGTCAAATTGTTCCATAAAATATATAAAAAAAATTCAGCGAAATATATTCATAGTTTTTTAAATAAAAATTAAAATAATAATTACACATCTTATATGAAACGATCACGTGACCATGATATGAAACCATCACATGACCCACTTCAAAATGATATATGGCATCCATCTTGTTTCAAAATCGTGATTTTTTAAAGTTCTTTTTAATTCATATTGAGTGTTGTATCCGTCCTAAAACTACTTTATTTTTGCTTAAATTCTGTGCATCTACATACTAAAACAACACAATGACAATATATTTGACTTTAAATTCTCATTCAAATTTGATTATTTCTACAACTAAGCCTATTTTTCACCTATGTAAAATGTAAACAGCAAAATATGTAGAATGAGTTGTATTAGAATTACTGTATTTCTTTAACACAAAGTAATTCAGTCCATGGAGTCTGCATGGCTGATATAAATGAAATATTAATTGATTTTATAAACAGTAGGACGATTTTTTTCGATGAAGTTTTAAGAATAGAGTTTATGAATTGTAGCTCCATGGTCTTAATTTTTAAATAAAATAAATTATTATAGTATTGTGATGAATGAAATGAATGAAATCCTGCTTTTATAGAGAGATCCAGGCGTGTTATTTTTTCTATGACGTCATTTGAATTTATTTCAGTTGTTTTCGATGAAGTTTTCAAATATAATAAATTATCGTAGTATTATGATAGTTTTAAAAATATTTCCGTGGAATGTATTGCATTTTAGATATATTTAAACCAGGCAATTTATATTTCAATGCCGTCATTTGAATGAAGTTCATTTTTTTCATTTTCGACTTTTTTTGCATTTTCGACTTTTTTAAATAAAATTACATTGAAGTTGGAAAGTGTTTCATAATCAATGCTTTAAGCATGATTGATCTTTCTTGTTTAATGTTTCTGGCGATTGCCTGGATATGAATCTGTCGGTTTTCAGACCGGCGAAACGGCGACTTTCTGGGCCAAGAATTAGTGCATTAATAAGTATATAATAAGTGTCATAAATTTTGGACTTTTGTGGTGGTTTATTTAAATAAATAACTAAAAATCTGTTACTTTATTCTCCCATTATAAAACCCACGCATGTCTACGCCAATAATTAACATTTTAAACCGAGGCATGTATACATACTTCTCATTTATGCACTTCATTTGTATATAATCGGACATTATTAAAAATATATCAAATTTCTTTCGATTTTCTTAGTTTGTTCGAGATGTATCGTGTCCTGAGGCAGATACACAGAAATGTTGTTGATTCGTATTCAGGGATGCAGAAAACGTATAAATCAATCAAAATCCGAAAGACGAATTTTTGGGCCTATTACATTTTTCCCTATATTTCTAAAGCGTAATATTTTTGCCTTTAACGAAGAATTTATAATTATCTCATTAATGGTAATTTGTTTCGCGTGTGTCTATAGTTAAATGATGAAATAGGACTGGTTATTTTTAAGACCCTTTATAATGACCTTCAGCTATGCATGTGCCCTAGGTAATAAATTAAATTTAATTAAATTTTTAACTTTATTTAAAAATATCTATCATTTTTGGACAGTTCGTTTATACATCCAATATTTACTGATTTTAGTTCGACTTTATAAATGCATATTTGACTGAAAATTTGTCATACATGTATATTAAGCATATCACATGGAATATTAAATTAACCATGTCAGTCTTGACAGAAAAATTGGAGTTTCCTCAAATATCTATCAGTTTTGGATGAAGTAAAATGCATATAAAGGTGATTTTTCTGATTTATATGATTTGCACTAACTTTCAGAAAGAAAATGAAAAGAAAGTATTTAAAATTTTATTTGTATGTAAATAATGTGAATGAAGTATACCATATTATGTTCAATCGAAAAACTTCTTTCAAAAACATGATCGGCATTTATACAAGTTACGGGAAATTTAAGTGGTCATTTCATCAATAATATAAATCGAAAAATAGGCTTCTTCGTCATGATCAGAGTTGCCATTACTTAGAAATAAATTATAGCTAGATTGCCAGCTTATATAAAAACATAATAATTTTGTATTTTAACTCTGAAAATAAATTGTATATCACCTGCACAAAAGAGACGCCACCTAAATATGTTTTGTTTACTGGAATATAGTTTTTTTAATTCACATTATCATTCTAATTTTTAATTCATGCTTTATAAGTTGTCTTATTAGACAGGAATATAAAGTTTATTACAGTACTATTTTGCATTATAAACAAAATATATTACAATGAAAATCGTGAGACGATAATACAAATATAAAATCAGAAAAGTGTTTAAATCATATTTGGTGCAAAGTCATCCAATTGAGTTAGGCATGAGTCCACACAATCATCTCTTTATGCTAAATATACATTTAAAAATACCAATATCTGTTAAAACCAGTGTTTCTTTGAGGCATACATCCGAAGGAGTCAAAGTCCGAGACGATTATTCGTCCCCCCCCCCCCCAAAAAACATTTTATGTTAACCTACTTTCTATTTATGTGACAGCAATTAGATACATATATATAGGGGAAATAGAAAACTTGCGCCCCCCCCCCCCTCTAAAGTTTCATTCGCCTTCTGGCCAAAAAGTTCTGAAAGAAAAGTTGGTTAAAACTTCACTAGGGAACTTGTAATAACTACAAAAATTTATTTTTCATTTGAGATCTACTTCGAACGGTTAGATGGCATTAACCATGCCTATTTCATTTGATTACGATTTCCTTTCAACTGACTTAAATGTGGTTTATTTCCCCTTTGGAATGCTGGAGAACTAATTCAATTAAGGCAAAGTTTACAAGTTATCAAGTTCGTCATTCGGGATCTTAAGTCTAAGTCCTATTTAAGCCTTCCCTTCTGCTCATAAACATTCTGTGGTTTTCAGTCTTCACATCTATCCACTCAAGCAAAGTTGAAATCTTTTACTAATTTCCTATATTTAAACGTCATTCAGTAATGTTCAAACTTTTCCAACAAGAGAGACATTGAAGGGTTTTATACCCTAAATGGCTTCAGAAGAAGAGAACATTGAAATGCTTTTTAAAATAATTTTTTCAACATTTTCTTGGTACTTTTAGGCCGTCCTAAAGCAGTGATTGCGAACAAAACAATCTCCATCAAAATTTGCAAAATTCCTACATCCAGCAATTTTCCATCGCACGAAAAGACTGCCCAAATGAGAACATGCCCTTGCTCAGGGTGTGACCTAGTTATGGGTGTGGCCTAATCAGAAGACAAGACTTTTAACTAATAATTCCTTTTCACTTCATTTTATTTTGTTTCCCTTTTCTTTAGGAAGTAAGAAATGCAAGATTGTAATAAAAAACTAATCAAGTAAAATCATGAAATAAAAGAAATGTTTCCATTATCATGATGCTTTATATTTTTAAAAGTCAAAAGCTGCAAAATCCTCAAATCCATTGATAATCTTAAAATGCCAAATAAATCAAAATGAACCTACGTTTTAAATATTATTCGAAAAATTATTCTGGTACAATTATTTCTGATATAATCATTTCATCAATTCCTTTCTGGTACTATATTAAATATCATAAGTACCAAGACTTATTAGATTTCATGTATGCCACTTGAAAAGAATAAAAGTAGCATGTGGACTAAAATGAATCGTAGAAGAATCGCCCTCCTCTTCTCTATTGAAATATACAGTGACATTGGGATTCTCATAAAATATCCACAAATCTTCAAAGTGTTTTAACCATTTTTCGCCATAAAAATTTACAAAATGATCCCATTCATTTGTTTTGAAATCTTTAATGTTAATTTATCTTTAACACTTATGTTTCGGAAAATTTTATAAAAATTTTATATGAAAAAAAAGCAGTTACAAATTTTACATTTTCCTTTATAATTTATGAATATAAAACCATCACAAGCCCGTAACCCAGAGAAAGAGGAGCTCTAATATTTGTAGGAGGAGTTGACTAAACTCATTCTATGCTATCTTCCAAAATATGAAACTAAAAGGCTAAATTATTTTGGAGAATCTATGATTTGTCTTTTCTCAATTTTTACTTGTGTCTGCATAGCACTTTATTTTATGCAAATTTTAAAATTGTAAGTTGGCCTGTATTTATAACTCCATTGTCCTGTTAGATATTTTATGCATCTGAAGAAGGGTCATGAGCCTAAAAGCGCTAAGGCGAATTTTGCATTTTTGTAAAACGTCCTATAATTTGAAAATAAACTTTTATTATTTATAAAATGTCAATATATAATTCCTATAAATATATATATTATATAAATGGTTATATATATTATATAAATGCAATGTTTATTATCATTTTAATATTATATCTCGATTGTCATCTAAATCCTATAATCAAATGAACATGTTTCAAAATGCGGTGAAACACTCCATTTTGAAATTCTTATCTCAGCCACTTGTCGAGCAGACTTTCTGTTTCTTGAGGTCTGACAGTAAGTTTCTATAGTTTTCTCTTGTAGAAGTTGTGAACATTCACAGCCCTCCGGAATACTGCTTTGGTACGTCTTGAACACTTCCATCTGCTTTAAAGTTAATTGATGGTGACCCGCCTTGATGGATTTCATTGATTCTTATAATTGCCTTTACTCTTCACTTACGTTTTCGCACTTCCAGTAGCACTTTAGGATACATTTTCTTTCTTCAAAGCACAGTCTCGCTTCAACCATTATATTTCAAACCAGGTACACCTGAAAAGAACGAAAGGTTAGTGAATAGAGAAAATTCGTCTTCAAAATTGCTTCTTGCATGCAGTTTCCCAGCCTTGGCCAGTTTTAAGTATAAACTATTCAGCTAAAATATTCCAATCACATAAATTCTCATCATTAAAAGCTCTTCGATTTGCTTCTTTCTTTGAGTAGACACTGTAATGGTCCACATGTTTCCAATGAACTGCCGAAATACGCTCATCGCGATGTTTACTAAAAAGACGTTGTATCAGCGATGGAATGTTGTGGAAATTCTTCTCTCTTACACAGAAAATATGTTATCATTCATATGGCTCTGGGAACTTCTACGATGATGGCAGTAGCGTCACAAAAAAACTCAGGAGGGGGTAACAAAATATGTGTTTTCCATTTCTCTATATTTTATGTTCTCGAAATTCAGTGGGTTCGATGTGTTCCTGGGGGGGGGGGGGTAACCAAATATTTTGTTTTCCATCTCTCCATATATTATGTTTTCGAAATTCAATGGGTTCCTGGGGAAAATCAAATATTTTGCTTTCCATTTCTCCATATATTATGTTTACGAAATTCAATGGATTCGATGGGTTCCTGGGGGGGGGGGGGTTACCAAAAATTTTGTTTTCCATTTCTTCATATATTATGTTTACGAAATTCGATGGGTTCCTGGGGGGGTTTACCAAATATTTTGTTTTCCATTTCTCCATATATTATGTTTACGAAATTCAATGGATTCGATGGGTTCCTGGGGGGGGGGGGTACCAAATATTTTGTTTTCCATTTCTCCATATAATATGTTTACGAAAATTAATGGATTCGATGGGTTCCTGGGGGGGGGGTTTACCAAATATTTTGTTTTCCATTTCTCCATATATTATGTTTACGATATTCAATGGATTCGATGGGTTTCTGGGGGGGTTACCAAATATTTTGTTTTCCATTTCTCCATATATTATGTTTACGAAATTCGATGGGTTCCTGGGGGGGTTACCAAATATTTTGTTTTCCATTTCTCCATATATTAAGTTTACGAAATTCAATGGATTCGATGGGTTCCTGGGGGGGTTACCAAATATTTTGTTTTCCATTTCTCCATATATTATGTTTACGATATTCAATGGATTCGATGGGTTTCTGGGGGGGTTACCAAATATTTTGTTTTCCATTTCTCCATATATTATGTTTACGAAATTCGATGGGTTCCTGGGGGGGTTACCAAATATTTTGTTTTCCATTTCTCCATATATTATGTTTACGAAATTCAATGGATTCGATGGGTTCCTGGGGGGGGGGCGGGGTTTACCAAATATTTTGTTTTCCATATCTACATATATTATGTTTACGATATTCAATGGATTCGATGGGTTTCTGGGGAGGGGGGGGGTAACCAAATATTTTGTTTTCCATCTCTCCATATATTATGTTTTCGAAATTCAATGGGTTCCTGGGGAAAATCAAATATTTTGCTTTCCATTTCTCCATATATTATGTTTACGAAATTCAATGGATTCGATGGGTTCCTGGGGGGGCGGGTTACCAAAAATTTTGTTTTCCATTTCTTCATATATTATGTTTACGAAATTCGATGGGTTCCTGGGGGGGTTTACCAAATATTTTGTTTTCCATTTCTCCATATATTATGTTTACGAAATTCAATGGATTCGATGGGTTCCTGGGGGGGGGGGGGGGGTACCAAATATTTTGTTTTCCATTTCTCCATATAATATGTTTACGAAAATTAATGGATTCGATGGGTTCCTGGGGGGGGGTTACCAAATATTTTGTTTTCCATTTCTCCATATATTATGTTTACGATATTCAATGGATTCGATGGGTTTCTGGGGGGGTTACCAAATATTTTGTTTTCCATTTCTCCATATATTATGTTTACGAAATTCGATGGGTTCCTGGGGGGGTTACCAAATATTTTGTTTTCCATTTCTCCATATATTAAGTTTACGAAATTCAATGGATTCGATGGGTTCCTGGGGGGGTTACCAAATATTTTGTTTTCCATTTCTCCATATATTATGTTTACGATATTCAATGGATTCGATGGGTTCCTGGGGGGGTTACCAAATATTTTGTTTTCCATTTCTCCATATATTATGTTTACGAAATTCGATGGGTTCCTGGGGGGGTTACCAAATATTTTGTTTTCCATTTCTCCATATATTATGTTTACGAAATTCAATGGATTCGATGGGTTCCTGGGGGGGGGGGGGGGGCGGGGTTTACCAAATATTTTGTTTTCCATATCTACATATATTATGTTTACGATATTCAATGGATTCGATGGGTTTCTGGGGAGGGGGTTACCAAATATTTTGTTTTCAATTTCTCCATATATTATGTTTACGAAATTCAATGGATTCGATGGATTCCTGGGGGGTTACTATGTGGGGGAGTAATTTAACCACTCCGGGGGGGGCGGTACCTTTTGACAAGTGTGGTATTAAACGAAATATTTCTTCAAGCTTTTTAAAGTGAAAGGTAACACGATATAAGTTTAATCATTTGGAACCACAATACAGATTTTTCAAAATTTTGCTTTCTTGCATTATTTGGAAAAAATATTAAAAATCTATTCTGGTATGAGAAAGTCGAGTTGAGCCACACTGCAGTTAATTTTCAAATGAAATTAATTATAAATTGTTGTAACTATAGTAAAGTCTTTCCAATAATATTATTTTACACAGAAAAATGTAATATATTTCTAAACATAAATTATAACATAAAATTATGATGCGCTATAAGTCCAAGTTCAGTTAAAGAAAAAATATAACTTTAAATTTCATATTTTCAGAAAATACAAAATCAATACCAAACAAGTTAAAAAAGGAGGAGGAAAAAAATATTACATTCTTTGCAATGCGAGACTGGAGGGAAGCAGATGGGTACAGAGGAGGAGATTATCTCTCAGGTAACCTTTAATGACGGAGTTTTCTCTTTCACAAGTATTCATCTTCATCTGTTTTCTCCGCTGATGAAGCCTTCAGGTAATATCCTTGATCAGTCATAGCCATTTTACGAATAACAGTGTAAAACTGTACCGCCATCTTAAAAAATAAAGATTTTTTTTAAAGTTCACTTGTTCTCACAGAGCTTTTATCATGGTAAAGTTCACAAAATAAAGTTACCTGGAAATCATCAAAAGGAATGACAAGAAATCAGATAGATGATGTAGGTGGTGATTGATAGTATGCATGGGACAGGCATTGCTGATGTATTAAGTTATAGAGGAGCGGATTGTAATTCTGATCATTATTAAGAATTAAATACAAACAAAGAATAAAAATTAATAAGGTCATCTGAAGGAAAGTATAATAACCAATATCAAATAATGAACAAATCAGACAAAAATATGTGGAGAAATTGAGGTAAGAATTGGATGAGAAAATTGATTTTGAACTAATTAGTAATATGACTAGAAGTAAAATAGGGAAAATGACCAACAATAAAATTATCAAATTAGCTGAAAACAATCTGGAACTTATAGACAGTGCAAAACGTAATGAAAGGTATGACTTAGAATGCAGAATTAGTGTTGAAGATAGAAATATAGCTCGCCTAAAAATGCTTTATCGGAAAAGCCGAGCAAGTGTAGTTTAACAAAAATCGGAAACAAGGCAAAAAGATGTGTAGAAGAAAGAAGCGTGAATGAAAAAAACAAGGTTAATGGAAATTCAGAATTTAAAGCGCACGGGATATATTAGACAAACGTACAAAATAATAAAGGAAATTAAAGGCGGGTTTCAATCTTTTTGTAGAGATGTAGATGGTAACTTACTTAGTGGAAAGTGAAGATATTTTGTTTAGATGGGCAGAATATTTTGACGATCTACTTCAGGATAAAACAAATTCGGGAGCAAACATCATAGAAGAAGAACGCTACCTGCTCCAATCTTTTACAGAAAAAGCAGAGAAGGGGAGTTGACGAATTGCACGAAGTTAAATCAGCTCTAAAAAGAATGAAAAACAACCAATCAGCTGGTAATGACAAAATACCAGCTGAATTACTCAATTTGGTGGGCAATCCCTATTAATCAAAATTATAAAGGAATAGCACTGCTGGCAGTGATATACAAAATATTTATTTCACATTACAATGAATTATGACTTCTATACAGCCTTTCATTGAAAAATCTCTCAGATATTATCAATGCGGTTTTAGACAGGGTAGATCAACTACTGATAAGAGTTCTTTTTTTTTAAAAGAGTGTTTTGAGTCTATTATTTGTCTGCATCATTTGTTTGCAGGCTTTAAACAAGCCTATGATAGTGATAACAGGGTTTAGTCATTTAAAGTTCTGGTATTATTTTAAATTTCTTCCAAATTGATTAGACTAGTTAAATGGCGCTAAGAAAATGGCTGGGGCACATTCAACTAATAAATGACTACTGAACTACTAAGAAGGTCTTTATTTCAAGACCTGGGGGGGGATTTAGACTCCGTGGGTGGCGGAAAAGAAAGATGGCTTGATAATGTGGAGGATGATATTACGAAAAAAGAAAGGAACAGGAGAAACATAGCTCAAACCGTGAAAGATGGATGGCTGTTCTTACGCAGGCTCAAGTTCGAAAGGGACTGTGATGCTACGGAGTAGTAGTAATAGAGTTCACAAAATATTTGGATTTTCAA
Source organism: Amaurobius ferox (assembly GCA_951213105.1). Lineage (NCBI taxonomy): Eukaryota > Metazoa > Arthropoda > Arachnida > Araneae > Amaurobiidae > Amaurobius > Amaurobius ferox. The sequence goes on from OX578137.1 coordinate 95,705,279, forward strand.
TTTAATATTTTCTCAAACTATTTAAACTGTGGGCATGGACCTAAGTACCTGATGCTTTACACATGACCATATGTATGTTGTCTTCTCAATGCTATGAAAGATCTCGTTTTATTTCTGTTCCTAATAATAAGACCAAAAACGCAGTTTACAAAGAAGCTATGGTTTAATTGTAGAATTATCATCATCTGTACAAATAATCACTTCCTCACTTTTGTGAGAATTATTACACAATTTAAACAAGAAAGATCAATCATGCTTAAAGCATTGATTATGAAACACTTTCCAACTTCAATGCAATTTTATTTAAAAAAGTCGAAAATGCAATACATTCCTCGGTAATATTTTAAAACTTATCACAATACTACATTGATTTATTAAATTTGAAAACTTAAACCTTCATTGAAAAAAATGAACTTCATTCAAATGACGGCATTGAAATATAAATTGACTGGTTTAAATATCTCTAAAATGCAATACATTCCACGGTAATATTTTTAAAACTATCATAATACTACGATAATTTATTATATTTGAAAACTTCATCGAAAACAACTGAAATTAATTCAAATGACGTCATAGAAAAAATAACACGCCTGGATCTCTCTATAAAAGCAGGATTTCATTCATTTCATTCATCACAATACTATAATAATTTATTTTATTTAAAAATTAAGACCATGGAGCTACAATTCATAAACTCTATGCTTAAAACTTCATCGAAAAAAATCGTCCTTCTGTTTATAAAATCAATTAATATTTCATTCATATCAGCCATGCAGACTCCATGGACTGAATTATTTTGTGTTAAAGAAATACAGTAATTCTAATACAACTCATTCTACATATTTTGCTGTTTATATTTTACATAGGTGAAAAATAGGCTTCGTTGTAGAAATAATCAAATTTGGATGATCATTTAAACTCAAATATATTGTAATTGCATTGTTTCAGTATGTAGATGCACAGAATTTAAGCAAAAATAAAGTGGTTTTAGGACGGATACAATACTCAATATGAATTAAGAAGAACTTATAAAATCACGATTTTGAGACAAGATTGATGCCATATATCATTTTGAAGTGGGCCATGTGATCTTTTCATATCATGGTCACGTGATCGCTTCATATAAGAGGTGTAATTATTTTAATTTTTATTTAAAAAACTACTGAATATGTTTCGCTGAATTTTTTTTATATATTTTATGGAACAATTTGAATATTCCCTTAAAATTTTCGAAGCAATTTGTGAATTTCAAATCCGCTTAAAAATGTTTGAAACATTAGGCTCTATAAGGCTCAATGTATTTCATTTTTTCAACCCGGGTTCAATCCAAAACTAATTGGGTGATATAATTCATTTATATTCCCATAGGTCCTACATACCGTCTGAACAACATACTAAACTTTCATTTTGATTAAATCATTTTTACGGCAGTTATCGTGCTAACGGACAGACAGACAGACAGAATGAACAAAGTCATAAACACTTTTCAACTTTGTTGTAAAGTGTTAAAAATAAAGACTTCAGATTTCCACCACAGAATTCCACGTTTCAGAATTACACTACAAATTGTAAATTAATTTTCCTTACATAATGCATTCTGTAAGAAGAACGGATATGCGGCTAGTCATTAACTAAATTTGTATTTTAACACAAAATTAATGCCCACGAAAATCCTTTCCATTTAAAACTTTGTTTTTTACCGTAAATATGAGATCAATATCTGAATCGTTCAAATGGATGATTTTATTGGAAATGCGAGATTGGATGCAGACAAATGAGAAAGGAGGAGGGGAGGGGGTGAAATATCACTCAGGTAACGGCCAATGACGGAATTTCGCCTTTCAGAATTGATCTTCATAAGTTTTCTTCACCGATGAAGTCTTTGGGGGATAAAAGTATTTGGAATGAGAGAAAAGACTTAGAAAGTATTGTTTCCTTTAAGATGACCCGTTTTTTAAGAATCAATTTTTTTTTCGGATATTCATTTCTCAATAAAATTCAAGCACTTTTTAACGCTTTTCAACTTAGTTGGAAAGTGTTTATGACTTTGTCATTCTGTCTGTCTATCTGTGCATTCGCACGATAACTGCCGTAAAGATGACTTTATCAAAATGAAATTTCAGTATGTTATTCAGACGGTCTGTGGGATATATGGGAATGTAAATGAATAATATCACCCAATTAGTTTGGGATTGAATCTGGGTTGAAAAGTGAAATGCATTGAACCCTAAGGGCCCTAATTTTTCAAACATTTTTTAAGCGAAGTTAAAATTTACAATGTGCGATGAAAATTTTATGAAATTCAAATTATTCCATAAAATATATACAAAAAAATGAGCAAAATGTGTTCGGTAGCTTTTAAATAAAGATTAAAATAATAATTACATCTGTATTATATAAAGAGATCACGTGATCCACCCCAAAATAAAATATAGCATCCATCTTTCTCTCCTAATATGAAAATCGTGATTTTTAAAGTTCTTTTAAATTTATATTTAGTGTTGTATCCGTCCTAAAACCGCTTTTCTTTTGCGTATTTTCTGTGCATCTATATTCTGCGCCAACGCAATTACAATATTTTTTAGTTTAAATGATCATCAAACTTCGATTATTTCTACAACGAACCCTTTTAACGTATGCAGAATGTAAGCAAGTCAAACTGTAAGATAAGTTGTATAAGAATTGCTGAATTATTTTAACGCAAAATTATTTAGCTCTGGAGTCTGGAATAAAAGTGACATGGATGAAATATTCATTGATTTTACATAGAGAAGCAGACGATTTTATAGCATTGCCGTTTTCGATGAAGTTTTTGAAGCACGGAGTTAGAAAGTACTTTTACCTGCATAGTTTTAAGCTTCCATGTAAAATAAATTCTTGAAGTACTGTGATAATTTAAAAAAAACATTACCGCTGAATATATCGCATTTTAGAGATGTTTAAACAAGATTGCATTGCAGTTGGAAGGTGTTTCATAATCAATGCTTTATGCATGATTAATCTTTCTTGTTTCGTTTCGTTTCGTTTATTTGTAACATTTTCTCTAAAGCAGTTTTGTTAATAAATGTAATAGAATAGAATATAGGATTAAAACACTTTTATTATTTACTAGGCCGCATATGCAACGAGCTTGGTCGGCTTTTCGTAATCTCTGAGATGCGCCATGGAGCAGCGTACTCCCCCATTACGAGGGTAAATTATGGCTAACGATAATCACCATGATTTCTGAAATCGAGAGAATGCAACCATCTCGGTTTACTGCGATGTATTGACTTACTGCGTCCCGTATATCTAAACCTGATATAAATGAATGGATGGAAAATCGGGAAACTTTTTTTTTTTCAAAGAGATCAATCCTACTATTCAAAAAATCTGATGTGGGCAGCACATGACTTTCCCTGCAGACTTATAGTCACGTTCTTTTTATTTAATTAAATTTATTTCACTTTTAATTCAATTTTCGTTCTCATTCGGTAACCGGCCTTATTTTCAAAGCTGGTGTAGAGAAAATACGAAAAAACTAAAATATCTCGAGAACGGCTAGTCCTAGTGTAATGGGGTTGATCTTATTCTTTCTGTCGTTGAAAATTAATCATTAAACGAGCATTTAATGGATATATTTGAGTATACCCAGTTCCTTAGTTTAGATTTTGACGTTTTTTGCGGGCCATTTTGCAAGAAAAGGCAGGTTATTTTTTTCCGAATCGTACCAAAATCTAATCAGCACCAGGGTGACCCACAAATGACTCATCTACCGAATTTTGTGAAATTCGGTCCATTAGTTTTTCAGTTAGAGTGGATACAAGCTTTTGCGGGCCATTTCGCAGAAAAAGGCGGGTTCTTTTATCCCGAATCGTACCCAAAACTAATCAGCACCAGATTCTCCCACAAGTGACTTACCTACCAAATTTTATGAAATTCGGTCAATTACTTTTTTAGTTAGAGTGGATACAAAATCTGCACAGACAGACACACACACAGACGTCACGCTAAAAATGGTTTTTTCGTATTCTAGAGGTCTCGAAACGTGTAAATCCGTCGAAAACTCGTGTTGCGATTTTCGGCATAACTCCGATACTTTCCCTATACATTACAATGTATTGCAGTGAAAGTAAAATGATTATTAAATATTCCCGTTTCAGCTGGGTGAAGAAATTAAAAATTTAATTAACTGCTAAATCGTCCATTTCCTTTTTAGAAAAAGCTCTTACATGGGCAAACAATGCAGAATTCACAAAATACCTTTCCTTTCAGGTAGATTTAATCTCAGACGTAGCGGCGCGATTGAAAAATCTATATAATAAAAGGCAATGTCTGTGTGTCTGTGCGTCTGTCTGTCTGTCTTATACACTATACGTTTCGCGACCGCGCGTCGGAGAGCTACGAAATTTGGCAATCGGAGACCCGGGGGGGAGGGAAGGGGACACGTGAAAACCGATTTTTAAAATTTTAATTATTTTTTTATTTATTTAATGTTTTATGCGATTTCGACCGTTTTTTGCCCTTTTTGCCCTTTTTTCTCCACGATCCAGACATCGTAGAAAAAAACAAATTACACCATCGGAAAGAGCAGAGAATTTCGAGTAAAAATATATCAATTTCAAATCTGAATTTCGATTTCTAATATTTTTTAAAGATTTTAAAACAAAAGTCACTTTTTGCTCAAGAAAACGATTTTTGGTTTTTAAATTCTCGCATCGTGAAAAGTACTCATAATTTCGACTAATAATTTACATTTTCAGAAAGGTCAAACATCTGGCATTCTTACAAGTCTAATCTGGTCCAGAAATAATGAAAATTGCCTTCAGGATCGCAATTTTAAAGACGTCATGATTTTAAATTTCTCGCCGTTCCGCTCGGCGTGACGCTTCGTTTCTCCCCCGCTGAAGCAGGGAAGGTGGTGGGTGGGGACGTCAAGGTGGAGGTGACGTCACGGTTCTGTATATGCATAGCGATGGGTGGGACAATAAGAAACCGAATTAGTTTTTACTTTCCGTTTCCCGCGCTTCCGATTTTAAATGAAATAAGAGCTTAACATATGCACTGTAGAAATTATTATATTTATATTTTACATGATGGAACGATATGGATTTTTTAAATGGATATTTTAATTTTATGGATATTTTAAATGATGGAACGATGGATATTTTAATTTTATGGATATTTTAAATGATGGAACGATGGATATTTAAATTTTATGGATATTTTAAATGATGGAACAATGGAATGAGGATGATGGAATTAAGAGCTTAGAGAGCATATGGTCATTTTAAATTGTAAATTAGCGCGCGGGAAGTTAGCGGTAGGCCCGGGTACGATTCCCGCCACTGCCAAAACTGCCGAAGTGTTCACGCGGAATACGATCACGTTAAACATGTGGGCCCGTAAGTCCTTCCGAGAGGTTGGTGGTAGGGGAAGGAGGGTACGGTCCCTGTGGATGCCTCCTTCACAGGGTTCCCGTCTAAATTGGGTGAATATAAAGAAAGTTGCGGAGGGCGAGGCAGCCCAGTGGTTAGCGCTCAGGAATTGCACTCGGTAGGCCCGGGTTCGATTCCCGCTACTTCCAAAACTGCCGCCGTGTTCACGCGGAGTACGATCACGATAAACATGTGGGTCCGGAAGTCCTTCCGAGAGGTTGGTGGTAGGGGAAGGAGGGTACGGTCCCTGTGGATGCCTCCCTCACAGGGTTCCCGTCTAAATTGGGTGAATATAAAGAAAGTTGCGGAGGGCGAGGCAGCCCAGTGGTTAGCGCTCAGGAATTGCACTCGGTAGGCCCGGGTTCGATTCCCGCCACTTCCAAAACTGCCGCCGTGTTCACGCGGAGTACGATCACGATAAACATGTGGGTCCGGAAGTCCTTCCGAGAGGTTGGTGGTAGGGGAAGGAGGGTACGGTCCCTGTGGATGCCTCTCCCACTGGGTTCCGTTCTAAATTGGGTAAATAAAAAGAATGTTATGGAGATAGTCGCTGGGGACGAAGAAGCCCAGTGGTTAGCGCGCGGGAATTGCACTCAGTAGGCCCGGGTTCGATTCCCAAAATTGCCGCCGTGTTTACGCGGAGTACGATCACGTTAAACATGTGGGTCCGTGAGTCCTTCCGAGAAGTTGGTGGTAGGGGAAGGAGGGTACGGTCTAAATTGGATGAATAAAAAGAAAGTTATGGAGATTGTCGCGTAGGGCAAAGTAGCCCAATGGTTAGCGCGCGGAAATTGCACTCGGTAGGCCCGGGTTCGATTCCCAAAATTGCCGCCGTGTTTACGCGGAGTACGATCACGTTAAACATGTGGGTCTGTAAGTCCTTCCGAGAGGTTGGTGGTAGGGGAAGAAGGGTACGGTCCCTGTGGATGCTTCTCCCACTTGGTTCCGGTCTAAATTGGGTGAATAAAAAGAAAGTTATGAAGAATATCGCGGAGGGTGAAGTACCCCAGTGGTTAGTGCGCGGGATTTGCACTTGGTAGGCCCGGGTTCGATTCCCAAAATTGCCGAATAAAAATAAAGTTATGGATATTGTCGCGGATGGCACGGTAGCCCAGTGGTTAGCGCGCGGGAATTTCACTCGATAGGCCCGGGTTCGATTCCCGCCATTGCCAAAACTGCAGCCGTGTTCACGCGGAGTACGACGACGACCGTTGCGATCAATTTCCGCGCGCTAACCATTGGGCTACTTTGCCCTACGCGACAATCTCCATAACTTTCTTTTTATTCATCCAATTTAGACCGTACCCTCCTTCCCCTACCACCAACTTCTCGGAAGGACTCACGGACCCACATGTTTAACGTGATCGTACTCCGCTTAAACACGACGGCAATTTTGGGAATCGAACCCGGGCCTACTGAGTGCAATTCCCGCGCAAACTGCAGCCGTGTTCACGCGGAGTACGACGACGACCGTGCGATTTCGACCGTTGTTAGGGGAAGGAGGGTACGGTCTCTTTGGATGCCTCCCCCATTGGGTTCCGGTCTAAATTGTGTGGCACTTCCTGGCCTTCCAAGCAGTTACCTTACACCTTTCTGGTAGGTCGCGCCAACGAGTTTGCCACGGTCAGAATTTTCAAGGGTAGCGAACAGGCTGGTCGCCAAAGGCGGCTAGTCTTAAATAATAAAAGGCAATGTCTGTGTGTCTGTGCGTCTGTCTGTCTGTCTGTCTGTCTTATACACTATACGTTTCGCGACCGCGCATCGGAGAGCTACGAAATTTGGCAATCGGAGACCCTGGGGGGTGGGAAGGGGACACGTGAAAACCGATTTTTAAAATTTTAATTATTTTTTTTGTTATTTAATGTTTTATGAGATTTCGACCGTTTTTTGACCTTTTTGCCCTTTTTTCTCCACGATCCAGACATCGTAGAAAAAAACAAATCACACCATCGGAAAGAGCAGAGAATTTCGAGTAAAAATATATCAATTTCAAATCTCAGGGACAAATTCTAATATTTTTTTATGATTTTAAAGCAAAAGTCACTTTTGACTCAAAAAAACGATTTTTGGTTTTTAAATTCTCGCATAGTAAAAAGTACTCAGAATTTCGACTAATAATTTACATTTTTAGAAAGGTCAAACATCTGGCATTCTTACAAGTCCAATCTGGTCAAGAAATAATTATAAATATTCACAGGATCGCGATTTTAATGACCTAAGGATTTCCAATTTCTCGGCGAACGCGTTTTCACCCGTTGAATTTTCTCCCCGTCTCCATGGAGACCGACCGCCCTTCCGGGTTTAAATGAATTAAGATATGTGTTGTATACAACGGGTGAAATGATTATATTTATATGATATTTTAAATGGATATTTTAATTTATGGATATTTTAAATAATTTAAATGATTGCATTATGGTGGATTGAATTGTGGTGATGTATTTGAACTTATTATATTTATGTATTTGTGGAACGATATTGAATATTTTAAATAATTGAACGAATGGATATTTTATTGAACGTTCAGCGACCGCGCATCGGAGAGCTACGAAATTTGGCAATCGGAGACCCGGGGGGGGGGGGAAGGGGATTCGTCAATACCGATTTTTAAAATTTTAATTATTTTTTTTGTTATTTAATGTTTTATGCGATTTCGACCGTTTTTTGACATTTTTGCCCCTTTTTCTCCACGATCCAGACATTGTAGAAAAAAACAAATCACACCATCGGAAAGAGCAGAGAATTTCGAGTAAACATATATCAATTTCAAATCTCAGAGACAAATTCTAATATTTTTTTATGATTTTAAAACAAAAGTCACTTTTGACTCAAAAAAACGATTTTTGGTTTTTAAATTCTCGCATAGTAAAAAGTACTCAGAATTTCGACTAATAATTTACATTTTTAGAAAGGTCAAATATCTGGCATTCTTACAAGCCCAATCTGGTCAAGAAATATTCCGTATTGGCCACAGGATCGGGATTTTAAGATTTTCCGAATTTCAATTTCTCGGCGATCCGCTAAAGCATTTCTTAACCGACGTTTCTCCCCCACAGAAGCAGGGAAGGTGGTGGGTGGGGACGTCAAGGTGGAGGTTGACGTCACGGTTCTGTATAGGCATAGCGATGGGTGGGACAATAAGAAACCGAATTGGTTTTTACTTTCCGTTTCCCGCGCTTCCGATTTTAAATGAAATAAGAGCTTAACATATGCATTGTAGAAATTATTATATTTATATTTTAAATGATGGAACGATATGGATTTTTTAAATGGATATTTTAATTTTATGGATATTTTAAATGATGGAACGATGGATATTTTAATTTTATGGATATTTTAAATGATGGAATGATGGATATTTTAAACGATGGAACAATGGAATGAGGATGATGGAATTCAGAGCCTAGAGAGCATATGGTCATTTTAAATTGTAAATTAGCGCACGGGAAGTTAGCGGTAGGCCCGGGTACGATTCCCGCCACTGCCAAAACTGCCGAAGTGTTCACGCGGAATACGATCACGTTAAACATGTGGGCCCGTAAGTCCTTCCGAGAGGTTGGTGGTAGGGGAAGGAGGGTACGGTCCCTGTGGATGCCTCCCTCACAGGGTTCCCGTCTAAATTGGGTGAATATAAAGAAAGTTGCGGAGGGCGAGGCAGCATAGTGGTTAGCGCTCAGGAATTGCACTCGGTAGGCCCGGGTTCGATTCCCGCCATTTCCAAAACTGCCGCCGTGTTCACGCGGAGTACGATCACGATAAACATGTGGGTCCGGAAGTCCTTCCGAGAGATTGGTGGTAGGGGAAGGAGGGTACGGTCCCTATGAATGCCTCCCTCACAGAGTTCCCGTCTAAATTGGGTGAATATAAAGAAAGTTGCGGAGGGCGAGGCAGCCCAGTGGTTAGCTCTCAGGAATTGCACTCGGTAGGCCCGGGTTCGATTCCAGCCACTTCCAAAACTGCCGCCGTGTTCACGCGGAGTACGATCACAATAAACATGTGGGTCCGGAAGTCCTTCCGAGAGGTTGGTGGTAAGGGAAGGAGGGTACGGTCCCTGTGGATGAATAAAAAGAAAGTTATGGAGATTGTCGCGTAGGGCAAAGTAGCCCAATGGTTAGCGCGCGGAAATTGCACTCGGTATGTCCGGGTTCGATTCCCAAAATTGCCGCGTGAAAGATCACGTTAAACATGTGGGTCTGTAAGCCTTCCGAGAGGTTGGTGGTAGGGGAAGAAGGGTACGGTCCCTGTGGATGCTTCTTCCACTTGGTTCCGGTCTAAATTGGGTGAATAAAAAGAAAGTTATGAAGAATATCGCAGAGGGTGAAGTACCCCAGTGGTTAGTGCGCGGGATTTGCACTTGGTAGGCCCGGGTTCGATTCCCAAAATTGCCGCCATGTTCACGCGGAGTACGATGACGTTAAACATGTGGGTCGGTAAGTCCTTCCGAGAGGTTGGTGGTAGGGGAAGGGGGGTTCGGTCCATGTGGATGCCTCCCCCACTGGGTTTCAGTCTAAATTGGCCGAATAAAAATAAAGTTATGGAGATTGTCGCGGATGGCACGGTAGCCCAGTGGTTAGCGCGCGGGAATTTCACTCGGTAGGCCCGGGTTCGATTCCCGCCATTGCCAAAACTGCAGCCGTGTTCACGCGGAGTACGATCACGTTAAACATGTGGGACTGCAAGTCCTTCCGAGAGGTTTGTGGTAGGGGAAGGAGGGTACGGTCTCTTTGGATGCCTCCCCCATTGGGTTCCGGTCTAAATTGGGTGGCACTTCCTGGCCTTCCAAGCAGTTACCTTACACCTTTCTGGTAGGTCGCGCCAACGAGTTTGCCACGGTCAGAATTTTCAAGGGTAGCGAACAGGCTGGTCGCCAAAGGCGGCTAGTAAATAATAAAAGGCAATGTCTGTGTGTCTGTGTGTCTGTCTTATACACTATACGTTTCGCGACCGCGCGTCGGAGAGCTACGAAATTTGGCAATCGGAGACCTAGGGGGGAGGGAAGGGGACACGTGAAAACCGATTTTTAAAATTTTAATTTTTTTTTTATTTATTTAATGTTTTATGCGATTTCGACCGTTTTTTGCCATTTTTGCCCTTTTTTCTCCACGATCCAGACGTCGTAGAAAAAAACAAATCGCACCATCAGAAAGAGCAGACAATTGCGAGTAAAAATATATCAATTTAAAATCTGAATTTCGATTTCTAATATTTTTTAAAGATTTTAAAACAAAACTCACTTTTTGCTCAAGAAAACGATTTTTGGTTTTTAAATTCTCGCATAGTAAAAAGTACTCATAATTTCGACTAATAATTTACATTTTTAGAAAGGTCAAACATCTGGCATTCTTACAAGTCCAATCTGGTCAGGAAATATTCCGTATTGCCTACAGGATCGGGATTTTAAAAGTTTCCGAATTTCAATTTCTCGGCGTTCCGCTCGGCGTGCCGCTTCGTTTCTCCCCCGCTGAAGGAGGGAAGGTGGTGGGTGGGGACGTCAAGGTGGAGGTGACGTCACGGTTCTGAATTGAGCTCCTTTGCTCTATATAAATTATTATATTTATATTTTAAATGATGGGACGATATGGATTTTTTAAATGTATATTTAACTTTTGGATATTTTAAATGGATATTTTAATTTTATGGATATTTTAAATGATGGAACAATGAAACAATGGAATGAGGATGATGGAATTAAGCATATGGTCATTTTAAATTGCAAATTAGCGCGCGGGAAGTTAGCGGTAGGCCCGGGTTCGATACCCGCCACTGCCAAAACTGCCGCCGTGTTTACGTGGAATACGATCACGTTAAATATGTGGGTCCGTAAGTTCTTCCGAGAGGTTGGTGGTAAGGGAAGGAGGATACGGCCCCTGTGGATCCCTCCCCCACTGGGTTCCCGTCTAAATTGGATGAATATATAGAAAGTTATGGAGATTGTCGCGGAGGGCGCGGCAGCCCAGTGGTTAGCGCGCGGGAATTGCACTCAGTAGGTCCGGCTTCGATTCCCGCCACTGCCAAAACTTACGCCACGTTCACGCAGAGTACGATCACGTTAAACATGTGGGTTCGTGAGTCCTTCTGAGAGGTTGGTGGTAGGGGAAGGAGGGTACGGCCTAAATTGGGTGAATAAAAAGAAAGTTATGGAGATTGTCGCGGAGGGCGAAGTAGCCCAGTGGTTAGCGAACGGGAATTGCACGCGGTAGGCCCGGGTTCGATTTCCAAAATTGCCGCCGTGTTCACGCGGAGTACGATCACGCGGAATAAACATGTGTGTCTCTAAGTCCTTTCGAGAGGTGGTTGGGGAAGGAGGGTACGGTCCCCGTGGGTGCCTCTCCCACTGGGTTCCGGTCTAAATTCGGTGAATAAAAAGAAAGTTATGGAAAATGTCGCGGAGGGCGAAGTACACCAGTGGTTAGCGCGCGGGAATTTCACTGGGTAGGCCCGGGTTCGATTCCCGCCACTGCCAAAACTGCAGCCGCGTTCACGCGGAGTACGATCACGTTAAACATGTGGGATCGTAAGTCCTTCCGAAAGGTTGGTGGTAGGGGAAGGAGGGTACGGTCCCTGTGGATGTCTTCCCCACTGAGTTCCGGTCTAAATTGGGTGTCTCTTCCTGGCCGTCCAAACAGTTACCTTACACCTTCTGGTAAGGTCGCGCCAGCGAGTGTGCCACGGTTACAATTTGCCACGGTCAGAATTTTCAAGGGTAGCGAACAGGCTGGTCGCCAAAGGCGGCTAGTACTTAATAAAAGAGACAAATCATATGCAATTTTGCATATGATCATCAATTGAGTACTGGCGCTCAACAACATATCTAACCCTATTCTATATTGACGGTTTCTTTATCAGTCAGAATGATAGATTAAACAGCGAATCCAAAGAAATGCAAAGTAATTGTCAAATATTTCGTAAGTTTTATTTTAATAGAAGCAGCAAATAGAGAAAAGACCAGTTTTGACTAACATGTAATTGCCAGAAAAGAAGATACGCCATATATTATTAATTCGTGCTTAATAAAATTAATTAAAGTATATCAAACATAATTAAATATTGAAGGATCGCCCAACTAATATTATATCCAAGTTAAAACGTGAACCACATAATGCAAAAAATCTAGTCTCATAAATGAGTAGAAATGAATGAACTTTCTAACCTTTGTTTATTGTCTTCTATTAGATTGAACAAACATTTATTCCACGGAAGATTGTTAAACGTTGCTGTTATATGTTCCAAGACCGAAATATTTTGAAAGAAAAAAAATTCTTTACGCAATATAGAAAACATCTCAAATATTGTAGAATAGACATAAATATTACGTAAATTCTTTAAATAAAACTTTAAGAAGTTAAATGTTAAAAACTTGATAGTCTGATACTTACTCAATAAAGCAGAACTCAAATCCTTGTTTTTTCACAAATTGAATTTTTGAAAACGTTGAATGCTTAAATTTATATCTCAGGAAAAGTTTGAGCTAGAATTATAAAATTTTTAACATAATGCATAGCATTAAAGATATAATTTGCCTATAATGTTAACTTTAATTTGTCTTTAAGATTTGTACATAAAATTTTAAATTTTACATTTACGGTATTTAATAGATGTCACTTCTATGAAATGAGAGTTTTCATTTTCGTCTTATTATTTTTTTTAACAGTAGACCAAAATATCCTAAAGGCAAATTAAATACTATGCTTTTCTCCAATAAAAATATCTTTATGTTTAGAATGTGTGAATTCATAACTATATCAGATTTAAAACTTCAAATTTTTACATTTTGAATTAAAAAAAAATTAAATTACTTTTATTTATTTTTATACAGCACTTACACACAATAAAAGAAAATCACTTGTGTAAAAATTTTCGAATAAAACTATTTATGAAAAAGAGAAATCACATGTCCTGTCTTGGACCCTTAAATTTAAATTAAATGCTATAAATATAATTTTAAAATGTCAGTTTTTACTTTCCTTGCAATACACGGTAATGTATAGGGAAAGTATTCGAATCATGTCGAAAATCGCAACTCGAGTTCGACGGATCTACACGTTTTGACATCTCTAGAATACTAAAAAAACAATTTTTAGCGTGATGTCTGTGTGTGTGTTTGTCTGTCTGTCTGTCTGCGCAATGTATGTATCCACTCTACAAAATTAATTGACCGAATTTCCTAAAATTTGGTAGGTCCCTTGTGGATGACCCTGCTGCTGATTAGATTTTGGTACGATTCATGATAAAAGAATCTGCCTTTTTTTGCGAAACGGCCCGCAAAAATTGCCTATATCCACTCTAGCTGAAAAAATAATAGATCAAATTTCACGAATTTTTTCAGATAAGTCACTTGTGGGTTACCCTTGTGCTGATAAGATTTTGGTACAATTCTGAAAAAATATAACCTGCCTTTTTTTGCGAAATAGCCCTAAAAAATTGTCAAAATGTAAAATAAAAGGCTACGTATGCTGAAATGTATCAATTAAATGCTTGTATCATACGTAATTCTTGACGATGAAGAGAATAAGATCAACTCCATTACATTAGGATTAACCGCTCTCGAGATAACTTAATTAAACGAATTGAAACAAAAACTGGATTGAAAGTGTAAATTCAGTGTCATTTAAAATAATTATGGCTGTTAGTTTGTGCAATTAAACTCAATTTAATAAATTATTGAAGAAATAAAGAGAACGCGAATATGGATCTGCAGGGAAAACCATATGCTGCCCACATCAGATATTTTTTTATTTATAATTTCATTTTTCATATTTTATCGTAGAACGCTTATTTGCATCTAACACTAGTGTTCCAGGAACACAGTTTGAGGAACTCTGAATCAGAGGTACAACGAAATTTGAAATTGCGGATAATATAATTTTTAGGTTTTAAGGTAGAGAGACATAACGAATGGTGTAAACAAGAGTGAGTAGCACTGTTACTCATCATAGATTGATAAGAAACGACACGCCTTTCACATTTTTCGAATGGGAAAAGTTTGACGTGTGTTGTGTGTGACAATGGTACAAGGTATCTTAGGGACCTTTTTTTACATTTTCATTATTATTATTATTATTATTATTATTATTTTAATTATACAGTTTCGATAGATCAATAGAAATAGAATGCAGTTTATTTCGTTCCAATCGGACTATAAACCATGAAGTTATCGACGTTGAAACGTTTGGACTTTTTTTTGCAGTCACTCCGTCAGTCACTCCGTCAGGTGAACGTACGGCCTGCACGAGCGATTAGCGCGTACTGACGAATAGCACAGATGTTGAAGTACATATGTTGCAGATCTAAAATTTAAATAATTTACACCTTTCTACCACTGTTGTTTTATAATTTAGCTTAAAGGGTATATATTATCAAAATAAAAATTACATATTGGGTTCTGTATTGATTTCGGCTGATATTTTTATTCATATCACATCAACAATTCAACTGAACGATGGCGAGCTTATACATCATACTCGCTATGGAGGGTTCTGGAAAAAGCGTGTAACTCGTAAAGTTCTTATCCAATCCACAATATTCGAAAAGTTTTTATAGCACGCCAAAAGTTTCCATGTTAGCGACATTTTGCAAATTTCGTCATCAATATCATTGACCCGGCCACACACTTAGCTACAGTAAACCTTCGGGTCTGTCGTGTGGTCTGGGTTTTCAACCAATATCATTGAATATATCGTCAAGGTCAATCGATCCAGACTTTCAAATTATAATATTTTTTTTTTTTTGTTACCACCTAACACAATGATGTCATTTGCGTTACATACTTCCGTTTCATCAAACATTTCTTTCAAATTTTACTCTATTCCGAGAGCACAGATGTTTCTCATCCAAAAATATCTGATGTGAGCAGCACATGACTTTTGCTGCAGCTCAAATTCATTGTCTCTTCATTTCATTGATAATTCATTAAATTTAGTTTAATTGCACTAAATAGCAAGCATAAATAATGGAAAATGCACTGAATTTAAGATTTTAATTCAGCTTTCGTTTTCATTAGGTAACTGGACTTCGTCTCAAAATAGGCGTAGCAAAAATGCGAGAACAGCTAGTCTTAGAGTAATGGAGTTGGTCTTATTCTTTTCATTGTCAAAATTGCATATAACACAAGCATTTAATTAATGTGTTTGAGCATACGTAGTCTTTTATTTTAGAATTTGACGATTTTTCCGGCCATTTCGTAAAAAATCAGGTTCTTTTTTTCCAAAACTCACCAAAATCTAATCAGCACCAGAGTATCCCATAAGTGAGCAAATTTTATGAAAGTTTTAGTATTTCAGTTAGAGTGAATACAGGCAAATTTTGCGCGCCATTTCGCAAAGAAATGCATGGTTTTTTTTCCCGAATGGTACTAAAATCTAATCACCATCAAAGTAACCCACATGCAACTTATTTACTAAATTTTGTGAAATTTGGTCAATTAGTCTTTGAGTTAGAGTGGATACATTTTATTGCACACACACACACACATACATACACACACATACACACACACACACACACACACGCAGACGTCAAGCTAAAAATAGTTTTTTAGTGTTCTAGAGGTCTCAAAACGTGCAGATCCGTCGAAAACTCGAGTTGCGATTTTCGACATGATTCCAATACTTTTCCTATACATCAATTACAATATATTGCAGAGAAAGTAAAAGAGAAAAGGAAGAAGATGAATCAAATATTCTAAAAATTCATACTGGAAATTTGAGTAACTAATGATCATTTTACATGTTCATTTTTTTCCATACTCGTGATTTTCTAAAATGATTAATTGTACTAACATTTTATCTCCATATAATTAGCGACTTAAGACAAGTGGTAGTGTCAGGTCGGCATAAGATAAATGTAGCCTTATGTTAAAAAAATAAATAAGAAAATATTAATTTATTTGTTTGTGTGTGTTAGTTTAGGAAATTGTTATGGTAGTATTACAGTCTGTCAAAACAATCTGCTACCCAAATTAAAATATTAAATAAATAAAAAAAGAAAAAATTACTTTACACTTAACTAAGTGCGGGTAATGGAAGATATAGAGATAAGTATGTCTTTCTTTTCTAACTTAATTTTTCTGACTTAATCTGGCATTTAATTTTTATTTGCTTATTTAATACTGCATCAACATGATGGTAATCATTACTCAATTTTTTTCCTCCAGAATTTTCAGTTAAGAATCTAATTTTTCAAGTTACTAATAAATGTAAAACTTGACAATGTTTAACCCTTTCCGGACGGCAGTCTTGAAAACACGTTATCGATCGCCCAATTAATAAAAATACATATCATAGTTTTAGGTATAAAACAAATGACTATTAATTATCAATGTAAAATGAAATTTTGTCCCTTTTTCAATTAACCACTATCCATGAAATGTAATATTTGTTAATAATTGTAAATAACTAATTTTTAAGCGATGTAAAAACTCAAAAATACATGAATTGCTTTTAATCTATGCACAAATTTTCTACTTTTTGCATTTCATAAATTGAATTATTTTAAGAAAATTTATCCTGTATAAAAACAAAAAATCTGATGTGGACAGCACGTGACTTTCTCTGCAGACTCAAATTCATTTTTTCTTTATTTCTTTAATAATTCATTAGATTGACTTTAATTGCACAAAATGACACTAAATTTGCATTTTTCATTTAATTTTTGTTTTTATTTAGTAATTAGACTTTTTTCCGAAAGCGGCATAACAAAAATACAGGAAATCTCAAATACCTTGAGAACGGTTAGTCCTAAAATAATGGAGTTGGTTATATTCTTTTCCTCGTCAAAAATTGCGCATAAAACAAGAATTTAATTGATACATTTGAACATACGTAGTTTTTTTTTTTTTTTTTTTTTTTTTTTTTTTTTTTTTTTTTTTTTTAGATTTTGGTGATTTTGCGGTCCATTTTGTAAAAAAAAACAGGTTTTTCTTTTACAAACCGTACCAAAATCTAATCACCACCAGAGCATCCCACAAATAACTTACGTGCCAAATTTTGTGAAATTTGGCCAATTAGTATATTAGCTAGAGTGGATACATGAAATTTTTGCAGGCCATTTCGTGAAAAAAAGGAGGTTCTTCTTTTTCGAATCATACTGAAATCTCATAGCACCAGAATATACCACAAGTAACTTATCTACCGAATTTGTGAAATTTGGTCAACTAGTATTTTAGTTAGAGTGGATACACGATATTTTTACTAGTGGCGCGGTATCCCAGTGGTTAACGCGCGGGAATTGCACTCGGTAGGCCGGGGTTCGATTCCCGCCACTGCCAAAACTGCCGCCGTGTTCACGCGGAGTACGATCAAGTTAAACATGTGGATCCGTAAGTCCTCCCGAGAGGTTGGTGGTAGAGGATGGAGGGTACGGTCCCTGTGGATGCCTCCCCCAGTGGGTTCCGATTAAAATTGGGTGGCACTTCCCGGCCGGCCGAACTGTTACCTTACATCTTTCTGGTAGGTCGGATAGTCTGGGTCTCAACAACAACGATATTTTTACTGCCCATTTCGCAAAAGAGATAGGTTCAAACTAATCAGCACCAGGGTCATACCTAAGTGACTTACCTACTAAATTTCATGAAATTCGGTCCATTAGTTTTTGAGTTACAGTGGATACATACATTGCACAGACAGACACACAGACAGAAAGACACACACACACACACACAGACGTCATTCTAAAATTAGTTTTTTCGTATTCTAGAGGTTTCAAAACGTGTAGTTCCGTCGAAAACTCGAGTTGCGATTTTCGGCATGATTCCAATACTTTCCCTATACATTACCATGTATTGCAGGGAACGTGAAAACATACATAACGTTATGCTCCAAAAAAATTTTATTAATTGTACTTTAATTATATAGCAAAAGCATGTATATAGAAGCAGTTTTTTGGGACACATACATTGCACAGACAGACACACAGACAGAAAGACACACACACACACACACACACACGGACGTTATTCTAAAATTAGTTTTTTCGTATTCTAGAGGTTTCAAAACGTGTAGATCCGTCGAAAACTCGAGTTGCGATTTTCGGCATGATTCCAATACTTTCCCTATACATTACCATGTATTGCAGGGAAAGTGAAAACATACATAACGTTATGCTCCAAAATTATTTTATTAATTGTACTTTAATTATATAGCAAAAGCATGTATATAGAAGCAGTTTTTTGGAACACATACATTGCACAGACAGACACACAGACAGAAAGACACACACACACGGACGTCATTCTAAAATTAGTTTTTTCGTATTCTAGAGGTTTCAAAACGTGTAGATCCGTCGAAAACTCGAGTTGCGATTTTCGGCATGATTCCAATACATTCCCTATACATTACCATGTATTGCAGGGAAAGTGAAAACATGCATAACGTTATGCTCCAAAAATATTTTATTAATTGTACTTTAATTCTATAGCAAAAGCATGTATATAGAAGCTTGTATTTGCTGGAGGATAATTTTGCATTTGCTGGGAAAGAAAGGAGGGAATTCTAATTTTAAATATTAAATAAGATCGGAAGTAGCGGAGTGTCAATTTTTTGCTTGGTGTGATGTTTTTTTCTCGTGTCTGGGCCTTCCCTAAGCCTGAGCCTGCCGAAGGAGGAAACCAGTTTTTTGGGAATAACTCAAAAACCGGAGCGAAAGCTCAATTTTGACATAAACTTCCCTTCCGTGGTCTGTTTTAATTCTTCGGATTTTGGAACCTTACGGGTTCAGCCCGTCTTCGGTCCGCAATAGGAAGGTACACGTTTTTTGCGAATAATTCGGGAACCGGACCAGTTAGAAAGCTCACATTTGGCCAAATTTTTGCTGATATTTTAATTATTTAGATTTTGAACCTTACTGGTTCAGCCTGTCCTAGACAAGCTTTAATAATTCCCACATACATGTTATATAATGTCAAAATGTGATAGGGTTTGTATGTATGTATGGATGCATGTATGTATATATATATATATATATATATGCATATTTGTATATCCACTCGAATTCCGAACCCAATAATTGGTCTAGAGTTTCGCGTTTTTTTTTTTTTTTTATGTAGCTTTCGATTCGAGAACGCATATGAAATATGCGATATTTCGAAAAATTTGATAGATTTTAAAATATTTTCGAAAAACCTCTAAAATGGGAGAGGGGGCAAAATCGACCTCGTCCTAAAATATGGTTCTTAAAATGAAATGTTTGATAAAAATTTCAATTTTACAATATTAAAACTAACGACAAAATAATGTAGGAATATAATTTAAAGGCTGTTTGAAAAATTAATAAAAAATTATATTTGTCATACAAATGAATAGTTTTAAATGCATAGTTGATATCACTAGTATATAGAAGAGAGATTAATATTAAAAAAAAATAATATTAACAATTTTAATCATTTAAAACAGGAAGTTTTAAATATAAAATTAAAAGAATTATAATTACCAAGTCGAAGTGATAAAATGAATTTAAAATTATTAATTTATGAAATGTATAAAATTAGATAAGACTTTGTTAAACATTTATGTATAAGATCTATATGGATACCATAATTATGTATTTTATGACAAATTATTTATCCAGCGTAATGGAAAATTATGTTTCTAAACATCTTATGAAAAAATTTAAATTATAATTCTATGTATTTTAAACGAATAGTTAGGCCTTTTCTTATTTAAATTAAAGGAATCAGAGAAAACGTTGTTAAGTGTTGCCGTTAAATTTAAAGAGTTGATGCAAGAAGTAATATTATTTTCATTGGGAATAAATGATAATGTAATATCTTCGCAGAAATTTATTTTTTCACTTTTTCTTTAGTGCCCGCCGAATGCGCATATATAAATAAATATAAACGCACACCAAGTTTTTATTACTGTTTTTACGAGAAATTATGTTCAATTCTCGCTTTCATTCAGATCTCATTTACATTTTTACATCTTCATTTTCCAGAAAAATAAATAAATATTCATTTTAAAGTCCATAATTTCTTCCTTTTTTTGTCACAACAAAAAATATATCTATACTAAGCTACATTATTAGAATTTATCTTCAGCTTTCATCATCGCATATTTGACACTGCTTCCATTAATAAGTTTCTATTACAGACATTTTAACAAATCTTCCTTTAGAATGCATAGCAGACAACTACATTCTCAAACGTTGTAAAATATTTCCAGATAAAACCGGAAAAATATATATATCGTACAATGAAGTTTAACGAACCACTGGAGATCGTTAAGTTGTTCCAGATTAACTGAAAGTAATAGATTCTCTTATAATTGCAATTTTGGGACAAGGATAGTCATTTTAATAAATTGTAAGAAAGTCACTCAAAGTAATACGTCGCATTCATTTATGTTTTTTCTATACAGTTGGATATTATATCTTTGTGCTTAGTTTTATGGGTTTTCTGTGGAACATTAATTAATGCTAGGTTTGTTACACCAGTTGGAAAAGTTTTCGGTATAAAAATTGCATTTATACCAAATACGAACTAAATAAAATGCATCTTAAGATCTATTATTTTGTTCGGGATATTTTTAATTTCTAGTTGGGTATGGTGAGTTACTATCAATTGAAAGGAGAATCAATAGAAATCGATGAATCAATAGAAAGTGAAATCGATGAATCAATAGAAAGTGAAATCGATGAATCAATAGAAAGTGAAATCGATGAATCAATAGAAAGTGAAATCGATGAATCAATAGAAAGTGAAATCGATGAAAATTGAGCTGCAGGGATTTGCACACAGTTAGATGTTGTCGGTCAGGTGGTCTTTAACTTGCGTCACCTATGATGCCTTACATTCTCTATTGAATCACGTTTAAATCCATGCTTTACTGGCTTCATCTGGTGAATAATTTAACAGTATAAGAAGGTATTTTAGTAAATATGTATAATTAGGTACGGAGCATATCCAAGGAAACCTATTTGGAGATGAGAGGGACAGAACTCACAGGACAGAACTCACACCATAACAGGTCAGCGTTATTGTGATGAGCTAAAGAATTCTCCAGCTCTTTACATTTAACACAGCCTGAGGAGAATATCACTTCATACTCAATCTGTAGTGAACAAGTTGTGCGCATTGATGTATAATAATACAATAATTATAGACTTGAAACATTCTAGTTATACATCGATGAATGAACGAAACATTTTGAATCTTCAAATGGGCACTGTGAATAATTTTACAGGAGGGGCATGGCCATTGTTGCTGCGAGTAGAACTGCGACGATTTGCAGAGTTGGCTGTTGTTGAGCAGGTGGACATTGATGTCCCGATCTGCCGTCATTTTTGATGCGTTAATTCCTTTGTTTAATCATTTTAAAATCCATATTTTTCTGACTTCTTCTGGTGAAATGTTTTAAAAGTTGTTACAGTATCAGAAATTATTTTAGTGCAAATGTGTAGTCATATACAAAGCACGTCCAAGGTAAAAATGAGATGAACAGAACTCATTATCGTGATGAGCTAAAGAATTCTTGAGTTTTTTTAACATTTTACAACATAGTTGAAAAGTGTTTATGACTTTGTTCATTCTGTCTGTCTGTCTGTCTGTCTGTCCGTTAGCACGATAACTGCCGTAAAAATGACTTTATCAAAATGAAATTTTAGTATGTTTTTCAGACGATCTGTGGGACCTTTGGGAATATAAATGAATAATATTACCCAATTAGTTTTGGATTGAACCCAGGTTGAAAAAAATGAAATACATTGAGCCCTATGGGACCTAATTTTTCAAATATTTTTTAAGCAAATTTAAAATTCACAAATTGCTTCGAAAATTTTAGGAAATATTCAAATTATCGTATAAAATATATAAAAAAAATTTCAGTAAAATATGTTAAGTAGTTTTTTAAATAAAAATTATTTAATGTAGGGAGAAAAACAAATTCAATTAAATTCTGACTCTTACTATATCCTCCAGAAAGAAAAAAGAGATATATTATATAATAAATATATTTCTAAGAGTTAAATTATTTATGTGTAAGAGAGGTTTCACATTTTAAAATAAATATGGTAGATAACAATTTTTCAAATTTTTAAATAAAATAAATTATTATAGTATTGTGATGAATGAAACAATTAGAAAAATGTTTGTGAATGAAATGCTGCTTTTATAGAGAGGCGATTTATATTTCGATGACGTCATTTGAATAAAGTTCATTTGTTTTCGATGAAGTTTTCAAATATAATAAATTAATGTAGTATTGCGATAATTTTAAAAATATTACCGAGGAATGTATCGCATTTCAGAGATGTTTATATAAAATTGCATTGAAGTTGGAAAGTGTTTCATAATCAATACTTTATGCATGATTGATCTTTCTTGTTTATATTTAACATTGATTTATCAGGATATTACATCATAATCATTATGATTTATCACGCGTGTACCATTGGTTCCCATACATTCCTGCATTAGTCAATGATCACATATTTCGCTTATATGAATGGTCTCAATCTAAAATATCATTTATGATTCGTTAATGGTCTCCAAGCTTTCCTATATCGTTCAATAGTAAGATATTGTGTTTATACTACTTGTCCAGTTTATAAACGAAAGTATTATATTCTAAAATTCAGGGCCTATTCTAAAATTTCATAAGCCGTTTAGAATCGCTTACCAGCAATTCTTATTCCATCCAATGGTGAAGATACAAGATTAATGATCAGGAAAACCACCTCTTTGGCGCTGAGGAGCTCTAATAAGAACAAAATTGGTTCTATTCTGCTGGTTAATGCACTGGAAGTACAACTACAAGTTTTAAAGCGCCTTCTTTCTGCAGGTTTTGTTACACTATGCTCTGTCTTACTTGCTTTATACTCACAGAAACTATTTACAACAGGAATCCTATAAATTGCGATCACGCTCCCATTGCAGATAACAACATCCAAGAACCAGCTTTGTATTTATTATGCGCTCGTCAGCTTGATATAGCCGATACCTACAATGCCAGTAAAAACACTTGCTATGTGTCACAATATCATGTACTTTATTCGAGACCGACAAATTCAATTTCTATATGACACACCCATAGTCCAAGGATGCTGTTACCGGCAACATAATCGCAAACTTAACTTTGGGGATACCCACAAATGGTAGGTTCTTGGAGTATTAACTTAGCCTTTATAGCCTCCTGCAGATTGAGCTCTACCTTTAATAAATTTGAAGCTGGCCGGGTGGTAGGACTGAATGTACCGGTCTGAACAGAGACTTTCAAAATGCTGGCACATATCAAGTTTTCTTGCTGCTATTCAGATATCGGTTTTTCTATCATGACGAACACACAATAAGCGCGAAACCGGTCCACGAATGCTAATATCTGTAATGAAAGCGCGATTCTATTAGTTTTGTACTTGCCTTTAAATTTTATATACAAACTCAAAACACACTCTAACATATCGAGAGTCACATACTTAAACAAACAAATTAAGATGTTTTAATGTACATACAAATTATCAAATCCGCCTAAACTCCTAATTGCAAAAGAAAAACAACTTTTTTATAATTTGATGATAATTATAAATTACTCGTAGATAAAAATGCTCTCTAAGATGTATAAGTTGATGGTATGTTCTATGTTAAAATATAAATACCCATTTTTTACTGCAACTTAAAATACTTGCACTGAACGGTAATTAGTACATTTGATTGCTACTTGAAACATGGGGTAATTATATACCTCATTAGCTACCCCATACATCAATGACAAGAAAAGATCACTTTCTGAAAGATATTTTGATGTATCTAATTATGTCTCGTAGCTATAATGTGAAAATCAAAAAAAGTTTTAGCGTCCATTATGGAAAGTGAATTTTTTTATCGTTTCAAGTAAATCGCATTAACTGCACAGAACGCATCTTTTAACAAAGTTCATTAAATTTTCCTTGAAAAATTAATGTTTTCTAATGTGTATTGAAAGTCTCTGAATTGACTATAACAACTTAATTCTTCCAACACAGAACATGATCTAACAAACTTTTATAAAAGTTACTACTATTGAACAATAATGTGTAGTTGAGTAAATTTTAAATATTTGATGTGGGCAGTACAATTCTTGCCTCATAGATACAAATTCATTTTATTATTTTTCATATATACCTAGTATTGGGAAAGTGATGTGACGGGCTCAAAAAATTCGAATTCGAGTTTTCGACGGAAGAACACGTTTCAAGCATCCCTGATCTCGAATCGATCATTTTTAATGTGATGTCTGTGTGTCTGTGTGGAAACGATATCTCGCGAACAAATAAAGCATTTCGATTGAAATTTGGTACAAAAATTACAACCAGTGAATACTGGAAGCTTATTGATTTTAAACGCAATTAAATATTCGGAACACCCCTAAAATTTTTAATGAAATTTTGAAAAATTCATCAAAGAATCCAAACCATCAATAATGTTAATACATAAATAATTATTTCTTATGAAATTTTTCAATAGAAAACAATTGATATAAATATTAGAAAGCTAACGTGGACCGTTTTTGATCCAGAGTAACTACCGTGTACAGCGCGGACAGCAGCTAGACGGACTGGAAGTGACTCAATAAGGTGCTGGAAGGTGTTCACAGGTATGTATAGCCATGCTGATTGCAGTGCATCTGGCAGCTGCTGGAGGATGCGTGGTAGAGAATCCATAGAGCGAGCAACACGATCGAGGTGGTCCCACATATGCCCAACTAGGTTTATGTCTGGGGAATTAGAGGCCAGGGAAGTAGTACTTTGAATACTTTATCGTGTTCCTCCATTCACTCTTAGACAGTTCTCGCTATATGACACGTCACATTATCGTGCTGGTAGATTCCATCTGCCCCAGGGAAAGCAATCAGCATGTATGGGTGTACGTGGTCTGCAAGGATAGTTTCATAACGAATTCGATTCATATTGCGTTCTACAGGTATGAGTGGACCCGGAGAATGCCAAGAAAACATTCCCCAGACCATAACGCTGCCCCCGCCACCTTTTGGTCTTCCAGCAATGGTTGTTGAGTGTTTGTTCTCCAATCTTTCATGGCTTCTACGCCAACGTCCATCCGTTCGATGGCGCAAAAAACGTGACTCGTCGTAGAAGGCAATTCTTTGCCAATCAGCGGAGGTCCAATTCCGATACTGACATGCAAATGTAAGCCTTTTCTGTTGATACAATTTCGTTAGCATATATGCAGTGACATTCATCCACTTCGGAAGCCCATACGCAGCAGGGTTCGCTGAACTGTCGTTTGAGACACACTTCCGGTAGCCCCTTGGTTCATTCGGCCAGTAAGTTGCTTCACTGTTGCGCAGATATCGACTCTCCCGAACTTTCGGAGCCGACGTTCACTTCTCACAACAATGGCGCGTGGTGATCCGCAGTTTTCACATCGCTTATTCGAAATAGTATCATTTTCCCAATGACGATACACTTCAACCACAGCAGCACGCGAATAGTTCACAAACTGCGCTGTTTCGGAAATACCACCACCCTTGCCCCGAAACTCGACAATCATCCCTTTTCCCAAATCCGATAAATCGCTCCTTTTAGCCATGATAGTAACGAGTGAAATGTTTTCAGAATGCCTACACCACACCTTATATACCCACCAAGCCAGCACACGACACGTGCCTTCTTTCATTGGCTACGCTTTGTTGACGTCAAAAGTAGGAAGTTGTCACAATAATGTGACTCGCCCCTGTATGAGAAAATATTTTACACGTGACAATGCTATCGTGATTATTAATAACGTTGAAATTTTGTATTTACTTGTATTTAAATTTGCTTATAAACAGGACCAGGATGTATTATTCTTAAGATTCACCAGTACAGATAATTATTTATAAAACGAACAAGAGTGCTTATTAATTATTTTAGGGGAATTCAAAAATATATTTTAATAACAATTTTTGAATAAAAAATTTATTTTGAGTATATTATTAAAATTTACATATTTTAATCCTGAACAACACCGCTAGTCTCTTATAAAAATATTTTTGTTTGATATTGATTATAGTTAACTTTTAGGTTTGAAAAAAGAGTTGTACAAAAGTTATTTGCTCTGAATGTGTAGGTTCCAGTTAAAATTTATTTGTATTTCAAAATGTTAAAATATTGGATGTAGGAGGTAATTAGTGCGTTTGTTTTAATTATGTTATTTACCTCTTTACCTACTCAACACAACAATCACAAGAAAACTTCCTTCTGAAACATATTGTTGCGAATGCGTAATTTTCACTCACTGGCGCGCTTTTTTCAAAGATTCACGGAGAAAACACGATAACGTAAGCAGAGCATGACGTGAGCGTAGGGTTTCCAGAATTTCGAACTTCAGAGAAGGGTTACTATACCTACCAGTTATCACTGAGTCGGGTAGTTGAGTTGACGAATTAACTTGACACGAGTAACTGTGATTTTTGTCAATGTTTTGAGAATAGTAACGGCTGTTTTGTGAAATTTCTTTCATCAGCATTCTGTGAATAATATCGCTTATTCTATGAAATTAGTGGAGCATTTAAATGCTGTTTAATTGTACACTACCTGATAAAGAAAATGCAACACCATCAAAGAGCGAATAGAGTGCGATGATAAAGGACACACAAACAGAGATGGCATATATAAATAAGTTGTTAATTCCAGAAGGATAATGCAATACAGTAATAGCATAGACAGGGTGATCAGTAGGCAGTAGGACCACCTCTTGCGATGATACAAGAAGCGACCTTTCGAGGAACAGATGCAATGATCTTGCGGATAGTTTCCTGAGGGATGGATGGCCATATGCCTTCAGCCATCTTCCGCAGGTCGTCCTCTGTTTAAGGCAGGGACAGGGCCGTCAAACGACGACCAATCACGTCTCATACATGCTCGATGTGAGAGATCTGGAGACAGTGGTAGCTAAGGAGGCACCTGGATACCTTGCAAGGCTTGTCTGCTGATGGTTGCCGTGTGCGGTCGCGCGTTATATCGCTGGGAAACAGCATTTTGCAACCGCTGAAGATAGAGCAGTGAAACCGGCCACAGCAGCTTATCCACATGCACCTCATCCGTGCCATCAATATGTCTCAGATACGAACCAGA
This sequence comes from Amaurobius ferox, assembly GCA_951213105.1. Lineage (NCBI taxonomy): Eukaryota > Metazoa > Arthropoda > Arachnida > Araneae > Amaurobiidae > Amaurobius > Amaurobius ferox. Next base: position 95,732,737 of record OX578137.1, read on the forward strand.
GGCAACCGGCTATTGAAGCCTATGGCAACCCCAAACAATAATGACGCGATGTCGAGCAGTACGGCGTTTAACAGACGCAGCAGGATTGAATCTGTTTCCACGTCGCCTGCAGACTATCACACTGCGACTGTCATTCGACAAACAGAACAGAGACTCGTCGCTGAACACTACCCTGTCCCATTCAGTCATCCAGGAGGCTCGGGTCCGACACCATTGCAATCTCTCACGTCGGTGTCTTGTCGTCCATGGCAGTCTTCTTAGAGTTTTGAGTGCAAGAGACTTTCGGTCAATCGTCGAGAAACTGTCTTCGTTGATATTGGAACATCCAATGTACCTTGCAAATTCTGCAGAATGTCGACAGTCGTCGTTTGTGGGGCCGCCACTGCATGCCTTCGAATGCGTGATCAACGCGTAGTGACTTACGTCTGAATGGGCCTGTATCACTGCGACGATTCACATGCCTTTCTTCAATACATCAGCTTCAAATTCTTTGCACAGTGGACGCATCTAAGAGTGTTTCAGCGGCGATACACCGGTACGACCTAGCCGTACGTAGGCTTAAAATAAATCCCCTCACACGATCGTCCAAATGCTGCAACGGAATTCGGTGTAATCGGCCAGGCATCTCTTCAACAATGCGTGTCTTCTGAAATGAAAAACAGCTCAGAAAACGGGTTTCCGTAGCCGACAGACAGTAAAAACTGTTGGCTCATCTCCCGTTTTTATCCCTTTTATCCCGCGCTCTAATCACGTGGCCCACTTTGCATTCAGGTCATTTCATACATCGGCCAGCTGCGTTTGTCTCGCAATTTGCATAATTATACGGCCAAAGCTTCTTGGTGTTGCATTTCTGTGTCGGGTAGTGTATATTGTTCCTTTTTACTTTGTGCTTGTGAATAAACATGCTGAGTTATACTTGGATTCGTTCTTGTATACTGCGTATACATCCACGATTCTCGAGGATACGCTTGTAACAATATTATGGCGTATAACAAAGCATAACAAATGTGGAATTTAAAAAACTTTACTGCCAATTACTATCGGTGAATTCCTTATCGTTCCAAATAAATCATAACAATTAGGCAAAAAGTATATTTTAGCTTTGCTCAATAAGCTTTAAAATGAAAAATAAATATTTACGAATGGAGTTGGGAAACGCACTTAATTAGCAAAAGCGACTTGATTTTTCAAACGGAAAATCATCTGCCTAATTTAAGAAAAATATACAGATTAACAGCAATTAGTGGTTGTGTAAATTTTTAAAATGGTAAATTGCCTGCAAATGCTGTTACCTTACAATTAGCTTTGATGAAATTCAAAAGTAGTTTTTTTTCCTTAATAAAACTTTAAGATGCACTGAACGTAGACAGTTATAGTTAGTTTAGGGTTTATAAATTTGAAAATAAACAAATATGCACTTAGTTTCATTTAAATGTTGATGAAAGAAAACAGTAACTTTAATTAAATTATAAAGAATTTTTCTCTTAAACGCATTACCTTTAAAAGTAAGTAATTTGTGCTCTTACTGTTGCTATATAAAAATTATCATGTGAGTAGTACATGACTTTCCCTACCGACGTATTATATTTTCCATTTATTGATTTCCCTATATTATACATAACATTATGTACTTGTATAAGGAAAGTACTGTGTGTGTGTTCGTGAGTCCATGGATAGCTCGAAGTATTTCGAAAATAATTTTGCTCAATTATCCCAATCAGTGAATACTGGAACCATATTGATTTTAAACGCAACCGAAAAAATCGGAAGACCCCCACCCCCCACCCCATCCCCCACCTCTAATTTTTAAATAAATATTTAAACAAGAAAGATCAATCATGCTTAAAGCATTGATTATGAAACACTTTCCAACTTCAATGCAATTTTATTTAAATAAGTCTAAAATGCAATACATTCCTCGGTAATATTTTGAAACTTATCACAATACTGCATTAATTTATTATATTTGAAAATTTAAACCTTCATCGAAAAAAATGAACTTCATTCAAATGACGGCATTGAAATATAAATTGCCTGGTTTAAACATCTCTAAAATGTTATACATTCCTCGGTAATAGATTTAGAATTATCATAATACTACGATAATTTATTATATTTGAAAACTTCATCGAAAACAACTGAAATTAATTCAAATGACGTCATAGAAAAAATAACACGCCTGGATCTCTCTATAAAAACAGCATTTCATTCATAACATTTTCCCATTCATGTCATTCATCACAATACTATAATAATTTATTTTATTTAAACATTTTGTTTAAGACCATGGAGCTACAAAAAATTAAACTCTATGCTTGAAACTTCATCGAAAAAAATCGTCCTTCTCTTTATGAAATCAATTAATATTTCATTCATATCAGCCATGCAGACTCCATGGACTAAATTATTTTGTGTTAAGAAAATACAGGAATTCTAATACAACTGATTCTATATATTTTGCTGTTTACATTTTACATAGGTGAAAAATAGGCTTAGTTGTAGAAATAATCAAATTTAGATGAGCATTTAAACTCAAATATATTGTCATTGCGTTGTTTCAGTATGTAGATGCACAGAATTTAAGCAAAAATAAAGTAGTTTTAGGACGGTTACAACACTCAATATGAATTAAAAAGAACTTAAAAAATTCACGGTTTTGAAACAAGATGGATGCCATATATCATTTTGAAGTGAGTCATGTGATCGTTTCATATCATGGTCACGTGATCGTTTCATATAAGAGGTGTAATTATTATTTTAATTTTTATTTAAAAAACTACTGAATATATTTCGCTGAATTTTTTTATATATTTTATGGAACTATTTGAATATTACCTAAAATTTTCGAAGCAATTTGTGAATTTTAAATCCGCTTAAAAAATGTTTGAAAAATTAGGTCCCATAGGGCTCAATGTATTTCATTTTTTCGAGCCAGGTTCAATCCAAAACTAATTGGGTAATATTATTCATTTATATTCCCATAGGTTCTACAGACCGTCTGAACAACATACTAAAATTTCATTTTGATTAAGTCATTTTTACGGCAGTTATCGTGCTAACGGACAGACAGACAGACAGACAGAATGAACAAAGTCATAAACACTTTTCAACTTTGTTGTAAAGTGTTAAAAATAATTAAGAAATCAAGTTTCATAAAAGTGTTAAATTAACCTTTTGCTTACGGGTGGGACAGCGTTAATCCCAAACGAGGAACCTCTCAAAAAGACAGGTTTTTGACATACCCTATCGCAAATAGTTCGATCTCCCTTTGCAGACATTGTACGGGTGAGACAGCTTCAATCCCAAACGAGGAACCTCTCAAAAAGACAGGTTTTTGACATACCCTATCCCAAATAGTTCGATCCCCCTTTGCAGACATTGTACGGATGAGACAGCTTCAATCCCAAACGAGGAACCTCTCAAAAAGACAGGTTTTTGACATACCCTATCCCAAATAGTTCGATCCCCCTTTGCAGACATTGTACGGATGAGACAGCTTCAATCCCAAACGAGGAACCTCTCAAAAAGACAGGTTTTTGACATACCCTATCCCAAATAGTTCGATCCCCCTTTGCAGACATTGTACGGATGAGACAGCTTCAATCCCAAACGAGGAACCTCTCAAAAAGACAGGTTTTTGACATACCCTATCCCAAATAGTTCGATCCACCTTTGCAGACATTGTACGGATGAGACAGCTTCAATCCCAAACGAGGAACCTCTCAAAAAGACAGGTTTTTGACATACCCTATCCCAAATAGTTCGATCCCCCTTTGCAGACATTGTACGGATGAGACAGCTTCAATCCCAAACGAGGAACCTCTCAAAAAGACAGGTTTTTGACATACCCTATCCCAAATAGTTCGATCCCCCTTTGCAGACATTGTACGGATGAGACAGCTTCAATCCCAAACGAGGAACCTCTAAAAAAGACAGGTTTTTGACATACCCTATCCCAAATAGTTCGATCCCCCTTTGCAGACATTGTACGGATGAGACAGCTTCAATCCCAAACGAGGAACCTCTCAAAAAGACAGGTTTTTGACATACCCTATCCCAAATAGTTCGATCCCCCTTTGCAGACATTGTACGGATGAGACAGCTTCAATCCCAAACGAGGAACCTCTCAAAAAGACAGGTTTTTGACATACCCTATCCCAAATAGTTCGATCTCCCTTTGCAGACATTGTACGGGTGAGACAGCTTCAATCCCAAACGAGGAACCTCTCAAAAAGACAGGTTTTTGACATACCCTATCCCAAATAGTTCGATCCCCCTTTGCAGACATTGTACGGATGAGACAGCTTCAATCCCAAACGAGGAACCTCTCAAAAAGACAGGTTTTTGACATACCCTATCCCAAATAGTTCGATCCCCCTTTGCAGACATTGTACGGATGAGACAGCTTCAATCCCAAACGAGGAACCTCTCAAAAAGACAGATTTTTGACATACCCTATCCCAAATAGTTCGATCCCCCTTTGCAGACATTGTACGGATGAGACAGCTTCAATCCCAAACGAGGAACCTCTCAAAAAGACAGGTTTTTGACATACACTATCCCAAATAGTTCGATCCCCCTTTGCAGACATTGTACGGATGAAACAGCTTCAATCCCAAACGAGGAACCTCTCAAAAAGAGAGGTTTTTGACATACTCTATCCCAAACAGACTTTGTAGACATTGGCGTCCATGGACGCCAATCGAACTGTTTGGGATAGGGTATGTCAAAAACCTCTCTTTTTGAGAGGTTCTTCGTTTGTAATTGCCGCTGTCCCACCCGTAAGCAAAAGGTTAATGATAATTTTATACGTAATTTTTCATTAGAAAACGAATGACAAGAATTTTATAATACTATAGCATGAACCTTTCTCGAGATATTTCACGGATTTCAAATTAATTTATAAAATAATTCCATAAAAATAAGGTATCGTCAAATGTGTTCACTGTCCATATGAAATACTATGCAACACATCTGTCAGCACCATTCTCGTGGATCTAATACTTTTCATTCTCTATAGATAGTTTTTGTAATAGTTTTGGATTTTGACTCAAAAGAATTCGCCAGTAGTCATTTATTTCAAGGGATATTAATTAAATGTTTATTGCGTTTTGATGAGGATTTTGCATACTAATAGGGTATTTGCCAAAATCTCCCAATTATTTCAATTTACGTGATGTTAATTTGATGCCAACAACATCGTGTAATGGTTTTATTTATTTATACGAACATTTAAGGTCTTTAAGAACGATGATTAGATGATTGTCATATAATAAGATTCGCTTTTCCAAATTAAATTCCAATAAGAAAGATCAATCATGCATAAAGCATTGATTATGAAACATTTTCCAACTGCAATGCAATTTTATATAAACATCTCTAAAATGCGATACATTCCTCGGTAATATTTTTAAAATTGTCACAATACTACATTCATTTATTATATTTAAAAATTTGAAATCTACCATATTTATTTTAAAATGTTAAACCTCCCTTATACATAAAATAATTGAACACATTTATTATATATCTCTTTTTTCTTTCTGGAGGATATAGCAAGAGTCAGAATTTAATTGAATTTGTTTTTCTTCCTATATTAAATAATTTTTATTTAAAAAAATACGTAACATATTTTACTGAAATTTTTTTTATATATTTTATGGGATAATTTGAATATTTTCTAAAATTTTCGAAGCAATTTGTAAATTTTAAATTCGCTTAAAAAATGTTTGAAAAATTAGGTCTTATAGGGTTCAATGTATTTCATTTTTGCAACCCGGGTTCAATCCAAAACTAATTGGGTGATATTATTCATTTATATTCCCAGAGGTCCCACAGACCGTCTGATAAACATACTAAAATTTCATTTTGATAAAGTCATTTTTACGGCAGTTGTCGTGCTAACGGGCAGACAGACAGACAGACAGAATGAACAAAGTCCTAAACACTTTTCAACTATGTTGTAAAGTGTTAAAAATTTAAATACACTATTGATATACGTTTTACATGTTGTGATCAAGAAAACGCCCAATGTTAATGTAGAATTCAATGCCAAAAACATTGTGCCATAGATCTTATACACCATTATTTTGCAGTGAAAAAGTAAATTCACTTCATTAAGCCTATCAAATTTTGCTGCTGTCCGTAGCTTCTAGTTTTCGTTATAGATGACACAGACATACATGCAAACAAACATATTCCTCTATTATGCCAGATTATTCTAGCAATTTCATGTAACAACTCCGTATAATTGTTTCCTTTTAAAACGAGTTTTTTAGAAATTAAACTGATTTTAGAAGTTTATTGTTTTCTTATCTGTGTATTGCACCAACTTTTGTCTTTCATATTTATCAAAATTAGATACTTTAGCAGCTGAAAATGTTATAGTTACAACATAATGCCATTTATGTTTTTCTAACAATCCATTCAATCTTTCCTGCCTCTCGTATTATATAGAAATGTGAGCTTTTCAATCATTTTTATCATATCTTTCTTCAAATCCTCTTTCATTTCATACGAATGTCAAAATGCGCAAAAAATGTTCAAATCGAGAGAGAAGGTCTAATATCTTCTACACAAATACACCCCAAGTAACAAATTTTCGACATGCTCGAACATAAAAAATAGGGAGAAAAAAAACTGATAGAAAAAGAAATTCTAAATTTTATCTTCTTGCTCGTGAACAAGAGCAGTTTTCCTTTTTGTACGTCTTCATCCTTCAAGATAAATCCTGAGTTATTTTAAGTGCATTTTCCTTTTTAACCTGTCTGGGGGTGAAGTTTTTCTTATCCCTCGGCTGAGGTGCCAGAACTAATGATTTGTCCACAAGTCACAGTGTGGATGCTAAAAAAAAAAAAGGTGTATGTGTTGTGGGGGGGGGGGGGAGCCTTAGTAGCAAAAATCTAAAACTGCCTTTGTCTAGCATGGGGAAGTTCATGTCGACTAGCTCCTTTTTCTTCAGAAGACACATAACGCTCTACCGCAGTACGGAGACGAAGAATTATGATGACTGGAATGGCAACGGGGATTTTAAAAATAATATGTGGAGTGAAAAGGAGCTCAACTTTGGTATTCACATCTGGAAAATATTTTCTAAAGCTTTCTGTTATGTACGACAATTTGACAATTTCACGGATTAAATGCTTTTTATGATGCTTATAATTCAGTACATAAAATACACTAAGTACAAGTAATGCGAAGTGTTGTTTCTAAAATGAAGTATGTGTAATTTTATATATTTTCCACCGCAAATAAAATACCTGTAATTAATAGGATTCCGCACTCAATTCTTTTTATATTTTAATATATCATACTAGATATTCACACCCGCGCTTAGCGTGTTCAAAATGTCCTTCCTAGTCGTCATTAAATGGGATACTTAAATTTTTGAATATCAAAAATCCTTTGAAATTTAAGAGGGCGGTGGACGTTGAAATTTTTATTTATTTATTTATTGACTTAGAAACATGAAAATTTGTATAAATATTCTTCCTAACATTACTATATAGAATACCATTCATTTTTTTTTCAATTTTGTTATAATTTTGTATTTTTTTTTAATTTCATTTTCTTAACGAACATTTGAAAATGCTCCTTGCGTGCCATTTGTTCACATTTTTGATTAATTTTACATTATGATCACTCAAAAACACATTATGAACAAATTTAGGTATTCATTTTTAAATCCCTTAGAAAGTTAATTTTTTAAAAATATTTTTCTGCATTAAAACTTAATTTTCATCATTTAATTGGGTTATTATTCACTTTTAATTACCTTAATAAAGTTCAATTATTAAATGCACACTCAGTTTCATTAAAAAGTATGAAAGGTGTCTTCTTACCAAATTTCATGCATCTCAAACAAAATTTAAGACGCATGGAGCATTTTAAAAATGTAAAACCTTTGAAAATTCCGTTTCGAAAAAAATTAGCCTTTTGCTTACACGTGGGACAGCGTCCATCCCAAACGAAGAACGTCTCAAAAAGACAGGCAGAAGGATTGCACCTGCTACAGCAGGTGCAATGCTTCTGCTGGCGATTTCCATGGAAGCCAATGTCTGCAAAGGGGGTCGAACTCTTTGGGATAGGGTATGTCAAATACCAGTCTTTCTGGGAGGTTCTTCGTTTGGGATGGACGCTGTCCCACCCGTAAGCAAAAAGCTGAATGTGTAAAACAATGTTATATATTTAAAAAAAGAACTGTTTTTAGTCGATTTTTGCTCATTTCAACGTCCACCGTCCGCTTAAGCATAAAAATGGCTTACATTTTATATTTCTGCTAATATGTGCAATAGAAAAATATATTGAATTTTATTTCCGCGGGCATTAAAATAATTTTATTTGTTTAACTTTTCAATTGACATGTCATTTCTATGCTACAAATTTTCTAAGGTAAAGACAAAATTTCAAGACAGAAATCAGGACAGAAACATTTCCAAGACAAAAATATATTAGACTATTTGAGTAAAGCAGGGCTAGTTGTCCCCACCTCGTTAGTTGTCCCACGGATTAGTTGTCACAACGCTTATTTCTCGTCCGCTAGATTCTCGTACACAGACGAACGTCGTATGATTAAAGGGAGACAACATTACCATCTCTTAGACTTAGTTGAAAAGCGACTGTCCTTTCGTTTTCAAACTTTGACGTCAAAAAATCAACTTTCAACACTGTAAATAAATATGTTGAGTCTTACTATATTTATTCTATACACTTTTATGTACACATTGGCGTATTATTTGTTAGTGTGGCATCGAAATCTGCGATGCATATTTTTGTTTAAATGCTCCTTTTTCATGTCATGTAAATGTAGAAGCTCTCAGACGATTTCTGGGGAAATAGAGCAAATTGTGGAGTGTGTGCGACCTTGAAAAGGCTCGCCTGCCAGTCAGCGGAGAGAGAAAGCAAAGCCGTTGAGTGTTAATTTTATTTTGTTGATTATTTTCCAATGCTCGGTTTAGGTACGTGTGATATGTATATGTTGTTGTGACGTCAGCGAGGTAAATGTAGAGGGACGCGCTTGGATGAAATACAGAGCTTACCATGGACGAGAGGGCTGTCGGTCGCATATAGATTTTGTTCCAATGTAAAAAAATGAATCTATTTTAAATTTTAATTTAACTTTGCAAAAAGGGCTCTCATAATGTTCTTCGACCGACAGAGCCCCTCAGAACCGAAATATAGGTTCGTATGTTATTTTCCTTTAATTGGGAGATTGTAAAATTGAATTGCTGGTTGTATGTCTATGGAATTTTTAAATGTAAAAAGCCAGCTTAAAAGTAATAGATCTGTATCAATCTCCCCTGGTATATTATATTGTTGAAAAGGTTATTTAATTATGGTAATATCTATACTAAAAAATTTTCAAGCTAGATATATTGTTCTGAAACAAATGTTAGAAACCTAACTCATGAATGAAGGAGTTATAATTGCCATTTTTGGAAAATTGAATTTAAATTACGAATAATGTCTTATCTGTGCTTCATAAAGAAAATTAAAGAATGTTCCTTTACTATAATGAAATATATAGAGTCTTCTTTTCACGTGCTATTTTACTTGTCATTTATTACTTCCAGCCATTGAGTTGTAGTTTCGCTTCTCACCAGGGAGACGGATCTGAACTCTGGAGTTTAGTACTTACCACTATTACGTTATTGTGTTATACATGTTTTATATCAACTAACTTTATACTTTTGAATGTGAAAGCAGAAAACGCTTTTACATGTTTGGCGCCGTGCCCTTTTGTCTCCCTGAGTGCTGGAATACTTTCGATTTCAAAAAAATATTTGTGTTATTTTCGGTTTCTAAAAATGATTTTGAAATGGCAAGAGTTGAAATAAAAATATATTTGATATTTTTGTGAAAAGAAAATGTATTTATAATATGTGTATATACAGATATGAATGTGGTCTTTGATACCACCGAAGTAAGTCAGTATATATTTGCAAATGAAATATATCTAAGAATTACTGCATATTGTGACATATAAACATTTTCACAACAAGAACACTTTTTACACGACACATTTTCGACTTGATTAAAATAAACATTTGTTAAAAATAAATATTGAGAACAAAATTAAAAATGTCAGGCAGACAAAGTAGAAGGAAAAGAAATGTGAGAAGTAACTCACAAGTTCAAAGAAAAGCTAATAATGTCAGACAAGCTTCACTTTCACCGGTACGCTCACCTCCTCAGCGTCGGTCACTTTCTGTTAGCACCACTGGGGCTGCTAAATCAAACATCGGGAAGACTCAATTTTGGAACTCGGTTCCAGAGTTCTCCGGAGCGGAGGATAGTTCACTCCAATCATTTTTAGATAGATTGGAGTTGATATCAGAGAATGCGGGATGGACGTCTCAAGAGAAAATTTTTTGTTTGAAAATGAAACTGTCTGGTCCAGCGAGTCGGCTAGTAAACGGCATTCCGAATTTAAAGAATTCGAAGAATTATGATGAATTAGTTTCGGCTCTTAGGGAAAATTTTGAATACAAAGAAGATATGGCAAAGCGAATTGCTGAGCTAGTAAATATAAGACAGAAATCTGTAGAAACGGTTCGCCAGTTCGCTGTTAGAATTGAATCGGCTTCCTACGTAGCGGTACCGGAAGAGTTAGAAAAGAACAATAATTACTCCATAAGAAAAGCGCTTTTGAAAAATGCATTTATAAGGGGATTAAATCCTGATTTTAGAAGATTAGTCCTAGCGCAGAATCCGAAAACATTTGAATCAGCTAAAGAGTTAGCGGTGCTTGAAGAGCAGTGTAAAAACGAAAATGAAGAACATTTAGAAGTAAATTCGGTTGAAAAGAAAAATTTAGAAGATGAGAAAATAACAAAACTAGAAAAACTACTTAAAATTCAAAGTAATCAATTAGATGAACTTAAGAATGAACTAGAAAAAAGGGACAGACAGGAAGAAAATTGGGAAGACGAAGAAGAAATATGGGAAGAAAATGATAATAGCGTAACACAGAAATCCCCTAGAACACCTAAATCAAGAAATTTTCGATCAAATATGAAGACGTACATATCCCCGGGAAGCAGAAATAGAAGAAAATTTGAAAGAAGAATTCCGGTTACCCCGAGGAGAGAAGAAAGCAGAAATAACTACCGTAGAGAAGTAAATCAACAGAGAGGATTTTGTAGTTACAGGAAACCTGGTGAAAGAAATAATTTTATTCCGGCTACACCAAGAGCTAGAGGAAACAACAACAATAGAGGAAATACTTTCGATATTTACAAAAGTCCAAATTTTAGAACAAATCATAGTAATAACACTAATTTCGGCTACAAAAGTAACTTTAATAGAAGAAATTTCAGAAAAGACAGATCAGCCAATCAAGTACATTTTGGAAATTTGAACCAAAATTCAAGAAAGAGCTTTGGAAATTTTGGAAACACTTATGAAATTAGTACAATAGTACAGAACGCATCTCAAAATGCAACAAACTTGCCTGTTATTTCTGCTAAACTTGCAGGAAATTCCATAAACATGCTAATTGACACAGGGTCCAGCATAAATATCACATATGAAGAAATTTTAAATTTATTTGACAAACAACAATATACAGTGCATAGAAAACCTGCTATACTGCGTGGATTTAACGGAGGAGATACAATTGTGAATTATAAAATTTCAATTAAATTATCCTTACAGGATGAAAATTTTATTCTTGAATTCTGGGTATTGAATTCTCCTGCACCATCAAATTACAAAGCTATTATAGGAAACTCCTTTTTAACAGAAAATAAAGCTGTAATTAATTTTGAAAACAATAACATGATCATGTGTGGACAAAATATTCCATTTAAAAGCAGAGAAAATTTTTCCAGTCAGGAATTTTCACTGGCAAATGTCTGTAGCTTACAAGAAGATAGTTGTTTGGAAAGACGAAGTTTATTTAGAAATTTTGATCAGAACTTTGGAAATAGAAATGAAAAGGTACATGACAGACAGACATTCACGAATGTAAACAATGCAAATCGGAAGGAAATTCCTTACTTTCTGACCAGCCCGAATAACTCAGTTTTGGGACCACCATTGTACAAAAACACTTATAATGAAAAGGAAGAGAGAATCAATATTATTAATGAAATTAAAGAAAATAAATTTATTGTTGCAACTGTATTTCAAAAAGTAAACTTAATCCACTTACTGAATCTTTTGTAAAAATTAGAATAAATCATAAATTTCAAGATAATGATACTATTTTGATTGAACCGCTTGAGGGAGAAAAAGAATTTTTTGTGGCAAGAGCAGTGTACAAGACACCTCAAAAAGATTATTTGTATGTGAAAATAGCAAATCCTTCTGAAAATGTAATTAATTTGAACAAGAAAATGAAAATTGCAAAATTACAAAGTATTAAAGAAGTACAAGCATTGCCAGTAAATACAGTAACTGACCACACACCCATTGAAAATAATGAAAAATTTGAAGCATGGGGTGGTGACTTTGACTTAAGTCACTTATATGGAGAGAAGAAGAGGAAGTTATTGGAACTTCTTAAAAAGCATCGTAGAGTTTTTGCAAAGTCGGTTTCAGAAATTGAGGGTTGTGATACAATTTCCCATACAATAAATTTAAGAACTAACATACCAATTAAAAAGAAAAATTACAGAGTGCCTCATCACCTTCAAGAAGAATTAAATAAACAGGTTACTGAACTTCTGGGTGCGGGTATTATTAGGCCCAGTACTTCGCCTTACAATACGCCTGTCCTATTTGTCAAGAAAGCAGATGGGTCATATCGTTTGGTCTGCGATTTTAGGCAGTTAAATGAAGTCATGATTGACGAACCATATCCAATACCTAATATCAGTGAGCTCATCGACAATTTGGCTGGAGCAACTTATTTTTCTACTCTGGACCTTACTTCTGGGTTTTACCAACTTTGTTTGGACCCGAATGACTGTGAAAAGACAGCTTTTTCAACCAACAAAGGCCATTTCGAGTGGTGTCGCACTCCTTTTGGGCTCAAAAATGCTCCTGCATCTTTCCAGAGATTGATGTCATTGGTTTTGGCAGGTGTTTCGAATGTTTATATAGATGATATAGTTGTGGCTTCAAAATCCTTTGAAGAACATATACAAAAATTGGAAGAAGTATTTTTAAAATTGCAAGAACATCATCTAAAACTAAAGCCTTCAAAATGTTACTTCTTTCGAAGAACAATTAAATATCTGGGATTTTTGGTCTCAGATGGGAAAGTGCAACCTGATCCACACAATCTAGAAACAATTCAGAAATTTAAGACGCCAAAGTCTATAAAGAATGTGAGGCAGTTCCTGGGTCTAACAGGATTTTATAGAAAATTTGTGAAGAATTTTGCAGATGTTGCTTTGCCCCTCACACAACTTTTAAAAACAAAACAAGGTGAAAAATTTAAGTGGAATGAAGCAGCTCAAGAATCTTTTGACATTTTGAGGAAAGAACTTTTAAAAGAACCAATTTTGATTTTACGTGATTTTAAAAAGAAATTCATATTGCACACAGATGCATCTAAATATGCACTTGGAGCATATATTTCACAACAAGATGAAAATAATTTTTTACACCCTATTTCATATGCCAGCAGGAAGCTAAATGATGCTGAAACCAGATACAGTGTTGTTGAGCGTGAAGCTTTGGCTGTAGTCTGGGCGACAAATTTTTTCAAACACTATTTAATTGGAGCTCATTTCACAATTTATTGTGATCAGCACTCCTTGTCATTTATTTTCAAATTCAAGGATCCAACCTCCAGACTTTCACGTTGGATAGCTTCTCTTTCCCAGTTTGACTATGAGATCATTCATAAGCCAGGAAAGGCGAATGTTGTGGCTGACTACTTATCAAGATGTGTCGGTGACAAAGAAAATCCATTATCAAAGAATTCTGCAAATACAAGAAATTCGGCTAATGCCCAAAAACCAAAGAAAGTCAATAATGCACAAAATCAGAAATCTTCAAAAAGTTCGGAGATTCAACAGGTGAATGCAATTAACACAAACCTAAATGATGAAGAAAATGTTCAGAGTGAAAATTTAGAGCAATTAACAGTGGAACCAACTTTGTTTACTAGAATAGTTAACGCTCAAAAATCTGATAGCAGATGCAACAAAATTAAGAATTTCTTAGAAAAAAATGTGGCTCCATATCCACAAAGATTAACCTTTTTCGAGAAAGAAAATGCATTATGGTGCACACACAAGCACCCCAAAAGAAGACACGAATTTAATGAAAGATTGGTAGTACCTCAGTCATTGGTATCTGAAATTTTGTGGCTGCACCATGACTGTCCTGCATTTGCTCACTGTGGTTTTCGCAGAACTTTGTCCAGTATCAGCAGAAGGTATTATTGGCAAGACATGTACACTCAAACACAGAATTATGTCAGTTCTTGTGATGTTTGTGTCATGAACCATGGGTTCAGAAATTTGAAAGCACCAGTACAGAAGTTTGATACATCTGATTTTCAATTCCAAAGAGTGGCGATGGATTGTATAGGTCCTTTTCCAGTTTCCAATTCTGGGAAAAGGTACATTTTAGTCATTACAGACTATTTCACAAGATGGGCAGAAGCTTACCCATTGTCATCTATTACTTCAGAGAAAATTTTGGAATGTTTTGAGAAATTCATATCGTCTCACGGTATTCCCCACCACCTGATTACGGACAAAGGGTCGAATTTTCTTTCAAAAGCTGCTCAGAGCCTATACAAGAAGTTGGGAATCATCAAACATAGTACCACTAGCTATCATCCCCAATCTGATGGCCTCTGCGAGAGAGCAAATAAATCTTTGCTCAGAAGTTTGAAGAATCTTGCATATAAAGAAAAAGACGACTGGGATCGTTCAGTTCCTTTTGCCCTTCTGGCCCACAGAAATGCTGTTCATGCATCAACTGGAGAAACTCCTGCATACCTCATGTATGGCAGAGATTTAACAGTACCAAATACCCTTTTAACAGGATTTAAAAGCACAAAGTATGATTCTGTCATGATTATGGTCAAGATTTGGAATATAGATTAAAGAAAATATATGAAATTGTTAAAGTTAATTTGGATAAAGCACAACAGAGTCAAATGCAACAACAACATAAAGGTGCAAAACAACCTGTGATTAAAGAAAATGACCACGTGTACCTTTACACACCATATTTACCACGCGATCAGTCCAAAAAACTTTCTTCATATAATAGAGGTCCATTTAAGGTGATCAAGAAAATCTCTCCAGTTAACTTTATAATACAACATGTTCTAAATCCGAAGAACGAGCAGAGAGTCCATGTCAACAGACTTACATTACTACCACCTAGAAGAGTTGAGCTTCAAACTCTTCCAAAAGATAGTGCACTTGGTCGTGATAAACAAACTGTGTCCTCATCAACCTCGAGTGTTTTCCAGCGACAAAATTCCAGTGCTCCAATTTCCAGTTCTCAGAGCCGTGCAAACAAACAACCTGTTTCCAGTGCTCCAGATTCCAGTGTTCCATTTTCCAGGGATCCAAATAGTGTAAACAAACAACCTTCTCCTTCCAGTCACACAAACTGTGATAACCGTCATACCAGAGTGGTCTACAATAGAGCTTTAAACCAGCAGCGTCCTAGAGTGAACAGTCGATACTCTCTCAGACAATTTAATTAATCCAGTCGTTCATCTGTGCACAACAATGTTCAAAATCTTTTTCTTCTGTGATGAAAAATTCCAGTGTTTACAAAATTTGTTTAAGAAATAGTGATACAGTAATTGTTAATGCAGCTTGTTAAAATTTTGCAATTTTGAAATTTAAGCTTAATTGATTGTTGTGCATAATTTTTCTGAAAGTATTGAATCTGATTATTGAAATTTATTATTGTTTATTCTAAATATTTTTTATTTACACACATCTCTGCTCAATTGTAAATGGAAGATTATTTCATCTGTGAAACATGCTTCATCTGTGAAAAATACAAAATTCTTTTTATTAATTTTACTGTTTTGAATTTATATGCAATTTTAATTTTGTGATGTGTGTGATATCGACAGAAACTTTTCACTCTACAGAACTTTTGATTATCTTTTGATAAACTTTTCGAATCTGGAAATTTGAAACTTTTCGTGATTTTTGAACTGTGAATTTTTGGTGATTTGTTTTGAAATCTTCGAAAAACTTTTTGAGTGATGAGATGACTGTGTTTGATCAAGTTCATCTGTTTGAGGTTGTGATGGAACCTCTTCTGCAATAATTTTCAATATTTACAATAATTTCAAGTAATTAATATCATGTGGTGATGAAAATTTTAATTTCAGATGTGCAGAATTTTGAATACCTGACATGAAAAACTGTTGTGAAGTGCATGAGTTGACACTTCTGACAACTTACCTGATTTTGAAAAAATTTTGAATATTTCTGTTTTTGAAAATTTATTTCATGTGTTTTTCTGTTCCTGCTTTACATATATTTTTTATTTGATCTGCATTTCAATGTTTACAATTTTACAAGTCCACTTCCATACTGGTACAAAGAGTACAGTAGTTTCGTCAGTCACCATTGTCCCTTGAGTTCAATGTTGCAAATGTTTTTTCTTTTTTGAGTGAATTGCAGGTGTTTACACAAACAAGCTACACCCTGTGTTTCGAGAGGGATGTGAATGAAGCATTTTAAAATCCCGGCTTTTTGCTGCACCTGGTCGAGGCTGGACAGATCTCGCCGTTGTTTCCAGAGCGGAGGCGAGAAGCGTATCTTCTGGAACCCCTGTGTGTCGGAGGAGTGATGTCGTGATGGAGGACTCATCGCTTCGGAGTTGGGTTTCTCATCTTTGCTGAATTGACAAGTGCTTTGGACCGTGGCTGTCCTGCTTTCGTCTGGATGCACCGGAAGCCCAGCATGCGGGATATTTTTTTTTCTCATTTTTACACACCCATTTTATTGTGATGGCAGCCCGTATAGTTCCCCGCTGATTTTACTCCTTCTGGAAACATATTTTTCTGTACAGTTACACAGCAGGAATCTTTAGTGTATTTTACAGGTGTATTTTTTTTTTATTTGAAGAATTTGAGAAAGTTTGATAAGAGCATATTTTGTGTATTTCAGTGTATTTGCATATGTTTTAACTGTGTGTTTTCTTTTGAAAGGATCCTATAGCAGTTTTTGGACAGCATTGTGTCCTCTCTTTTGGCCATGTTTTGATGTTTTGACTCTTGGACAACGGGGACCCTGATCAAGTCTCTGGACTCCTTGAGTGTGGTGGTAGTGTAGACGTACGTACATTGCTCACCCTCAAAATTTTTGTGCAAAATTGCCTGCGGCAGTTGCTGCTTCTGCGATCGCCCTGCTGGAGGTGATGCTTCTACAGGATTCTCTTGGAGAAAATTTTCCTGCCCTGCGGTTGCAAAATTTTTTGCCGGGGGGGGGGAAGATATTTGTGGCATCGAAATCTGCGATGCATATTTTTGTTTAAATGCTCTTTTTTCATGTCATGTAAATGTAGAAGCTCTCAGACGATTTCTGGGGAAATAGAGCAAATTGTGGAGTGTGTGCGACCTTGAAAAGGCTCGCCTGCCAGTCAGCGGAGAGAGAAAGCAAAGCCGTTGAGTGTTAATTTTATTTTGTTGATTATTTTCCAATGCTCGGTTTAGGTACGTGTGATATGTATATGTTGTTGTGACGTCAGCGAGGTAAATGTAGAGGGACGCGCTTGGATGAAATACAGAGCTTACCATGGACGAGAGGGCTGTCGGTCGCATATAGATTTTGTTCCAATGTAAAAAAATGAATCTATTTTAAATTTTAATTTAACTTTGCAAAAAGGGCTCTCATAATGTTCTTCGACCGACAGAGCCCCTCAGAACCGAAATATAGGTTCGTATGTTATTTTCCTTTAATTGGGAGATTGTAAAATTGAATTGCTGGTTGTATGTCTATGGAATTTTTAAATGTAAAAAGCCAGCTTAAAAGTAATAGATCTGTATCAATCTCCCCTGGTATATTATATTGTTGAAAAGGTTATTTAATTATGGTAATATCTATACTAAAAGATTTTCAAGCTAGATATATTGTTCTGAAACAAATGTTAGAAACCTAACTCATGAATGAAGGAGTTATAATTGCCATTTTTGGAAAATTGAATTTAAATTACGAATAATGTCTTATCTGTGCTTCATAAAGAAAATTAAAGAATGTTCCTTTACTATAATGAAATATATAGAGTCTTCTTTTCACGTGCTATTTTACTTGTCATTTATTACTTCCAGCCATTGAGTTGTAGTTTCGCTTCTCACCAGGGAGACGGATCTGAACTCTGGAGTTCAGTACTTACCACTATTACGTTATTGTGTTATACATGTTTTATATCAACTAACTTTATACTTTTGAATGTGAAAGCAGAAAACGCTTTTACATTAGTCCGTTGAAGCTTATGTCTTTATGACTTATTTTATCTGTTGCTTTTTATTGTTGAATCGCGGAAACATTCAGATAAAATGTTTAGGGGTGAGACAGTCCAGTGGTTGGGGCGTGGAGATTGCACGGATTGCACGGGCGTGGAGTACGGTCACGTTAAATATGTGGGTCCGTAAGCTCTTTCTAGAGGTTGGTGGTAGTGGAAGGAGGGTATGGTCCCTATGGATGCTGTCCCCACTCGGTTCCAGTCTAAATTGGGTGGGACTTCCTGGTCGTCCAAATAGATACCTTACACCTTCGGGTAGGTCGGACGGTTTCGGTCGGAGAAGAAGATAAAAATGTTTATCCTAAAACGGCGGGCTGTTTTATTTCACGACGGGCTAATTGTTACGTGTTTTGTTGACCCTTGAATATCTGAGTCCATTTCCAAAGGCGTATGTAAGAAGGGAAATTAACAAAAATAATATCCAAACACCTAAAACAGTTATTCTTACGGACTCTTCTGTGAAATGAAAACTAGAGGAAGAATAAGCTATACGAGAAGGAAAATAAAGTGTAAAAAGAACCAAAGCGAAATATAGGAAAAATACTACTACTAAATCCAAAAACGTACTGAAGTAAAAAACAAAGAAAAGTAGGCAAGATGCTAATGATAAAGAAGATGATGATGATGATCCCCACTTCTTGGTCTGTGTAGAACCTTATTCCAATAGCCGTCCAAAAGATGTACCAAGAGTGTGTGTCGGGCCAATGAATATTGTACTCCAGATATATAAAGCAGCTCTATGTGTATCATAACTGTGACAGCTGCAAATCAATAGATGACAGATAGAAATATTTATAGTACATGGGCATACCTTTGAAGGCACCTATTGAACTGCACTCTTCTGTTCCTTAAATGTAATTTTTGATTTCCGGTCGTGGAGAAATTTTATAAATTTTATATTATTTTAATTTTTATTTTTTGCATTTTTATTAAATTTACTTATAATGGAACACATCTTGTTTTAATGTCTTCCACAACAAGTTTCAAAATTAATACGAAGGAAATAAAATTTGCACAAATAACAACATGAAAGAGCCCGAAAGAAATGCAAAGGAGAACTAACCCAAAGAGTTGTGACAACTGTCTGACAGTCGGGGAGAACAGTTACACTTCCTCTTTTGCTGCCTTTAAAAATTAAAATTAATTATTTACCGCTTAGTAATAAATACCACCACATAAATTTCTTGTAAGTTTTCTATAGTTAGCCAGAAAATGAAAGTTGTAAATGGTAAAGAGAAAGTTTGATTTCTGTTTATCACAAAAATGTGAAAAATGGAAACGTAAAAAACTGAGACTAGTATCTCCGATCTACCCTATTATATAAATTTTACTGCGCTTAGGTTCCACCCTCTTAACTTGTTGTTGTTGAGACCCAGACCATCCGAAAAAAAAATACCAGAAAGGTGTAAGGTAACTGTTTGGACGACCGGGAAGTGCCACCTAATTTAGACCGGAACCCAGTGGGAGAGGCATCCACAGGGACCGTTCCCTCCGTCCCCTACCACCAACCTCTCGGAAGGACTTACTGATCCACATGTTTAACGTGATCGTGCTCCGCATGAACACGGCGGCAGTTCGAAGGAATCGAACAGTGGCAGGAATCGAACCCGGGCCTACCGAATGCAATTCCCGCGCACTAACCACTGGGCTATCTCCACCCTCTTAAGTGTCAGATTGCGTCCTTTTTAAAATACCCTGTAAAAAAAAATTAAAAAAATGTTTGTGTCGTCTTCGTGTCTTCCGATTAACGTGGACTTTATAATCCTAGCGACTATATGTTTTATTCACTAGTGAGGCTCTTAAGTAATTAAAAAAACAGTTTATTCATGGGATTAATAATATAAACACTTTATCTGTCTCTTTATCTATCTATCTCTGGGTAACGCTTCTACAAAATATTGACAAAATTTTTTTTCCTTAGTAATCTGATGTTCAGTTAATTTTTACTTCCAAGGACGTAGATAAAATTAAATATAACTTATTTCTTTTAAAACGGACGCAGGGTTATATTCTAGTATACTCTAATAAAAGACAACACTTAATCACTGTCTGTGCAGCCACAACACAAAAAGATGTATTATAATATCCATTGTTATAAATAAATTAAAAGTGAGTCCAGCGTCGCTTTCAGTATCTAACGTCATATACAATGTAAAGTTCTAGAATTCTCTATTGTTGCAAATAAGTTAACCAGAAGTCCAATATCCAGCTTTCTTTTCAGCATCTGATGTCATACTTTACAATACTAGAGAATATTAGAGAGCTTCAGAATACTGCACTTTATGTATAGATTATATTCTTCGAATAAAGGGAAATTTATTATTATTCAAACACTTGTTAATATCTCATGCTCTAATATTCCATTTCATCCCAAAATGAAATTTCATACAACATTCAAAACAGCATTTGCCCGTTCAAACCGGCGAACGCCTTATCAAGTCGTTAAATTTACCCCCTTGCGTGTGAAATTCGCCGTTTTCGGGGAAAGCAGAGGAAACATAAATATAAACTTCCCACAGACATTTATTGAGTTGAGAGCAGAATTGCAGCCTCCGCAGCTGCTTCGGTCGCTTGCTTTATGCCGGCTGTTCCGGTGATTTTCCGGTGAATCAATAAATTGGACTGCACACACATTCGGTGATCATGGAGCTTGATAGAGCAGTGGGGACACCAAACTCTTTTATGCCACATTATACCCTGAAAAGTGTTCTCAAGGCATACCATTCCATCAGAAAAGGTCATGTTTACTTTAGGATATAAAACTTTGTGTTTTATTAAGAAAAGTGCTTTGCATTACTGTTAATTCAGCTTTTGAGGAAATATTGACTAATTTAATTATCGTATTAGTACGAATATAACAAAATATTTTTCGATCAATTTATTTTTAACACTTTCCAACATAGTTGAAAAGTTTTTATGATTTTGGTTATTTTGTCTGTCTGTCCGTTCACACGATAAGTGCCATAAAAATTACTTTATCGAATGAATGTTTAGTATGTCGTTGAGACGGTCTGTGGGATGTCTGGGAATAAAAATGAATAACATCACCTAATTAGTTTTGAATTTTATCCGTGTTGTTAAATGAAATACATGCAACCCTATGGGACATAATGTTTCAAACATTTTTAAGCAAAGTTAAAATTCACAAAATGCTTCGAAGATTTTAGAAAATATTCAAATTAACACATAATATGTGTAAAAAAAATTTTAGCAAAATATGTTGGGTAGTTTTTGAAATAAAAATTCAAATAATAATGGACACCCATGATAATAAAGAGATCACGTGACTCATTGCAAAATAAAAAAAATCCGATGTGGACAGCACACGACTTTCCTTATATAATGCAATGAATTTACTACTTTTACAGTTAAAAAATAGGTTATTCTTATAGTAGATATTATTCTTATATTCTTTCCACGATATTGAATTTTCGTCAATGAGGTGTTATTTTCATTTATTTAGCGTCATTTTTATCCATTTGGCGAGATTTTCGTTAATTTAGCAACATTTAAAAAGTCGCCAAATTGACGACATTCCACCAAATTCGTCGCCAAAATCTCGCCAAGCGTTATGGATGGAGAATTAAGTTATTCTTACAACAGATATATGACTATTGCCGATCAAATATAAAAGTATTACTCAAAGTATTTTTTTTTCATGAATGAAACGAACTAGATCCACGAGAATGATGTTGCCAAATTTATCGCATGATATTACATATGATAAGTGAACATATTTCTCAATAGGTAATAATTTTTTTATTTTATATGATAGTTTGATAATTTTTTTTTAAATATGTGCAATATCTCGGGAACGGTTCATGCTAGGGTTCTAAAATTTATGTCAATCGTTTTCTAATAAAAAATTACGTAAGAAATGACTATTTGCGCAACTTTATTAAAGGTTTTGATTTTTTGATGATTTTTTTAAATTTTACTCGAAAATTTAGGGGGGGTTTTGAACATTCGATTGCGTAAAAAAACAATAGGCTTCCAATATTCACGGATTGTAATTTTTGTACTAAATTTTGTTCGAATCGGTCTATTCGTTCGTCAGTTATCTTCTCCACAGACTCACTGACACACACACACATACTTTCACACACACACACACACACACACACACACACACACACACACACACACACAGAGACAGCACCTTAAAAATGTTCGATTCGTGATCAGGGATGCTTGAAACGTGTTCTCCCATCGAAAACTCGAATTCGAATTTTCGACCCCGTCACAATACTTTCCTTATACATACATTATTGTATATAAGGAAAGTAATATGGCTTTCATTTACCGCTGTAACGATAGATGGTTAAAGATCATTTAAATTTATATGTAGTGTTGCATCCGCATAAAACCGTTTTGTATTTGTCCATTATCTGTGTATCTAAATTCTGTGCCAACGCAATTACAATATTCTTGATTTTAAATGACGAACTTTGATTATTCTTAAGACGAAGCCTCATTTTAACGCTGTTCTAAACAAATCAATCGATTGTAAGGTGAGTTGTATAAGAATTGCTGAATTTTTTTCACTCAAAATTATTTAACTGCATTGGAGTCTGGAATATGATATGATTGAAATATTCATTTATTTTACATAGAGTGGCAGAAATCTATAATTCGATGACGTCATTTGAATAAAGTTCATTTTATGCAACTAGCATTGACATTTTCGATGAAGTTTTTAGTTTTCAAGTATAGTAAATTACTGTAGTGCTGTGATAATTTTAAGCGAAAAATATCAGCGTTTAAATATCATATTTTAGAGATGTTTAAATAAAATTGCATTTCAAAATTGCATTCATGATGGAAATCAATGCTTTATGCGTGATTGGCCTTTCTTGTTATTACTTTCCTTATATATATAGTATAATGTATAAGGAAAGTATTGTGACGGGTTCGAAAATTCGAATTCGAGTTTTCGACGGGAGAGCACGTTTCAAGCATCCCTGATCACGAATTGAACATTTTTCAGGTGATGGCTGTGTGTGTGTGTGTGAAAGTATGTGTGTGTGTCAGTGAGTCTGTGGAGACGATATCTCACGAACGAATGGAGCCATTCGAGTGAAATTTGGTACAAAAATTACAATCCGTGTATACTGGAAGTCTATTATTTTAAACACAATCGAATGTTCAGAACCTCTCTAAATTTTCGAGTGAAATTTTGACAAAATCATCAAAATCTCAAAACCTGTAATAAAGTCACGCAAATAGACATTTCTTATGTAATTTTTCCTTAGAAGACGATTGACATAAACTTTTGAACGTTAGCATGAATCGTTCTCGAGATATTACCCATTTTTCAAATAAATATATCAAATAATATTATAAATTAAAAAAAAATATTAACTGTTGAGAAATATGTTCACTTTTCATATGTAATATCATGCGATAAATTTGGTGACATCATTCTCGTGGATCTAGCTCGTTCCATTCTCTAGAAGAAAAGATACTTTGAGTAATATTTTTGTATTTGAAAGCCAATAGTCATTTATCTGCTGTAAGACTAATTTATTTCTCCGTCCATAACGCTTGGCGAGATTTTGGTGACGAATTTAGCGAAGTATCGCCAACTTTGCGACTTTTTTCAATGTTGCCCAATTAACGAAAATTTTGCAAATGAATAAAAATGACGCCAAATCAATGAAAATGACGACTAATTGACGAGAATTCAATATCTTGGAAAAAATATAAGTATCTACTATAAAAATAATTTTTTTTTACTGCAAAAGTAGTAAATTCATTGCATTATATAAGGAAAGTCATGTGCTGCCCACATCAAATTTTATTTTTCATACTATTATTTAAGAAATTATTGCTATTTTCGAAAATATTTAACATCGAGATTTTGGCTGATAATCACGTTTTAAGACCACTCGTATTCATTTGGAACATTTTTGGAAGTATGTGAGTCTGTATGTGTGTAGATACGATAACTTGAAATCGAATACATGTTCTGTTATGAAGTTTTATGTTTAGACGCATCATGCAAAAATTTTTTGAAATAAACGTTCGAAAAATTAAATGTGTTCTCCTGGTTTGAGTTCCCCCAAGATCAATCTGGTATTTATTGATTATAAAAATGTACAAAATTTTATTAGATTTGCTTTATATATTCGAGAGATATAGCGTTTCATGTGAGGAAAAAATTACATTTCTAATATCTCGGAAAGAGCTTGAGATAATTTTTAAATATTGGTGTACATTCATATCGATTTTTTTACAAATTCGTATCGAAAGTATTTAGAAAACTTTCACTCATTTGTTAATAGTGCATTTATTTTAAATTTTATGATTTTTTTCATTCATTTTAGGTGAAAAACATGGAATATCTCGAGGATGATATATATTTGTCATATCGTTCACTCATCTGTTAGTGTATTTATTTTATTTATGACTTATTTTCACTTTAGATGAAAAACATGAGATATCTCGAAAATGATACATGTTTGCTATATCTATCATTCACTCATTTACTAATAGTGAATGTATTTGACTTTTTATGATATTTTTTTCATTTTCGATGAAAAACATGAAATATTCTCGACAATAATATATGTTAGAGTCTTATGCAGAACCGAATGCCATCATTTATAACAGAAATGGCATATAAAATATCTACTTTTGCAGTAATTTTTTACTTGAATATGTCTTACAACGTTCTTACTATTTTTGAAATGAATGTTCAAAAATTGAAAATGCCATCCACTATACCAAATTTCATTGGATTTTATGCATTTATTCATGGGATATAGCTGCTCTACACCTTTTGGGTGGTTGTTCTGCTATACGGCGCTATACCCTTTGGGTACGGAACGGCCTGGGTAATAAACAAAAATCAAAATAATATAATAAAATGAATGAACGATATAACGTAGTAGCGAAAATTTTGATTTGATTAATGTGAGCTCTGGGTTAAGGCTCAAAGGCTCATGCCGATAACGTCGAGAATGAGACTGCGGACCATTTTGCAAAGTTGACTTTTTTCTGAGGGCGGTATTTTAGAAGTACCTTCTTCTATAGCAAAATTTGGTAAAATATTAATTCTTGATGAATGGCAGCATCTTTTAAATATTACTTTAAATAAGTATTCTTTGTCTGTTAGGATTAGGGATTTTCTCCCTGTAATGGATGACAAGTTTCG
Source organism: Amaurobius ferox (assembly GCA_951213105.1). Taxonomy (NCBI): domain Eukaryota; kingdom Metazoa; phylum Arthropoda; class Arachnida; order Araneae; family Amaurobiidae; genus Amaurobius; species Amaurobius ferox. Next base: position 95,758,301 of record OX578137.1, read on the forward strand.
TTTTTAAATATATAAAAATAGTATAAAAATACAAAAATAAATAAAAATGCTAAAAATATATAAAATAAATTAAAATACCTGATTTAATTTATTACGGGACATAATCTTTTTATGGGATATTTACACAGGTTCAATATTAAAATATCTCTAAATTACTCATGTTTAATGGAAGGTAATGTAGATCATTATGATTTTAGATTGTATTTTTACCTAGATTTTTATGTAGATCCTTATGTTTTTACCTAGTTTTTTTTATGTAGATCATTATGTTTTATCATTTTGTTTTTACCTAGTTTTTTATGTAGATCATTATGATTTTACCTAGTGTTTATGTAGATCATTATGTTTTTACGTAGCCTTTTATATAGATCATTGTGTTTTTGCTTAGCTTTTTATGTAGATCATTATATTTTTACCTAGTTTTTTATGTAGATCATTATGATTTTACCTAGTGTTTATGTAGATCATTATGTTTTTACCTAGCCTTTTATGTAGATCATTGTGTTTTTGCTTAGCTTTATATGTAGATCATTATATTTTTACCTAGTTTTTATGTAAATCATTATGTTTGTTTTAATGTATGAAGGATTTCCATTTTTTAAAAAGAAAACAAATGATGTAAATAAATCTAAATGGTTTGCACGAGTACTTGAAAATGCCATTCCTATTCCAAAATCAGTAAATGTATTATCATAGCTTGTCAAATATATGAAGGTTTGCGTTGATCATATTGTTCTGTTTTCTTTTCTATTTTAATTTTATTTTTTCCTGTGGTGATTATGCTTTAAATTTCTTTAATTGTTTTTGTAGCATATTATCAAATTATAAAAGAATATTATAAAAACTTTGAAAGAGTATAGTTTATAGTTTACGATATGCACTTGTCTTTGACTTTGCTGCTATTACATTATTTTATTATTTGATTTGATTTTAACTTATTTCCTGTTCTATATCTTGGTTTTTGTTTCTCACATGTGGGATGGATGTACTTGTGATCTCTATTGACTACTGTTATTTCTGTTTGATTGTTATTTCTGTGTTTTTCCAGTCGTTTGTTTTAACCTTTTCGGTGAGCTAAATGGCTTGAATAATAATTCTAATAATAATAATAAATTAATATTGTAGGTCCTAAATAACCCAGAAGGTGTTGAGAATGCACATGGTAGATCTGGGTTTAATCTTCGACGCAGTCCCTAACTATCTTTGTGTCTACGTGAAGTATGCGTACGTTAAATCTGTAGGTGCGAAAGTCCCTTCAAGATGGGTTAGAGGAAGGATAGAACGGTCCATGTGGACTTCATCCCCATTGAGTTTCGGTCTAAATTATGTGACACTGTTCTGGCCGTCTAAACAGTTACTTTACACCTTCGGAAGATTGGACTGTCTTGATAAGAAAAAAAAAAGGCACAGAAACACAGACTTCATACAAAAAATGGTTGATTAGTGTAATGCCAGAAATGTAAAATATTAATGATTTGGAAAGATTAAAAAATGATGGAGCAAGAAATGCGGGTGGAATGAATATCCCCACGCTAAGCACATTGGCGGTAATATACAGGTGGCCCCATGCCTTACATACCACGCCCCATGTCTACATAGCACGCTAAGCCATTTGGCGGCAACCGAGACGGTGACTCCATGTCTACGGATCAGCCCTCAGTCTACATACTAGCACGTAGACCGTCCAGCGGAAAAGGGATATAAGTGAGAGTTGCTCGGAGTTGAAAGACAGTTAGAATTGGTCAAGGCAGACTGTTGGACTTGGACTAGTGGAGAGCTAGCTGCAGTAGCAGTGTTAAGAGTTGTGTGTGCGTCTCTGATATAGGAGTTCAAAGGAGAGCTCATGTTCATCTGGTATTGCAAGTTGTAAAATGTGACAAAGCATCCGTGTTTTTCAAGATATATAAAAGAAATTCAGGTACCGTACAATTATAACTATATGAAGATAACCTCTTTGTCTAAATTTGTGTTTTTTAAGAAAAAGCTAATTAATGCATCCCACCAAGTGTTCCAACCAAATATCAATTTATCTAGCATTACACTACCAAACTACCTTTGATATGAATTCCACTATTGTGATACTTATTTAATTTGTAATTTAAAGAGTGTAAATTAAGTATGTGATGAATAAATGTTTGTTCCTTGACTATTAAGCTTATTTTAGTTTGTTAACTTAGTATCCCGTTAAGCACAAAATTAGGTGGGTTTTACGGCCACCAACGCAATGTACACAGTAGTAAGTTTTTAGAACATATTACATGTATGATTAATATACAAATTAATAATTAATATAATTTAAAATGCATTTTCGACAAATATAAATTAATAGACAATTTAAAATCGGCACAATTAGTTTTTAGGAATGCTTTGAACATATCATCCGAATCCAAGAGTCGAAATTTGATCTCTTCACAAATCTTTACCTTTACACGTAGTGTAAGAAAAGGGAAAAACAGAGGGAAGTTTCTATAGATCAGAAGTTGAAAATCTATCCAAGATATGAAGGAGGGGAATTTATAGCCTTACTCTACATATGAGAGGAAAAGGCAGTTGTTTAAGAGATGAATGGATAGAACTGTAGTGACGGACATTAGTATTCTATTCTATTCTAAGACGCATTATTTTTGTTTAACGTATGCAAATTATTCTATTTTTACACTGAGTATACGGACTTTCCGAGGCGTTTGTCATTTATTTATCGATAGCAGATATACTCGGCGTTACTCGGGAGTTAAAATGCGTATACATTCCAGAAGTATTTTAAATGATATTTTTCTTCAAAAAGTCCTATTCGCGTATTTTATTTAATTCCACTTAAATACGCACAATCTGTTTTTGCTATACAAAATTATCTTCGCAGGCAGATCTGAAGAACAAAACATCCTAGTCCCGTTTGCAAACAAATTTACAAAAAATATAAAGTTTAGTCAACATGCGCCAAAATAAATACTTTAGAATAATAGGCGATGATTTGAATCCGTACCATTTTTATCTTGTTTCAACAATAAATATCATAGAAAATATATATTTGACAAATCTTTACCAAAATCAAACATATGATTTGAGAAATTGAAAATATCAATCATTCTCTTAATTTCAATCCCAAAATCGTAACTTATATAACCCAATCTATAGAAATAAAATTGAAAATATGTCTGTGCGTTTATTTGTCTCATTGTTACGGAAGAACGGATGCACCAAATTTCAGGAAATACTGCAGAGATATTAATTATTGCAATTAAATCAAATATTTTTATTAAAACGATTTTTAGTATTTTTTCCGATTTAATTAATAAATAAATATTTAGAATAATTTATATCATAAAGGAAAGGTATTGCATTTTGACTCGATTACATCAATTATAGCCTTCGTGTTTAAATATTACGAGAATTACTGATATTTTCATTTTTCTTACGTCATCTATTTTATCTTTGGAAAAATTTTTCAAACTCATTGTGTTTAGCATTGTTAAAACAGAATAAATATAGTATGTGTATATCTTCTAATGCCATTTTAGCGCTTTTATTTCGGCATATATTGATCAAATTTTATATTCTTTGTAAATTTGTTTACAAACGGGACCGTTTTATTCTTTAAATTTGCCTGTGAAAATAATTTAGTATGGCAAGAACATATGTTCCTATAATTCTTTTCAGGAAAATTTTTTAGTGTTAGGCTTTTAATAAAATCCTGGGATCCCATCGCACATAATACAAACATAAACACGAATTTCATAACACTGTGAGAAGAGTGAATGGTGTATGCAAGTTCCCTTGATCAAGGAACTCCCCATTTTTAAAACAAGAACAATTTCACTACACTTGCACAACAAAAAATAAATAATAGTTTATTTAAATATTATAATAATGTGCTAGTTCGCCGATGCGGTGGTCGAGCGGTCAGGAGCATGCTTTTCAGTCTGATCGCTCGATTGCCGGCTTGTGGGTTCGAATCCCGACAGCGGGCATGGATGTTGTTGAGGTTTAGTCAGTCTTCTGCCCTTGGGGAGCCTCATTAAAGTGAAGCTGCATATTATCCTTCGCCATGGGACCAGGGATCTATTGAACTTGGTGTAAGGCTTTCCTTCACCACGGGAATTAGAAACAACAACAACAACATGTGCTAGTTGTCTGTTCTTATAAACATTTATACTTACGAAAAATCTTCGTTATAAATAAACAAAAACATCTATTAGAAAATGAAGTATATGGTGTATCAACAAATTCTCAGGTACGTTAAATGCTTATCTTATCGTTGCATTTTGCATTATCTTTTGTTGTAATTTTTACTTTTTAATTTTATATTGAATTAATAATACTCTTTTAAAAGCATTGTCTGTGCCCAAGTCTTTTGCTTTTGAAGGGGAGGGGGTATAATACAGAAATTTTAAGTTTCCCAAATTAACGTATCTTTTCTTGCATAAATCTTATTCCAAATCTCTATTTCATGTTACTCACTTATTGTGACCACATTAAATTCTACCCCACGTCAGTAGAATTATCCAGAATAAACTTACTTCTTCTTTTCATCTATAACATCATATTTGACCACTAATCGAACCCACAACGTAAAAATTCTCATTGGAAGTTATCTCCTTTCTCAGCCTTGAATAGCCAATAATGATAACTACACAACTAAAAGTTTATTCTAATATAAACTTTCCTTTCCGTAACTGCATCCCCATCACATTTTTGTAGCATAGAAACCGCAAGGACAGCATATTTCCCATGCCTTCAGCGATATTCCTCTCTCCGAAATAAATCTAACGTGCATGTAAAGACAGACTGCTCTCTAACTCCGTAAGATATGGAGGCCGATTGGAGAGCCCTGGCAATCTACAAAGTTGGACTCTAATACTGTAACGTTAGTAAATTGCATTTTAATATTAATAAATAGCCCCTTTAGTGAATTAATTCTACTACCATCAGGAGTGCACATCACAATCACCTCCAATAAGACAAGCAGTACAAATAGCTCTAGAACCAAGTCTTTCCAACAATTATCACCAATCTACCAGATTAAACTCGCCGAATCAAGCCTCACTGACAGGAACTTCAGTAAACCCCGAAAAACGTCGTCAACGTCACATTCCGCTTCACTCCGTCTCCAAATTTAAACCAAGTCTCACTGTCATTTCTACATTCCTTTTTTTTCTTATTCATCAGACTTTAAGAATCTGCTCCCCTTCACCCCCAACAAACAAAATGGCTAATGGCTTCATCGCTATTACATAACAAGTACTTGTCGGTTACCTTACACCTTTCTGGTAGGTCGGACGGTCTGGGTCTCAACAACAACAACAACAAGTACTTGTATACAAAATGTAATTGTTTATTGAATGTCCTATATGTGCTTTGTTTGTTTTACTCTATGTTTAGTAGTAATTGGACTTCTTAGGAGAGCGCCTCTTTGCAAAGGGTTAAGATGGCTGCGTGTATCAAAGCCGCCAACATGTTTACTGAACAACAAAGCAATATTTGAATTTTTTTGCTAATATAAGTGTAATTATTCCATTCTACAGCTTTAAGCATCGTTGTCTCTGCCGCGCGTTTACCGCAACTGGCACAAACATCTGTGGTATTTGCCGATTTAGGTTTTTATAGCCGTAAACCCACTGGGTCGGCTTCTAAACTCGACATAATAATAAAAATCTGATGTGGGCAGCACATGACTTTCACTGCAGACTTATATTCACGTTCTTTTTATTTTAATTAAATTTAATTCACTTTTAATTACATTTTCGTTCTCTTTTGGTAACTGAACTTATTTTCAAAGGTGGCTTTGAGAAAATACGGAAAAACTGAAATATCGCGAGAACGGCTATTCTTAGTGTAATGGGGTTGGTCTTATTTCTTTCATCATTAAAAATTACGTATAAAACAAACATTTAGTGAATATATTTGAGCATACGTAGTTTTTGATTATAGATTTTGATGATTTTTGCGGGCCATTTCGCAAAAAAAAAAAGCAGTTATATTTTTTCGAATATTTAAAAAACATCTAATCAGCACCAGGGTGACCCACAAGCGACGACTTATCTACAAAATTTTGTGAAATTCGGTCCATTAGTTTTTCAGCTAGAGTGGATACAGGCAATTTTTGCGGGCCATTTCGCAAAAAAAGACTGGTTCTTTTATCCCGAATCGTATCCAAAACTAATCAGCACCAGATTCGCCCGCAAGTGACTTACCTACCAAATTTTATGAAATTCTGTCAATTAGTTTTTAGTTAGAGTGGATAAAAAATCTGCACAGACAGACAGACACACAGACAGTCACACAGACAGACAGATACACAGAAAGACAGACAGACACACAGCAGACAGACAGACACACACACAGACGTCAGGCTAAAATGGTTTTATCGTGTTCTAGAGGTCCCGAAACTTGTAGATCTGTCGAAAACTCGAGTTGCGATTTTCAGTATGATTCCAATACTTTCCCTATACATTACTATGTATTGCAGGGAAAGTAATAATACCACAACATAGGCCGTTCTTTATAACGACTCTACACCATTTGAGTGAGCTAGACGGCCTGGGTAATAAAAAAAATACTTCCATCACACACACACACACACACACATATATATATATATACAATATATATATATATAACATTTTGCACTAAGGTATAACTTCAAGTGCTGTGAAATTCTGTATATTATTTAAATCACGAGTGACACGATAATACTTTTGAGTTCAATATGAAAATCTGAATTTGTAACAACGTACTCGTATTTCCAACGAAGAAAATAATTTATTATTCAACATTTCCCTTTTTTTTTTTACAAATCAAATTGACAACATCCGCATACATAATACAGAGAAGCTTCGTTATCCGGTAAAGTTTTTGAACTCTAAACTTGGATGCAAATGTGAAGTCATCTGAATATGTTTCCACTGATTTTGGAGACAGGCTGCGATCACTATTTGCGATTGTATGTCAATGAAAAGAATTAAAAATATATGATACGTTAAATATCATACAATGTAGTGACAATGTAACTATATTTTGAATCAAAGTATTAAATGAATTTTTTTCACAAAGCGAGAGTGCTTATCAAAGATATTAAACTTAAATATCCGAACTATTAAATTGTCGTCAATTTGGCGACAATTCCGCCAAAGTTGGGATTAGATCTATTGACAGACAGGTAGAAGAGCTGTTTTTTAGTATTTTGATATTAACTAGCAAATAGCTGGGCTTTGAATGGATTCTTGCATATAAAGTGTGCGAGTTATGACAGATTTCAAATTAAAACTTAATTTAAAAAATAATTATGAAATTAGAAGCACAAAACATTGGTTTCAACATTTGAGAATCCTAATACAAAAGAATATAAGTTTTTAGACTTTAAATATTAAATAAAAGAAATTAGATTACAGGAAAACAATGAAATTAAAGTAACACATTTAAATCGTAGAAACGCATTTAATATATAGAAACACTTTCAAATCACAATGCAGGTAAGTGCACACGTTTTGGTTAATCGTTTAAAAGTTGGTGTTTGCTTGTTATTTGTAGGAAACGTAGTGAGCATGCGCAATTGAGAAATGGTCTTTTCACCCTATTATAATTCTTTTCAGTAATTGAAATTGTGTTTCTGCAAATCTGAGAGCAATTTGACTTATGTTGCGGAGTCCACATCAGCGATAAAATGTTGCAACGACTGGCCAGTACGAACATCCAAATCATCCCTGTAGGTTAATGCAAAGATTTGAAAAGTCTGAAAGTAACCCTAGTACGACTAGCATGGATTCAATAGATTCTGGAATATTGAGCGCTGATTTTAAATCAAAAGAACAACGACCACGTAAGAAGCTATCCTGGAGGATAAACATAACATCAGGATGATGCTATTTTTACATCACCTGAGGTAAAAATAGCAGGTGATGAGTCAGATTATATGTTAAACGTCAATCTGACATTAGAGGGTAGAAAAGGCAGAGTCCACTTCCACGATAAGATCTTGCAATTCAGGCCCAATAGATCAACAGTAGAGCATCGGCTGGCCAGTACGAAGATACGGGGTTCGTATCCCAGTTGGGATAGCAAGGTTCGTTACAATGTATGCAAAATTTCATCTTCCTATTGAATTTTTCGTGTAAAAGAGATAACAAAATTCCGACAAATGGTGATTTTGCTTCTTTAGGATTCGAAAATGGACTTCGCTTCGCTCCCCTATAATAATAATCAGTAGTTAATCAATTAATAAATTAATTCAATCAATAAATTATCAATCCCTCTATGCATTATATACTATGATGATTATTATGGGTATTATCGTTTTTCTTTTCATAGAAAATTATGCTATGGAAATCTTAAAATTCGAATAATTAGAATTCTAATTACATAGAAAAACTAAAAATTCTATCTTGTTCTAGTTTTCCAGATAATGTATCTCGACTTTTATTTTTATAGCGTTACGAACATCTATTTTTAAGTTATTGCATCCAACACACACACACACACACACACTCATGGACATATCCAAAAGTATTTGAAACGCCAGGAGGTCTCCAAACGTACCTTTCCGTCAAAATCTTGAATTCAAAACTTTTCGGAATAACAGTACATTTTTATGCAACAATGTGAGAATAAGCAAAATGCGACAAAGCTCTTAAACAAGATGGCTACCCACATATCAAGATCAAAACCCAAGTTTTCCGTTATTTCTGACGCATCTAATAAAAAAAAAAAACCCGCAAGAATTCCACAAATCAACCCAACGCATCGCCTCCCTCTTACCTTAAGCATTCCCTTTCCTTCGCAACCTCCATCTCATATTCCACACAAAGGCTTGAGGTTACTCCCATTCTCTAAAAACTTTATCTGCGAAACACAAATTACTTTCAGTACGACATAATCCTGTAAAATCTGACATTTCCCTTCCGCTGCTAAAGATAACGGAAGAGATACCACCACAGTAAAAGAAGAGAACTTTTTCGCACACGCCGTTTGAAAAGCGCCTTAAACGAATTTTATTCTCTTCGTTCATTCCATTATTCATGAAAGTTGAAATGAATATGAAACATTTGTTATTTTTATTTTACGCTACAGATCAATGATTCCCAACCTTTTGATGAGAAACCAGTGGCAGCTCGTGCATAAGCACTGCGGCACTGCTGGAGCGACAGTGCTCTCTCTCGCGCGCGCAGCCTCGCGTGCAGCTTCCTATGTGCGCAAGCGCACAACAGTCAAACACCACACTTCATAGTTCCAGCGACGCGGTGTTTGACTATTGTGCGCATGCGCAAGTAGGAAGCTGCACGCTAGGCTGCGAAGGAGAGAGAGAGAGCTGTCGCTCCCGGCGTGCCGCAGTGCCTATCCACGAGCCGCTACTGTGAGAAACATCTTAAGGTACTCATGAAATAAATTTAACAGACATGAGACTGAAGTAAGTACCAGAAGTGACGGCATATTGTTACGGATACCTAACAAAAAACCTTGGCGACAAACTGTGTAACCTTAACGACGAATTTGACAAAATATTGCCAACTTGGCATGTTTCGGCGAGTTTTGTAAACCTCTCGAATTGTGTAGTTTGGCTAAGAACTTCACGAGTGACCTTTCCACAGAAGGTATCGTTTAGATGGGTTGACGACGTGATCTGCCGAACTCACTACAGAAGCCGATATGTGATATTTCTTCTGATTACATATACCTAGTAAGCTTTATTATGAAACAATTCTGGTAGAAAAGTATTTGACGAATTTTGTAACCTTGTTAAATTTTAGACGTGCGACATCTTCGCTGTACGCCAGTATGCGCTTATCACTCGTACCGACCTCATTTTCGCCTGCTGGAGTGACTGCAAACATTGCATTCAAACGTTCCATCGCCAATAATTTCCTTGTTCGTAGTCCGATTCGGACGACAAAAAACTACATTCTATTAGTCTATAGAAATTGAATAAAATAATTCAAAATATCAAAATATGTCGAACCTTTTCTCTAGATACTTTGCACTATTGTCACACACAACACACATCAAGCTTTTTCCATTCAGAATATGCGAAAGGTATAATGTTTCACATCAATCTATAACAAGTAACAAAGTTACTCAATAGTTTTGTTTGGAAAAACCCTCGAAATAATTTGCATAATTTCGGAGAACTCCCATCTTGGAGTATGTGACGTTTTATGGGCTACAGTGCTTTCGGTATTTTGTATTCTAGTGAATGGATTTTGAAAATTTAAACGTCGTTCTTTTCTTTTCGTCAAACTGAAATATAATAATTTTAAAAATTAAATACCAGAAAATGTATTTCCAAATCTAATGACTGAGACAAATACACAAGGCACTGGATAATATTGATTTAGAATTTGAACAAGTAATCTACCGAAGAAGACGAATTAGCAGAATTAGTACTAACAAGGAAAGGCTTTGCAATAGTTCTCTCGGATTACAATCTTTCATGTCCTATCTTGTAAAGGACCATGAATAATGATAAAACGCCACGGCTTTCATCTGCTAAGTGATAGGGGGCGCCACAATAACAATCTGAAGTTGTCATGTAAACGTGCTCTACTGACGTGTAATATTTACATTTTAGTGTGAAAATATTATCCTTTTCAATTATTATTATTATTTTGAAATAAAATGGACAATAATGGTAAGTAGTAAACGATAAATTTAGTACTAATATAATTTATACCTTATTATTTATCTAAACAACAGCCAATACATGGTCGTAAAGGTTGATTAAACACAACAAAGGCAAAGGCTGAAATTTTTGGAAACCAAAACTGAATTAATCAACAAAACTATTGACTGTATTACAATGAAAGTCAAAGCAAATGAGATTTGTAAAATAATGAATGATTTAAATTCTTTGTAAGTTTGAAATTATGAATGGGAATGATTAAATGTATGATCAATACAAATGACAACGTTATAATATGCACATTTAACAAATGCATAATCATTGCAATTTAAAATGAAACAAGTTGCTGAACCAATATTAAATACAGTTGACATTAACTTGTTAAATTTTGTAATGTGTTTTTCAACAGAATATCCAGCTTTTTTCCAAGAATATATTACCATATCCTGAAATATATCAGCGTAAAGTTAATTGTACACAAATGAATGCATTTTTAAAATAAATAATCTGTCATTTAACTTTCTGTTGGCCACTTCATCGATGTTGGTTCAAAATCCATCGATGTCTTCAATATGGACCCTTTCATTGCATGCAGCTCGAATTTTTATGTAGTCTTTGATACGTTTTACAAATGCCTTATAAGGATTGAAGAAGTAACAGTCTAACGGCTGTGCATATTTTGTTGTTTTTTCAGGTATTATTTAATAATAATTGAAATGCCAGAAATGTAAAGTATTAAATATTTAGAAGGATTAAAATGATGGAACCAGGAATGCAGGCGGATTATTCCCACGCTAAGCAGATGGGCGATAGTACACAGGTGGCCCCATATCTTACATACCACGCCCGATGTTTACATACCACGCTAAGCCGTTTGGCGGCAACCGAGACGGCGACCCCATGTCTACGGATTAGCCCTCAGCTCTACTTTCCAGCACGCAGACCGCCGACCTAAAAAGGGATATACGTGAGAGTGGCTCGAAGTTGAAGGTCAGAATTGGTCAAGGCAGGCTGTTGGAGTTGGACGAGTGAGAGTAAGCGGCGGTAGCAGTGTTAAGAGTTGTGTGTGCGTCTCTGATATAGGAACTCGAAGGAGAACTCATGTTCGTCTGGTATTGCAAGTGTAAAGTGTGACAAAGCATCGGTGTTACCCAAGTTATATGAAAGAAGATCAGGTACCGTACAATTAACTATATGAGGATAACCTCTTTGTCTAAATTTGTGTTTTTAAGGAAAAGCTAATTAATGCATCCCACCACGTGCTCCAACCAAATATCAATTCATCTGGCATTACACCCCCTGAACTACCCTTGAGATGTATTCCACGATTGTGATACTTATTTAATTTGTAAACTAAAGAGTGTAAATTAAGTATGTGATAAATAAATGTTTGTTCCTTTACTATTAACCTTATTTTTAGTTTGTTAACTTAGTATCCCGTTAAGCACAAAAAAAGGGTGGGTTTTGCGGCCACCCACGCAATGTACACAGCAGTAAGTTTTAGACAATATTACATGTATAATTAATATACAAATTAATGATTAATTTAATGTAAAATGCATTTTTGACAATTATAATTTTAATAAACAAGAATAATAATCGGCACAATAATAATAACTGAAAAGGATAATATTTTCACACTAAAATGTAAATAATACACGTTAGAGCACGTTTGCATGACAACTTCAGATTGTTATTGCGGCGTCCCCTATCACTTAGCAGATGAAAGCTGTGGCGTTTTATCATTATTCATGCTCCTTTACAAGACAGGATATGAAAGATTGCAATCCGAGAGAACTATTGCAAAGTCTTCCCTTGTAAGGCAAATACATAGGGGACTGGATAATATGGATTTTGAATTGCAAGCAAACTACCAAAGACGGCAAATGTGTGCAATTAGTTCCAGTACACTAATGCAAGAAAAAATGTAAACTTTGAGTAATAATAGAACCATTTCAACCGCAAGTTCAGGTTCGACCATTGAAACAGTCTTTTAACGACATTTGCTTACATTAGACTCTAAAATCTATGTAGTATATCATTTTGGTTATCATAAGTAGACCGTTTCATGTATTTACGCTGTAGCTATAGAAATTTGTACATACTATAAAAATTTGTACAAACCTGTACATACTCTCAAAAGTCATTTATTCAATCAAAATGATCGGAATTAATATTGTGGGAGCTGGGTCAGTACAAACAGCACCTACCGACTCCACCACCCACAACTTCGTGATCGTAATTTCAAAAAGCCAAAGAGACATATATTAGACATATCTAGTCTCAAAAATTTAACAGCTAAAACACCAGGTTCAAGATCTAAAGGAGTTCCCAGTTTAGGAGAATTAATCCTAAATGAAGTACAGTGAGTAAAGTAAACATAACACAATAAAAACATGGCTCAATTGTCACTCAAATCAATAATCAATATTTATTTTAAGAATTTCAACAGCATATATATATATATCTATTTATCCTTCAAATTATCTAATTATAGTCAGAGCTTTATTTATGTATTAACAATCTGAATCTCTGCTCTGTTCAAAATTTATATATCACATTAATTTCAATTCAATATTCATATGGTTTTCAATACTAATTTAATTAACCAAAAAATGCATTTAACATGAGCCATTTAATTTAGAGGATGGTCCTCGTTATGCCAGTGCTGCCTCGGAATCATTGATTCCGGTAAAAGGAAAATTTACCTGATCTCTTAATTTTATTTAATTTGGAGCAACAGATTTGCATCAAGTAATCACGGATTAAAGCTGAGTCAAAAGATCCAATGGGGAAATGTCGAGGAAAGGAAAACCAAACCTTTTCTCAGGACATCAGTCCATTTTTCACCGGTCCGAATCATTTTTCGAATGAACACATCAAAAAAAATCCGGGGGTTTGATGACGGATATATACCTGGAATAAAAGGAAAGATTTAGAAAAATATGCACATCAGAATATTTAATAATGGTTTCCAGGCTCCGCTTCTTCAGCTCCAGAAAAGGCAAGCCATTTAGGCTAAAGGCCTTTGTCTCGTTTCGACAAACTTTCGATGCGACCTTTCAGTCCAAGTGTTCCAGCACGAAGAGAGAGAGCATGGGTCCTCTGAGCCCACGCAAGTTCTCCTACGCAAAAAATGCGCCTCTTCCTGATTGGACGGCGCGCTCCTCCTCGGCAACAGCGAGCAAACGTCACGCATCCCGGCCAGACACTAAGTCCAGACATTCCAACGAATTCACGACGAAATGCGCTTTTTAATGTAATTTCAATGGAAACAAGTGTTAGTAAAAACACTGTACAGGCACGAACGGAGAGAAGGATGTTTCTCTCGCAGAAAATACAAAAAGGCTCATGGCGCAGAATTGCGACATGACAGCTCTCCCCTTCTGGGAGGCAAAAATTTTCAGAACACAGTGAGGAAAATTTTTCTCTCACTCAAAACACAAAAACACAAAATTTACAAAGAATCTTAGGAACCTGTAAGTGTAAAATAATTTAAAACAAAATTTTGGGCGAGAAAAGTGCGATCGATCACCTCTCTCAAAAGCAACAACACTGTAGATCTGAATGACTGGCCAAGCCACTCATCACCACAGGTAAAGACCAAAAGAAAACCAAAAGGATGACAAGGCGTCACCACATCTTAAAGGAACCTTTACAAAATTTCACATTTAAATTACACTAAATTTGTCAAGGCACTTTGCCTGACAACACAATATCTCAATCGACAACATTGAGATCAACCAGGTGATATGAAAAATAAAATATGATGTAATATGAATTTACAAACTTAACAATATAACAATTCAAAAAAAATTCAAACAATTGTCACTTTCAAACACACAAGTGACACAAAAATTCTTAAGGATTACAAATTTTGAAAATTAATTTTAATTTAAATTTGTCATAGTCAGGTAATGAGATTCATTTACTCATTCAAAAACTTGTCTCACTATTTGAGAACAAGGTCACTTTCAATATTTCCATTTCTCAATTTCAATTTTTCATTTCAAAACTTTCATTAAAATCTTAACTTTCACTTTAAATTACTTTCAAGTTCAACATATTACTTTAAATTACATTTATCTTCAATTTTTCAACCTTTCATCATTTCAACTTTTCAACAATTATTCAACATATTCAATATTAACTTTAATTCAACTTATTTTTGTCATCAAGACAATTCAGAATTTTCTCATTCTGACTCAACTTTCATAAATTACTTTAAATTATTCATTTATATTTACATTATTTAATTTATCTTAAAATTTCAATTTACTTTACTTTTAACAAATTTCACCCTGTAATAACTCAACAAGTGACTACTTCATGTCACAAAAGAAAAATTTACATTTATATACATTTGTCTACTGAGAGAGAGAGAGAGAAGGAGAGAATTTTCTCCTGAAATTCACGTCAGTTATGTAAAAGAGCAGGAACACATCAAAAGAGCAAACTCGGCGGGGACTAACGAGTTGCCAACACTAAAAAAAGGGGTGTAGAAAAAGGAAAAAAAATACTCGCGTGCAGGAAGCGATTGCAGCAGAAACAGGACGCCAGGACATGCCTCAGAAGCACGGATATCATCAAAATTTTTGGGCAGCTTGCGCTGATCCCAACATCATCATCATCTTCTTCATCATCATCATCCTCATAGCTTCACCAGTTTCCCACCTGGCCAATCACAACCCTCCTAGGTAGGCTCGGAGCAAGTTGTCGTCCAGGACTCCAGTCCTGCCACAAAAGTTCGGACAATTAATTTGCTAAGCTGCTTCTTCATCTGTGATCCAATGTAAATATGTCCATGTTTGCGTCCACCAGCCAGCTTTCAGAAAAAGGGGTTGCAGCATAAAAATATGATGTCTAACTGAAATTTGTGTAGATGTTTGAAAACTGCTGGTCAAAAAAAAAACAACAATGTGAAATGGAATTTCAAGAGAACAGAATTTCAACAAAACATCAGCCAAAAATTTCACCTCTCTCAGCAACAAAGTTTCAAAAACATTTTTCAAAAGAGATAATTTATTTTTGATCTTCAAAAAAAATTTCATTAAATTTTCAAAAATTTTCAAATTCAACTTTTCATTTTCACTTTCAAATTACTTAATTTATTTCAATTACTTAAATTCTTTATATTTACTTTATATTAATTTCACCTTTAATTTCAATTTTATTTTAATAATCATTTACTTTCCATTATTTATTTATATTATTTTTTTTTTTCTCAATATTCAAAATTTTCCTTCAGAAATCAAGATTTCCTCCCTTTTACTTAGGGGAACAATTCAATTACCAACACCATTTTAATTATTTTCATTAATGAACTTAAACAAATGATCAAACATTTTTTTACATTAAAACACATCAATATAATCAAAGTCAATCAAGACAGGACTCTCGAAAAATTTTAAAGTCCAAGGAGAGTCAATTAACAAATTTACTTATTATTTAAATTATAATATAAACATTCATAAATTATAGTTCACAAAATCAATTACTTATTTACTTTTTTAACTTAATGCAAGATTTCCAATAAATTTTTAAAATTACAACAATTTTTTCATAAATTCTATTTTAAAAGACAATATTGAAATATAAAACTTAAACAAGTATAAACTTTAACTTAAAATGAAATCTTTTCTTGCAAAATTTAATTTCTGAAAAATTGTGAACTCAACCAAAATTTAATATTGTGAAAATCTTTTATTTCTAAGATTATAGGGTGTACGTGTATTTCTGTTTGTCATGTAATACTGATTTTGGTGTGGTGTATAACTATTTCTATAGTTATTGTTGTAAATGATTCTTCCATTTCCTCTATTATCAAAGTTATTTGAATTATTTCTCTGAACATATTGTTGATTTTGATTTGCATGAAAATTTGATCTAGCCTGAACAGCATTTTCATTTACCCTTTTATTTGGCAAATTAAATCTTACTCGTTTCACAGTTTTTTTGTTTTGAGATTTATCTCCAGATCTTGTTAAACAAGATTTTAGTTTCACAGAGTCTTTCTCAGCGGTGATCACAGGAGTAAGTTTATTTGGCTTAGAGTTCAATTTTTGACTTTCATGAGTTTGTTTTGAAAATTTCTGCAATTCCTCTCTTCTTGGAGGTAAAAGAGTCAGTCTGTTCACATGAACCAGTTGTTCATTTTTGGGATTCATTACATGTCTGATGAGGAAATTTACTGCAGATGTTTGTTTTATCACTTTAAAAGGACCTCTATTAAATGAACTCAGTTTTCTTGACTGTCCATGAGGTAAAAAGGGAGTGTAGAGATACACCAAATCACCAACTTTAATATTGGGCATCTTTGCTTTCTTATGCTGTTGTAAAATTTGTGAGTTTTCAGCTTTTTCTAAGTTACTTTTTACTACATCATATGTTCTTTTAAGTCGGAATCTCATGTCTTCTCCATAATCATATGTTGATTCATATGTCGGAGGTTTAAATCCAGCGATCAAAGTATTTGGAACTGTTAAATCTCTACCATAGAGTAAATAAGCAGGCGATTCACCCGTAGAAGCATGTATGGCATTTCTATATGCTAATAAAGCAAAATGTATCAGATTGTCCCAATTATCTTTATCGTTATATGCAATATTTTTCAAGGATCTGATCAAAGTACCATTTAATCTTTCAACACAACCGTCTACAGATGGCATGTAGGCAGTAGTAGTATTCTTTATTATTCCTAATTTCTTATAAAAGCATCTTGCTGTTCTAGAAACAAAATTCGTCCCTTGATCCGAGACGATGAATTTAGGTATACCATGCTGAGCCATGTAGTGCTCTAAGCAACTTAAAATGTCTTCAGTTTTAATTGAAGCTAAGGGATATGCTTCAGGCCATCTTGTAAAATAGTCAGTTATGACCAATATGAATTTATTTCCAGATCTTGATATAGGTAATGGTCCGACACAATCCATGGCGATACGCTCAAATGGGTATGTGGACTTCGAAAATCTTTGTATGGGTGCTTTGTTATTTCTAAAGCCACGATTTACCACACAAATTTCGCATGATGCAACATAATTTTGTGTTTGGGAATACATTCCCTGCCAAAAATATTTTCTACTTACAGAAGCTAAAGTTCTTCTAAATCCACAATGATCATAAGTGGGACAGTCATGATGTAACCATAAAATTTCAGACACAAGTTCCTGCGGAACAACAACTCTTTCTTGTTCTTGATGTCTACGCTTTGGGTACCTGTGCGTACACCACAGTATATCATCTTTTCTAAAAAATACCAAAGTTTGTGGGTAAGGTTTTATGTTTTTATCTAAGAGATCTATAATTTTATTGCACCTTGGGTCAGATTTTTGAGCATTCTTAATTCTTATGAGCAAGGTGGGACAAGTAAATGTTTGTTCCAATTGACCAATTTGCATGTTATTTTCATTTTGCATTTCACTTTCATTATTATTAACAGCACAAATTTCATTTGCTTCATTTGTATTGACTGGATTCAAATTGATTTCTGATTCTCTTCTATTGCTACTATTAGTATTGTTTACATTATTAGAACTTTGAGAATTTTGATTTACACTTGGAAAATTTTGATTAACATTTTGATTTATAACTTTATATTGTGACACAAATCTTTGTGGAATATTGTCAATAGTATTTGTACATTCATCTACATTTCTTGACATATAATCAGCAACTACATTTGCTTTTCCTGGTTTATGTACTATTTGATAATCAAACTGTGATAGAGATGCGATCCATCTTGCCAATCTAGATGTAGGATCTTTTAATTTAAATACGAAGGACAAAGATTTTTGGTCACAAAAAATTGTGAAAGGTTTTCCAATTAAATAATGTTTATAATAGTTTGTAGCCCAAACAACAGCTAATGCTTCTCTTTCGACAACACTGTATTTACATTCTGCTTCGCTAAGCTTTCTGCTTGCGTAAGATATTGGATGCAAAATTTTATTCTCATCTTCTTGAGACAAATAGCTACCTAAAGAGTGATTTGATGCGTCTGTATGTAAAATAAATGGTTTTCTAAAATCTGGAAGGGTCAAAATAGGTTTTGATAGAAGTTTTCCTTTTAAAATTTCAAAAGATTTTTGAGCTTCATTAGTCCAAATAAATTTCTTTTTACTTTCATTATTCTTAGTTTTCAATAATTCTGTTAATGGCAAAGTCAGTTCTGCATAGTCTTTTATGAATTTTCTATAGAATCCGGTGAGTCCAAGAAATTGTCTCACATTCTTAATTGATTTAGGAATTTTGAATTTCTCTACAACTTCTAAATTATGAGTATCAGGTTGTACTTTTCCATTTGATACCAAAAATCCAAGATACTTAATTGTTTTTCTGAAAAAATGGCATTTACTTGGTTTCAATTTAAGACCATGTTTACTTAATCTTACAAAAATTTCTTCTAGTTTTTTCAAATGTTCTTCGAATGTTCTTGAAGCGACGATAATATCATCTATGTAAATTCCAGATATGCCAGCCAGCAACAGAGACATCAGTCTCTGAAAGGATGCAGGCGCATTCTTAAGACCAAATGGGGTTCTGGTCCATTCAAAGTGGCCATCAGGTGTTGAAAAAGAAGTCTTCGGGTAATCATCAGGATGTAAACACAATTGGTAAAATCCACTGGTTAGATCCAGGGTAGAAAAATACAAGGCTCCAGACAAGTTATCGATTAATTCCGATATATTTGGAATCGGATAGTTCTCAACAATAGTGATCTTATTTAACTTTCGGAAATCCGCTACCAAACGGTAACTTCCATCAGGTTTCTTCACAAAAAGCACTGGAGTATTGTAAGGTGATGTACTGCGCTGAATGATTTTTGCATCAAGGAGTTCGTTTACCTGGCGTGAAAGTTCTTTCTGTAAATTATGTGAAATGCGGTATGGCTTTTGCCTAACAGGTATGTTAGATTCAAGATTAATTTCGTGCAAAATAGTGTCACATCCAGACAATTCTTTCATATTTTTAGCAAAAACATGTTTATATTTACTTAGTAATTTCAAAAGCAAATTTTTTTGTGCAATATTCATATGTTTCAAATCAAAATCTCCTCCCCATGCATCAAATGTTTCATTTTCTTCAATACAGTTTTCAATGTCAACTCTATTATTTATGTCAATATCAGATTCATGGATGTTTTCGAAAGTTCCCAATTTCATACCTTTGTTTATATAAACAACTTTTTCAGATGGATTTGCAACTTTAGCATACAAAAAGTCATTTTCAGGAATTTTGTGGATACTTCTGGCTACGAAAATCTTGTTTGCAGAAAATTCTTTATTATTGATAGGTTCAAGTAAAATTGTCGTGTCTTTTTCAATTTTGTAATTTCTTTTTAATTTAATAAAAGATTCTGAAAATGGGTGTAGAACACATTTGTTGAAAGCTTTGGCAATCCCTATTGCCTGGTTTTGTTGTGAACTTCCTTCATCATGTCTATCACAATCTGTCTGAAATATTTCATTGTTACTGGTATTGTCTTTTGTCAAAAATCTGTCTGTATGTACATTGTCATTCATTTGTCTTTCATGTAAATCATTTTCACATTCATAATTTGACCTTTCATTTCCATTTGCATCAAAATTTCTAAAATCAACATCTCTAAATTCATTATGAAAATTGTTTTGTTCAAATAAATATCCATTATTACACTTATTTTCATAATTTCTTGAAAAATTTGTGTCTTTGGATCTATAATCTACATCATTTGTAAAATTGTAATTTCTTCTGTCAAAATCATGGCTTATTGCATAACTCTCGATTGGTTTAAATTGTACATCATCAGAAATCACAGTAAAACTTTGTGATTCGGTAAATTCAGTAAAAGGAATACTACAGTACAAAAAATTCACACGTTTATGTCTATAAGTAATTGTCACTTGTTTCTCATGTAAAAATGTATTTCCCAAAATCATGTTGTACCTTCCTGGGGCAGGTGTATTTAAAATGCAGCATTCAATCATATCTCTTTCATTTCCAATAATAATGGGAAAAGAAGCTTTTCTCTCAACCAAAATATTTTGACTTCCAATTCCTCTCAGAATAGTGGATGTATGCTTTAATTGTACTTTTCTCGGATTGATTTTGTGTAAAGCATCACTATAGATAATGTTTATAGAACTTCCAGTGTCGATTAAGGCATTTAGTGTGACATCTTCAACAAAAACTTGAATAATAGGAAAATTGTTTTGGCAAGGATTCTCGATTTCCGTCATAAAACTAACTTCAGAATTTCGTCTATTAACTAGTGGAGATTGAAAATTTTGTGTTCTAAAGTTTTGTCTTCTAAATTGCCTTCTATTACCAAATCTATTATTAAAATATCTGTTATTTCTTCTATATCCAAAATTATTGAAGTTTTGTGATTTATAATTATCAAAGGAATTTCTAAAATTTGAAAAATATCTTCTTTGGACATTTGAATTTCTATATGAACTGTTACGAAAAGGTCTTCTAAAAATATGAGAGTTTTTCCTTGGAGAATAATTTTGATATGGACTTTTAACATACCACTCTTCTTCCTGTGAGGCAACTGGAATTCTTCTTTGACTGAAACGGTTTCTACTTTCAGATCTTTTAGATGGTGTAGAAGTTCTGAAAGATGTTGATGGTTTATGTTTCTTCTTTACTGGAATATCTTCCCAATCTTCCTCTTCCAATTCATTTTCATTGTATCTGCTTGTAGAGGGCGTATCCAGGAAAGATTCTTCAAAACTGGAATTGCTCTTTTCCAGATCTTCTTTTATTTCATTCAGTCTTTTCTTTCTTTTTTCTGAATTTTCACTGAATTTTTTTCTTAACTTCTCAAATTCTTTCTTCTTAGAATTCAATTCTTTCCTCAGTTCTTCAATTTCATGTTTAGGGTCCTTTTCAATTCTCACAGCATTTATGTCCTCTGTCATTTCTTCTAGCTCTTCATTTTGCACCTCTTCTTCCAAAATTGCAATGTCTTTAGCAGCTTCAAATGACTGTGGGTTTGCAGATAACACAGCTTTTCGAATAAGGATCTTCAATCCTTTCTTAAATGAGTTGAGCAAAATTGCAGCTCTCAGGGAATCTTCGTTGTCAGACACAGCATCTTGTGGAAAAGCCACAAAGGATTCAGCTTCTATGCGGTTCGCATAATCACGTACATCCTCGTTTACCAGCTGTTTACAATTTACAAGGGCAGCAACGTTCTTGGCAATATTTTCTTTCTTTGTGAAGTTTTCCTTGAGTGCGTTAACAACTTCAGTAAAATTCATGCTTTGGTTTAGTTTCGGGATGGATTTTATCAGTCTTTCCGCACGACCAGATAACTTCAATTTTAAAATGAAAATTTTATCTCTATTAGACCATTCGGCATGTTCAGCGACAAGAAGAAATTTCTCCAAAAATTCGTGAAAAGATTCATTTGCATTGCCAGCAAAACTTGGAATGGATCCAAGGAACTGAGATCCAACTCCAATTTTCATTTTGTTAGAGTCTCTGACAGCGGAAGCCGATCTACCAGCATTTGGAGAAAGTCGTGGTGGAGACACCGAAGGGATACGGTGGTTGGACACACTTGGATGAGCAGAGGAGTCTCTACTCCTGCTTGTTCTCGTATTTCTAGATTTAGGCATTTTAGCACAAGGTTTTTCACCAAAAATTTCAAAATTATCACGAAGCACAGTTTATTGTGGAAAATTGATTTCACTTTTGCTTAAATCACTTATTTATGTATAGGCAGAGCACCGAAAAACACTACGTGTAACTTTTTCACTTTTTGTTCATTATCATGAACTTCGAATCACTTTTGCATGTGCACAGAACTTTTGTATTCACTTTTCAAAATAAATGTATGCACTTCATGTATTTACCTTTTAATGTGTGTGTATTTGGAAATTTCAATTTACTCATATATCATATATCATATAGAATTTTGTGTATTTATGTATGTCAAGTACCTCAAAATATATATGTAACACACTTTCAACATGTAATATGAAAAATTAAATCATGCAAATAATACTCTGGTGCATCTGGGCTTCTGTGCTTTTGCACTTTTTCTTAATATGACACATAAACAAAAATTTTCATGCCCATTAAACTCAAATATTTTGCACCACAAAAGAATTTTTCAACTTACTTCGACATATTAGTACTGCAATATATAATCACAATAAAAAAATTTGCACTCTTTCATAAATTTATACCTCACTCACTGTAATACTCTGGGAAAGGGATACGGCACCAATTTGTGGGAGCTGGGTCAGTACAAACAGCACCTACCGACTCCACCACCCACAACTTCGTGATCGTAATTTCAAAAAAGCCAAAGAGACATATATTAGACATATCTAGTCTCAAAAATTTAACAGCTAAAACACCAGGTTCAAGATCTAAAGGAGTTCCCAGTTTAGGAGAATTAATCCTAAATGAAGTACAGTGAGTAAAGTAAACATAACACAATAAAAACATGGCTCAATTGTCACTCAAATCAATAATCAATATTTATTTTAAGAATTTCAACAGCATATATATATATATCTATTTATCCTTCAAATTATCTAATTATAGTCAGAGCTTTATTTATGTATTAACAATCTGAATCTCTGCTCTGTTCAAAATTTATATATCACATTAATTTCAATTCAATATTCATATGGTTTTCAATACTAATTTAATTAACCAAAAAATGCATTTAACATGAGCCATTTAATTTAGAGGATGGTCCTCGTTATGCCAGTGCTGCCTCGGAATCATTGATTCCGGTAAAAGGAAAATTTACCTGATCTCTTAATTTTATTTAATTTGGAGCAACAGATTTGCATCAAGTAATCACGGATTAAAGCTGAGTCAAAAGATCCAATGGGGAAATGTCGAGGAAAGGAAAACCAAACCTTTTCTCAGGACATCAGTCCATTTTTCACCGGTCCGAATCATTTTTCGAATGAACACATCAAAAAAAATCCGGGGGTTTGATGACGGATATATACCTGGAATAAAAGGAAATATTTAGAAAAATATGCACATCAGAATATTTAATAATGGTTTCCAGGCTCCGCTTCTTCAGCTCCAGAAAAGGCAAGCCATTTAGGCTAAAGGCCTTTGTCTCGTTTCGACAAACTTTCGATGCGACCTTTCAGTCCAAGTGTTCCAGCACGAAGAGAGAGAGCATGGGTCCTCTGAGCCCACGCAAGTTCTCCTACGCAAAAAATGCGCCTCTTCCTGATTGGACGGCGCGCTCCTCCTCGGCAACAGCGAGCAAACGTCACGCATCCCGGCCAGACACTAAGTCCAGACATTCCAACGAATTCACGACGAAATGCGCTTTTTAATGTAATTTCAATGGAAACAAGTGTTAGTAAAAACACTGTACAGGCACGAACGGAGAGAAGGATGTTTCTCTCGCAGAAAATACAAAAAGGCTCATGGCGCAGAATTGCGACATGACAATATATAATTTGGTTAATAAAACGCAAAAAGAAAATTAATTTTATTTTTAGAAATAGATTACCACTAGCAAATCAGAATTATTTGATCTGGGCAGCAGATGACTTTCCTTATGTAATACAATGAATTTACTAATTTTACAGTAAAAAAATAGATTATTTTCATAGTAGTTATTTATATTCTTTCCAAGATAATGAATTTCGTTAAGGAGTCGTCATTTCCATGTCGTCATTGATTTAACGTCATTTTTATCCATTTGGTGAGTTTTTCATTAATTTAGCAACATTTTAAAAAGTCGCCAAGTTGGCGACATTCCACCAAATTCGTCGCCAAAATCTCACCAAGCGTTATGGACGAAGAAATAAGTTATTCTTACAGCAGATAAATGACTATTTGCGTTCAAATACAAAAGTATTACTCTAAGTATCTTTTTTCATGAATGGAACGAACTAGATCCACGAGAATGATGTCACCAAGTTTATCGCGTTGTATTAAATATGAAAAGTGAACATGTTTCTCAATAGGAAATATATTTTTTTTTATTTTATATGACTTTTTGATAATTTTTTTGAAAAATGTGCAATATCTCGAGAACTGTTCATGTTAGCGTTCTAAAATTTATGGTAATCGTTTTCTAATGAAAAATTACATAAGAAATGTCTATTTGCGTATAAAAACGATACACATAAGAAATGTCGATTGCGTATAAAAACAATAGTCTTCCAGTGTTTACGGATTGTGATTTCTGTACCAAATTTCGTTCGAATCGGTCCATTCGTTCGTCAATTATCGTCTCCACAAACTCACTGACACACACACACACACATACTTTCAGATATAAGCACACACACACACACTCACACACACACTTTCACACACACACACACAGACAGCACCTCAAAATGTTCGATTCGTGATCAGGGATGCTTGAAACTTGCTCTCCCGTCGAAAACTCGAATTCGAATTTTCGACCCCGTCACAAAACTTTCCTTATACATTATGTATATAAGGAAAGTAAATATTAAATTTACAATTTTTGTTTTGAATATCATAGCTAGCTGAAATGTTGGCAAACCTTATTATTTCAACCTAGCCAAGTATCATTCCACTTATATTGCTCATAACTTTGGTTTCGGTTTTTAAGAAAAGGCTAAAATTTTTAAGACTAAATATTTCATTTTTTGAAACCAATAATTTTAAAAGCTACAAAATCTTGTAAATCTGGCATATCCTTTTCCGCTTCAAAAGACAGCTTGAGATATAACGCGAAGTGAGAGGGTACTGTTGTCTGAATGATTCCATTCCAAAGGTACCTTAAACGAATATCATTTCATTTATGATTTCATTGTTCATGAAAGTGGGAATCAATATAAAAATATTTTGTTTTGAAACAAAATCTAAAAACAATATGTGCAATACTTTATTCTGTAAATAAATCTCTGATACAACATCACAGTGCTACATATTCCGTTTTCAGAGTAATTTGTACAAATCAGCATACTATAAGCAAAGCAACAAGCAAGTTTAAAAGCAGCATTATAAGCAATTTGCACAGTGACAAGTGTAGAATAAATTTAAAATTGCAACGTACAACAAAAAGCATTTTAAAAGCCAATAATCAAAACAGAGCTAAAAATTCAATACAACATCACTTGTGCTGCAAAATAAAATTAAGAATCCATCTCCTTGGCTAAGAGATTGCTCACAATATATATTATCCCCTTTTCAGAGTTAATATTCTTGTAAAGATTAAGCGCAGTTACTTATTTGTAATTATAGGAGAAGTAGGCTTTCCTCACTGAATCCCAGAGTTCACATTCGTGAATACACTGATTTACAGTGCCGACTGCTTTCCTACGGGAGCACGTCTCATCTTTGCTGAAAAGGCGATGTTGGTACTTTTTGAATGCTCCATCCTCTATTAAAACTTGGTTTATGTAAAAGTTTCCTTGAATTATTTTGATGAACACCGTTGGCAGGTTTAGAAATAAGGGTCCTCCTTCTCCAGAGCTGTCCTATTGAGTTTGGCAATTCTTAATACTGTTTTTGGATAATTTATCCTTAACTTGATGTTTGCTCCATTTGAAGTGATATTCAATTTCGTTCAACTGTGAAGCTTCTTTTGCTAGTTTATCGGCAGCTTCATTGCAGTAAATACCGATCTGGGTCTTTACCCAATTAAGTCTAATGATTCCCTTATGATTAAGGATATTGCTCTTTTGCTTGTGTAAGCGAGATCGCAAGTATGGCTGCTAAATAAATATATTTAGTAGCCTTAGGATCAAGAGTTGATATTTCGATGAGACGTCATTAGCAAAACTGACGTCATCTGATTAGGGATTTATTTGGTACTAGAATCAAAAGCATTATTATAGTTTACAAGAACTTTCACTTATAAAACGTGATGTTGATTTTAATCGAAGTTTATGTAGATTTCGTAGTGAATCAAAATAACTTATATAAGGTGTATCAAAAGAGCATATTTAAAGCGTATTACGCCCACACAGAGAATTAGAGGCGTATTTGGGGCGAATAAAAACAGCATATTTATGGCGTATCAAAAGCGCTTACACCCGTGCAAAAGTCGTATATAGGGCGTAATACGAAATTGTGTTAGCGCGTAGCGTCGATGTGCCCACCGCTGGAACCAAGGCGTATTACGTACCCGAGTAGCGGTCTAAAGTGTGATTAGGTGCTTATTTAGGGCGAGCATGTGTTCGTGTGTGTTTTGTAATTTAAGCGTATGTTCACATAACGGGCGGCTAAGCCTTTCGAAAAATTTAATGAATGAATTCAATTAATCTGTGCTTTCAATCCAGGGCAACACCGAGTATAGTATCTATAGTTTTACATAAATAATGTATGCTATTTCTTTGTAAATAATAAAAATTATAAAATAAAATAGTAACATAAATAAAATTTCATAGCATGAAGGTAAAGGTAAGGAGTTAAAACTCCATACTGAGTAAATACTAATATCATTTGAGGCGATAATTCAGCTGGCGCTGTGATAAGCACCCCAGCATTGTATGTATTCCTTCGGTGTAAGGCGTAAAATATTTATTTAAACTGTCAATTTTGTAGAAATAAATTAGTAGCGCAATGCAAATTAAAACTGAAACAATAAGAAACATTCCTACTTATTCAAAATTATTTTACCTTTCAATTTTTTTTTATCTCCCTGTATTTTGAACTCTATCCTACAACTGTAAAAAATCCTGATTAATGATACTGATAATTAGGGAATATTAATTTAAAAATAATCAAAAATACATATACTCAATACTATAACCTCTCTGTTGCGTCACATGAAAACAAAGGGCGCGTTATTCACACTAACGTCACCTAAATATAATTCTCAAAACGTTATAGCATTTTCAAGCGCTTCATCCATAGGAATTTCATCTTTTTCTCTCTAACTCCATGCTACAAAGTTTAAAAAAAGTGTTTTTGCTATGTCACTTCACCTATTTTCAGAACCATGAGCAGAGCAGTAAGTAGTTGTCTATTTAAAAAGTCTTGAATTGGTGAATTGTAAAATTTATCTCCATTATCTTATTTATTCATACACGTTACTGTCTGTTTGTTAACTGAAGTAATAAAGAAGCCTTTAAAATATGCAACCATACGCAAAAAAAATGAAACCTTTTTAAAAACCAATACCACTAACAAGCTTTGATAAAACACCCACATTTTCTACTTACTTCCTAGAAATCTAATAAAATACAGAATAACCACTAAAATTTAACAAATCGTCCCAACAAAGCAGAACTTGAAAAAAAAATTCTTTCATTTCTGAAACCGTTATCTCATTTTTTTACTCTAGAACTTTTTCCTTTGTATCAACTAAAACGTTCTCTTCGATACACAAGTAATTTTAAATGTGACATAATCTTGTAAAATCTGACATTTTCCTTTCCGCTTCTGAAGATACCTGGAGATAGTACGGAACGTGAGAGAAGGACAACTTCATGAATTATGGCGTTCCAAAGGTAACTTTAACGCATTTCATTCTACTTATGATTCCATTATTCATGGAAGTGGAATAAATAGAAAACATTTTGTTATTTTTCTCTTCTATCTCCAGCGCATGCATTAGGAAATTTGGTTCAGAAGCTGATAAGAACGAAATGTATAACCCTGAATGGGAGAGTAAAACCGTTTTGTTTGGCTGTTTATTCCAATTTTGTGTGTATTTCTGTTGTGGATTTGATTAGCATATATCGGAAAAGAATTCTTTCAGAACTATCTGAGTCGTATCAGTTTCCAATTTTTACGCGACTCGATTTATTTGTCAAGCATACTAAATAAGTTGCTGATAAAAATATTTTATATCTGAGGTTGGTCAATAAAATGATCTTCACTATTTGAACGCGCGTGAGAATACATGAGAACAATTCAAACATAATATTTTTTTTTTAATATGCTACTTTTGATGTAAAAATCTACAGAATTTAAAAGCTTATACATTTTATAACTCAAGATATTTTCTCATTGAAAGAACTTGAAAGGATTTGACATTTAAATTTCAAAAAGTAATAAAACGTTCACATGTACCCCATTGCAAACTCTTATAGTCAAAATAGACGCTGTACACCTACTATTCGCATGTCCCCCAAAGCGACATTTATGCACTTATAAGCGCTCAAGTAGGACACTTATGAACAAAAGTTTATATATGCGAAATTGCATATTATTTCACTTAAAAAGGACTTGATATGAAAAAGTAGAGTATTTAAAAGTTTACACATTTTTTAACTCCAAAATTTTCCCACCTAATGCATTTTGAATGTTTAAATTTAAAATTTAAAAAATGAAAAATCTTTCGCATGTACTCCAGGAGTGAGACATATTAGAGTTGAACAGAGTGAACGACAGCAGAAGAGTAATAATGTAAACGACAACAAAATGAAACTTAAGGAAAACATGAGAAATAAGGTGGGAATTAAGTTATAGAGAAAAGAAGAATGATAAAAGATTAAAAGTAATACAAGTAATTAAATATATAAAATTAACTACTTTTAAGTTATGAAGTTATGGAAATTTTTTCAGAAGTTTGAGCCAATATTTTAATGAATTTTCTTATATTCACCATATTTTACACATTTTTTGAGGAAACGTTTATTTTCTTATATCAACTAAAGCATTCCATCATGTCAAATGATTTTCAATGATGCATAATCTTATAAAATCTGACATATACCCTCCCGCTTCTAAAGATAGCGAGAGATACCACAACGTGGGAGGGGGCGACTTTCTGAATGATGTTATTCCAAAGGTACCTTAAATGGATTCACTCTTTTCATGAATTCATTATTCATGAACGCGGGAATCAATAAAAAACATTCTATCCCCTCCCCCTATCTTAACCACTTGCATTAGAAAATTTTGTTTCGAAACTGATAAGAATGGAATGTATAACCTGAATAGGAAAATAGCTCGTTTTTATAGCTAGCCATTTCTATTATTTGTATATTTTCTATGTATTTCTATGTGTCATTAGCACAGCTGTATAAAAGCATTTATGAAATCTGCGCCTAAGTAACATTATAAAGTGATCCCATATAAAAATCTGAGGTTTTAATATGTGCACGTCTTTTATTTTTCAGATATTGGATAAACATGTATTGCTTCAAAGGTACCTTAAATGAGTTTCGTTATCTTTATATTTCCATCATTCATGAAAAAAGGAGTAAATTTAAAAGGATGTTCAAGAATTTTTTGACGTATTGTAAAATATAGAACAATGTGCCAAAGAAGCTATTGAATTTGAAGTGACAGAATTCTTGAAAATTATGCCAAAGCAATTTCAAATCAATAAAATATTTTTAATAGCTACCAATAAAAGTTGTCACTAAAGATTTCCAATTCAGCTTTTTTTACATTTCCAGTTCAAAAATTTTTATTTTACTTAAAACATTTATTTTTTTTTAATTGGCCTTAAAGGATTTGGTATCAAATTCAAAAGGATGTAGAGTAGTTTATTAAGAAAATTTAATTTCTGGTTCCTTTTCTAGTTTAGGTTGAAAAACTTTTCTTGAAACGTCTTTCTAAAGACTGTCTATAGATGAAGTTTTACTCAAGATTGTCCATAGAGGAAGTTTTTCTACTGTCTATAGATGAAGTTTTTCTCAGGACTGTCTATAGATGAAGTTTTTCTACTATCTATAGATGAAGTTTTTCTACTATCTATAGATGAAGTTTTTCTCAGGACTGTCTATAGATGAAGTTTTTCTCAGGACTGTCTATAGAGGAAATTTTTCTACTGTCTGTAGATGAAGTTTTTCTCAGGACTGTCTATTCTATAGAGGAAGTTTTTCTACTGTCTATAGATGAATCTTTTCTCAAGACTGTCTATAAATGTTCTTAAGACTGTCTATAGATGAAACTTTTCTCAAGACTGACTATAGATGAAGTTTAGATGATGACCTAATATGGATTCGGGATCAAATTCTGAGGTTTCTACTTCTGTGTTTTTTTACTTTCGGTTCAAACAACTTTCTTGAAACATCTATTTTTAAAGATTGGCTGTAGCTAGAACTTAGGTGATGACTGATATAGATTCAACATCGTATTTTTGACGGTATTCGGGGTTTCACTAAAGATTTCCACTGCCAGTTCTGTAGATGTCACTTCCGGTTTTCCGCCAAATCGCATGGTTGTACAAAATAAGAGTCTA
Source organism: Amaurobius ferox (assembly GCA_951213105.1). Lineage (NCBI taxonomy): Eukaryota > Metazoa > Arthropoda > Arachnida > Araneae > Amaurobiidae > Amaurobius > Amaurobius ferox. The sequence goes on from OX578137.1 coordinate 95,789,008, forward strand.
AATGAGTATAAAAATGTTTATTAGTTTCACCGAAAATGAACTGTACGCACCCCTTGCCATCATACGAAGGTTTTTCTAAAAACAGTTGCATACTTTTGTTACAATATTTTTCTTCTTTATAGGATAGAACAAAGTGTAAAGGTCTTTTATGTATGTCTAAAAAAGTAATCCAAACTAATAGTCTAATTCAAAATAGAAAAAAAAATGTGTTTACTTGAAAGATATTTGCAAGGTATCGTTCAGCATGATAAATTTATAAGTTCAAAATATATCTGTCATGGGTGGATTTAGACGTTTACTTTGGCAACATAGTCTTATCTCAACCTGAGCAATAAAATCAACTGAAAAGTGCATTTCCTTCGCATAGGCAGGAAAAGAGCTGTAGCTCTCTTGGCGATAATGTACTGTCTGGGATTCTCCTCTAATCCCCAAGAATCACAGCAGCCATAAATATACATTTCTTATTGCAACTCCTTTAGAACACTTGACGAATGCATTAGAAAAATAAAATGGACGTATGTCGTAACTAGAGTTTTTCCCTAAGCAAAAAATGTATACATATTAAAGTTAAAAAATGAGGCTTTTGAAAAAGAATTATTACTGAAATACATTTTAATCGTAAGGATTTCCAATGGTGCTTAATGTTTCTTTTTTGTTGTTGTTTCAGTGGTTTTATTTATATGTTTTCTGTGGCATTAATCATACCAGTGTACTTCAACTTAAGACCGACGATTGATTTTCTGTGAACTATCGACCGACTTTTGTAAAAATTTAATTTGTTTTCTTTTTGGTCCTTTATTTTATTATCGTGTCAAAATGCAATTAAAAATGTTTTGATGTTTTTAACCTTTTGCTTACGAGTAGGACAGCGTCCATCTCAAACGGAGAACCTCTGAAAAAGACAGTTATTTGACATACCCTATCCCAAACAGTTCGATCCCATTCTGCAGACATTGGCGTCCAATTCGTTTGGGATTGACGCTGTACCACCCGTTAGTAAAAGATTAAAATACTTCAACACATTCAACATCAAGGTTACAAAAAATTCCAGAAATTGACTATATCTGTAAATGCTATGGGCATTAAAGCTGATTTTGTTTGGTTAAAAACTAAACAATTCCTCTATTTCTGTTACCTGGGAAAGATTGATTTATTAATCAAGATATAGATGGCGCCAAAGCGCTAGAAGAAAGGTGCCTTTCATACTGATTTTTTTAAAATAATAATTTGAAATAAGTATGCATTTCACATGCATGGCCTCCAGAAGGGGTGGCTAGCACAGCTACACCCAGGGTCATTTGACTTTCATGTCAAATTTTATAAACTTCAAAGTCTATCCAATGCATTTCCCATAGACCTTGAGAGTAAACAATTTCAACATTCTTTGTTTTACACCAAAACAACAGATATGAGGACAAGGCAACAATTTCCACGAGAATGGTTAGCATGGAATCCGTTAAAAGAGACTCTTCACTGCCTCCCGTGCCGCCTTTTTTCCGACAAGGCTAGAAAAAATCTTACAAATGTAAGTCAATTAGCTAGAGAAGGATGTTCGCCAAAAACAAAATCTTGAAAGAGGTTATATGACATTCTACCTTCTCACGAGAGCAGCTACGAACACAGGAAGAATTATTTAGCTTGGAAGTCTCTTCAACGGTCTCTACAAGGAAATGGGATCGATAAGAATTTGCAAAAGCAAATTCAGTGTGAGGCAACAAAGTGTGAAGGGCAATTCTTCAAAGGATTTTAGATATCACATTATTTTTGTCATCTAGAGGATTAGATTTTCAGGGGGGAAACATAAAAATTGGAGACTGTGACAATGGTAATTTTTTAGGTTTTTATAATTGCTTGGAAAGTACGATTAAGTAACACGTGAGCATCTAGACAAAGTTGAAAAACTACAGTTGGAAGGGAAAAGTATGAAAGGTCGAACACATTATATATCGTGATTTTCTCAAAATGAGTTTATTTCTCTATGTGGTGAGAAAATTCTCAGAACCGTTCTGAATCAAAGGCAAGAAGCAATTTTTTACGGAATTATCGTAGATGCAACACCGGACATTTCTCACGAAGAACAAAATATTTTGATCCTTCGGTATGTTTTTTTGAACCTAGAGACCAGCGAATTTAAAGTACACTAGCGTTTTGTTAAGGTCATGAACTTCACTGCTAAAACGGGAAAGAAAATTACAGAGGAAATACTTTCAACCCTAGAAGCACATAACATACCTCTTGAAGACTGCCGTTCTCAAGGTTATGACAATGACGCAAATATGCGTGGACTAATAAAGGGTGTCAAGACCAGAATCTTGGAAAAAAATGAACATGCACCCTTTCTTCTTGCGGAGCATATTCATTAAATCGGGTCGGAGTGAACGCTGCAAAAATGATCGTGGATATTTTAACATTTTTGGGAACGTTGAGAGTTGCTATTCCTTTTTCTCTCACAGTCCTGCGTTCTGGGAAGTTCTAAAAAAACATGTTCCGTTATCTCTTCAAAGTCTGTCACAAATAAGATGGAGTGAAAGAATCCAAGCTGTGCGCCCCATCGTCAAGCATTATCCCGGTATACTAAAAGTCTTAGATGTCATCCTCGAGGAAATGGCTACAGACTTGACTCCATCTGCACACACCACCATCAAAGGACTAAAAGAATACTTCAGATCTTTTAAGAGCCTGCTAACAACGTCGATTTGGCATAAAATATTGTCAAGTATTGACCATGAAAATGCCATCATACAAAGTAAGGGAATATCACTCAACGTGGAAACTGCTCTTGTGAGAGACTTGGTAAAGGAGATGCAGCACTTTCGCGACTCATGGGGAAGAAATTCTTCAAGAGGCAAAACTGGTCGCTGAAGCAGTAGGAATATCATCTGACTTTCCCAAGAAAAGAAAACCATCAGGTAAGTCCTCTTGCACAAGTACTGATACTGAAACTGAAGCACTCGAACCAAATGGAGAATTCAAAACTACTGTGGTTTTCCTTGTATTGGATTTTATAATGTTTGATTTAAAGTCACGATTTGAGGCTGCTGAGTCCATTTGCGAAGCATTCTCTCTAGTCTTAAATTTTACAGACATGGACAATGATCAATTAATAGTGAAAGTGAAGTCCCTTCTGGATAAATTCAAAACCGACTTGTCAGAAGACCTTTTAGAAGAAATTTTGCATGTGAAAAGCATTCACGCCACTGTCTTTGAATCTGAGAAATATCCATTAAGGCTTCTTAAGTCTATTTATAACAAACACGTTCAGGGTATATTTGATAATTTCTGTCTTGCGATTCGACTTTTTTTGTACTATACCAGTGACTGTTTCTTCAGCTGTGAGGTCATTTAGCATGCTGGCCAATTCACTGAAAAGCTGGCAGAGAAGCACAAGCCAAGAGAGATTAAACCACCTAGCTATTTTAACCACTGAAAGTGATCTAGCTAAGAAAGTTGACTTCTCCGATGTTATAGATAAATTTGCTCAGAGAAAGGCTAGGAAATGTACAATTATGAAGCAATCCCCTTTGTAATTTTTTATATTTTTTAATAATTTACATTTTTCTATAAAATGTTTTTTCATGGGTTGTTGTTTATCATACTGAATGAGAATTTTACTGTATATCATGTGTGGGAATATTATATCAGACGTTACTGTATATTATATATGACATCTGAGAATATACGAGTTAAAGCATTTAAGTATACAACATAAAAAACAATCCATATTGGACACGCATGGGACCGTAAAAAGTGTATGTTGTCAAGAGGTTCCGTTATACGGAGGTTAAGCACAATGCTTTTCCTATGAAGGGATTCTTTTCGGCTCTTGATATATAGTAATTATCCAGAAAATTTCGTTCTTCAGATATGTCCGTTAATGGAGGTTTTATTGTATTATATTTGGGGCCAGGGGGGGCTTTGATTTCATGTGTTATTAATATTATTTTGTATTATTCCTCACTTTTTTAACTTCTTTCCCTACATTCCTATTGTTTTACTCACTACTAGCTACCAATGGCGAACAATCTGAAAAAGTTATAAGCTTTCAGTAACTCGCTTACAATAGCTATGTTCCGTGTAACGGGTGCATAAGTCAGTGGCTGACTGAATCCCGCATTGTGCCCCCTTGGCCAGCTGCATGCCATTGCATATCTGATGTTCGTTCTCAACGCGGGAAAATCCCGGATGCCTCCAGATGTCTGAAATGGTCGAATGTAATAATTCAATGCAGCAATTCCTATGCAAGAAAAATCGAATTGAATAATTAGCCCAGTCTAAATTTCTCCGCTTCAAATGTCACCATTTCGACCAAAAGTTCTTCAAGATTTCAGCAAAGATAATCGAACGAAAATATGTGGATTCCCTCTTGAAGGTATGAAGATCTTGGATCCACGAGTGAAAATAGACCTCCATCCGCTGGTTGTACTATTAACTCTTCACAATGATGTGAAGAGTTAATAGTACAATAATAGTTAATAGTGAATATTTCGGTGATATGTGTATTATAGACAGAAATATTCACGATCGAAGTGAAGCTTCCGTTGAATGTTTGAACTTTAACAAAAAATTCCTAAAAATCCAGCAAAAGAGCAATAAATCTGTGCGATACTCCAATACATAAAAGGTAAAACATATTAAACATTGATTAAAGAAAAGTCATCAGATTTTTTTTCCATTCCAACCGTTTGAAAATACAAAGTTCTTTGTATCCAGAAAAGAGGTGCGATTAATACTTAAAGCTTGATGATTATATTTTTAAGTTAAATTTATTTGAGAACAAATGCCTATTTTTTATTACTCGGGTCGTTCAATTCATCCAAAGAATGTCGAGCATTTACAACGGACAGCCAGGAATAACACAGAAATAACAAAACACATAGAATACATAGACAATATACATAGACATATAGTTTCACACCCACAATAATAAAATGGGGAAAGTCAAAATAGTGTAGTGAATGAACAGGCATCTCCAATTTAAATTGGTAAATAGTTAGAAATTTAGAACCAAGTAAAAGCGAAATAAAATATTAAATTACTGAAAAATCATTAAATAAAAGAAACAAAAGGACAACGTACAAAAAAAAAGGCAAAACAAAAGAATTGAAGCAGTTATGGAAAATCAACAATATTGACTAGAAAAATATTAAAAGCAGAAGTAATGCCACTCATATTCAGAAAACTACTTGTTTTTAAATTTCTATGTCAATTATAATACAGTTTTTCTATCGCTCAATAGAACTTTTATTTTTGCAGATATTGGAAAACCAAATATATTAATTTGCAGTGGTTGGTCTAGTAAGATGAAATTTTTTAGAATGCTGTAAAATTTAAATGTATCTTTATCGTCTTTACATGCCTTTGTAGAGGATTTTTTTCTTAATCTGTCAAAAGTGACTTAATTCAAACTTAGAGTACTTGATATTTCGACCTTTCGGCTCATGAGCAATAACACAGGACTGCAATGTTTTAAATCAAATTCAGTTCATTGGGAACTTCACAGAAATTACAGCAGCTTGCTATTCGAAGCAACGGACGACATATATACTAATTGTTATTGCACATGCCTATAATAATTTACAAATTACTACAATATACTAGGCTGGTGTTAATGCGTACATGGATACACATTTGCTAAGTTTATATACTGACTCCGGCATTCTGTTACCTCGCCACGTATTGCGGCAAAACCCCAAATACTAGACTCTTCCTAGTCATCTTTGTATCGAATGGGGGTTTCCTTCCACTCGCTACTCAAATCCTTCATCCATTCCAAGAACCCTCTACTCAATAACACTCTACTCAAGAACACTCTACTCAAGAACACTCTACTCAAGAACACTCTACTCAAGAACACTCTACTCAAGAACACTTTACTCAAGAACACTCTATTTAAGCAGCCACTAATAAGAAGCCTCTGAAACTCTCCCGATCCGAAACACATTCCTACTCTACCTTAAAAACGCAAAAAATGCTGATTAGCTTGGTATGATTGGTCTATCAACCGAACTAATTAGACTTGTTAGTTTAAGTAAACATAAATTATAATGCAAACTGGGGAAAATAATAATCGAAAAGTTATTTAGACCTCACAATGTGGACAATCAAAAGTGTAATGCTCAACATTACCCGTACACTGTAAAACATTCTGCAACCTTTCCTCATTTTTTTTTTCAGGTACTTTGTTGATAATTTCGGTAAACTGATAGGAAAAGTCACAATTACAGGCGTTCATGAAAATTCCAGCTTCATTTCAGGAATATTAAGCTAAATATCGCCTGTCAAAGCGTTATTTTATATGGATATTCACGCGTGTTCACGCGGAGTACGATCACGTTAAACATGTGGGTCTGTAAGTCCTTGCGAGAGGTTGGTGGTAGGGGAAGGAGGGTACGGCCTCCTGTGATGCCTCCCCCACTGGGTTCCGGTGTAAATTGGGTGGCACTTTCCGGCCGTCCAAACAGTTGCCTTACACCTTTCTGGTAGGTCGGACGGTCTGGGTCTCAACAATAACATCAGTGTAGCATTACAGATACATTATTTAGTAGATTTAAAATTGAATCTACAAAGTTATTTTAAAAATGGGCCATGATTGACTAAAAGGTAAATAATATCTTACTATTAATATTTATTGAAAATTTGAAGATCTAAGCAAACAACGGGAAAGAAAGATTTAATTATAACAGATTTATTCTGAGAACAAATACTTAAAAATGGAACATGTTTGAGTTTGGAATTTTTAGTAACTCACGAAATAAATAGCTTTCTTTATATTCATTTACTCGCTGTGTCATAGAGTGCATAAAATTACGAATTTAAGCTAGATTAATGAGTCTCTCTTTTGAAAAACGAAGTGTGTATTAAATCATTAATGTTTAAGTATACTTAGAAATTACACTTATGTTTAAGTAGCTAAACATATAAGATTAAAAATGCTTATTTATACTTAAACTTATTAAATACTCTATAAGGTATTTAAAAATAATAATTTGAAAACATTATTCAATCATTTAGTCCCATTATTAACAGACTGTGGCTGTACCATTAATTTTTAAGAAACATTAAAATAAACATTCAGAATTAAAAATGTTATTTATATCTGAGCAAAATAAACAAATTTTCACATTTTTTTACTTTTCTTATATACATAGTATAATGCATAAGGAAAGTATTATGACGAGGTCGAAAAATCGAATTCGAGTTTTCGACAGGAGAGCACGTTTCAAGCATCCCTGAACACGAATTAGACGTTTATGAGGTGATGTCTCTGTGTGAAATGTGTGTTAATGAGTCTGTGGAGACAATAACTCATGAACGAATCAAGCGATCCAAACAAAATTTGGTACAAAAATCACAATCGGTGAATACTAGCAGCTTATTGTTTTTACACGCAATCGAATATTCAGAACCCCCCTAAATTTTGAAATAAAATTTAAAAAAAATCATCAAAAAATTAAAACTTTCAATAAAGTTACCTATATAATCATTTCTTATGTAATTTTTCATTAGAAAGCAATTGACATAAACTTTAGAACTCTTGCAGTCACTTGTCCTGTAAGGAGCAGACATTCAACAGCCAAGTTGGTTCATTCAAAAGAAAGTTTTCTTGTTACATGAAGAATTTAACAAGAACAACAAATAAAATTCTTCCGTCGATGCTTTCAGTTCTCGAATTTGATTAGATTGGATTATTTTGGCATTCTTGTTCTTACGTACGTCTCAAACTGCTACTAATGTAATAAAACTAAGATACGCCTTTCAAGCCAATATCCAACACAAAATGACAGTGTTGACCAGTTTCAAATGCAAGAGACAACCTTCTTTATCAGGACAAAGAAGAAGCATAACCTTCACTCGTCAAAGAAAAATCGGCACTTGATATTAGAACAACAAGCGTGACTGGAGCAGGCAAAGGAGTTGCCAACGGCTGGAGTAGAAAAAGTGGTTGAAAACTATGGAGTAAGGAACGAGAAGTAGTACTATGAATGAACGGTAAAATTCAAACAAAAAAGTGAACGTCCAAGAAAATGATTCAAAGCACTTATGCTTGTAGTTTCACTCACTGAACAAGTTTTTATTAAATTAAAAAGAGCAACTAATGCGTTGGATGTTGCTTTAAATAATGTTTTTTTTGTTCAATTTTAACTCTTATTCTATAGTACACCAGAGCTACTTTTACCAAGACATGAAGTTTAAATTCGATTCCTAACCATTATATGCATGATGTAAAGTAATTTTTTCTTGAAAGGCGCGAGGCTCTAGGTCATTAAATTGACTAAAATTTCCCGACGACAAATATATTGCGTTATATTTTAGATAAGTAATATATAAAATGAATTTTTACAAAAATAACCCAGCTGCTATAAAGTCCGTGGCTCCAAACCCTAAGAAACAGTTTTTACTAAAAGACAAACAATTAAAAAATACAGGAACCTTTAAAATTTAAAATAAAAATATTTTTTTTTTGTATACATATATTTATTTATTTATCAAAATCTACGTAAATTTTACCACTATTACAGACTATTTATCAGATACTTATTACAATACTAATTACATAGATGGTTTCGAGAGGTCTTGATAAAGACATATGCTAATATGATGAAAATGTATGCTAAATATTTGTTATACTAAATAGCTTTTATTAGCTTCCTCATTGTATAAAGAATGCGACATGTCTTTTAATGGATTTGACTAGGAAAGGGGTTTGGTGGACTGGCAATCATCTGTTATTAGCACACAATCTTTGTATATCACATCCGTCGTCGTTAGCACCAGCATCAAAATTCTCATTTAAGTATACATTTTCATGGCTTTGGAGAGCCGCTTTTCTATAGAGTATTTACATCATTTATCTGTGTCTTCCGGCTTCTTTTCACTCCAGTGGAACGTTTTTACGCTTCTCCCTCTCTTTTAACCTATAGATATCTTCACCCTTGCATCTTTGTGTTAGGTTTTTCAGATTGGCTTTAAGGTATCCGGAGGCATATTACTCCGCGATGCATATTCAGACCTGTCCAGAACCACGTGATGGTTTGAGGTCACTGCACATTTATTGCCGAATTGTAAATTTATATCAGCTATAACTATCAAACTTGGGTGACTAAATGTCTGTTTGAATGTCTGAGGCAATTTGGTTTTTTTTTGCTCTGAATTCAATGTGTAACATTTGTGTGCATCATCAGGGTGCTCCTGGATTGAACATATGTTCTGTAGCGAAGATTATGTTACATTTTCTATATATCACCATAGGACGTAAATTTGCGCGCTTTCTGTCATCACACATGTATGCAGACACAAAACTCTCCATCTGTGCTCCGAATTCAATCCCAGCTCCTGTAGATCTGCAGGCTAGAAACGTCACCCCCGATAGTAGGGTGACGCTAGTGAGCGAACAATTTGGTCACATGTGGGCCTTGTACCTCGCAGGAAAATCCCCTTTTTGTACAATCTCTGTGTTTTTGACATTAGGAAATCTTTTGTTAAAAATTTTATTACTAAGGAAATTATTGTGTTTACTGAAAAAAAATTCCTTCTCCAAACTTTTCTTTATCAAAAGTAAAATCCATTTTGCATTCAGTTTTATCCAAACGTTATCATTTCTGATTGAAAAGTAATAGCATCTTCTGTGGGAGAACAGATTTCAAAAATGATAATCTGCCTCATTCCTTCGCAGCCATCGGCAATCTATACCAGGAGTCTCTGGGGAAGGAAAGATTCCATCGTTTCAGTGGTAATGCCATATGGAACAGGTAAAGGCTGATGATGCGGTCGGATTTACCAAAAGATTTGTTCACTATTGATTTTTCGACAACCAGAAATGCTCGGATTTTTTTTTTCTTTGAGATTTTAAAGGAAATAAATCCGTTTCCTTGTGTTCGGAAAGCATTTGTAATTAATATATCAGACCAGGCGGTTATTTGAAGAAAGTTTGTACTAGGCGGTTGTTTGAAGAAAGTTCAAAATGAAAAATCGTGAATCTTTAAGTTTAGAATTTTTCTTGATTTGCATTAATAAAGAAATATTTTTATTCAATCTATGCGTATTCAAACATTTCTGATCTTAACCTCCCTCCTCTCCTAAGTTTATATATCCGCCGTCTTATCAACAAAATGTTTTCAATGTTAGCGCAGTCAACCCCGGTTAAAACGCCCTTTATTGCATAGCGAATTCAGATATAACGCATATCAGATATAACGTCCCACTTCATGTCAATTTCCAGCTTCTCTTTGCGCATTAATCTTCTGAAAGTTAAACTTTTGATTTTTTAAATTCTTTCACATTTAAAAAAATCTGATGTGAGCAAGCAGCACATGACTTTCCTTATATAATGCAATAAATTTACTACTTTTGCAGTTAAAAAAATGTTATTCTTATAGTAGATACTTATATTCTTTCCAAGATATTGAATTTTCTACAATTAGTCGTTATTTTCATTGATTTAGCGTCATTTTTATCCATTTGGCGAGATTTTCGTTAATTTGGTAACATTTTAAATAGTCGCCAAGTTAGCGACATTCCACCAAATTCGTCGCCAAAATCTCGCCAATCGGTATGTGCGGAGAAATAAGTTATTCTTATAACAGATAAATGACTATTGGCGTTCAGATACAAAAGTATTACTCAAAGTATTTTTTCTCATGAATGGAACGAGCTAGATCCACGACAATGATATCACCAAATTTATCGCATAATATTACATATGAAAAGTGAACATATTTCTCAACAGTTAATATATATTTTTTTAATTTATGGGATTTTTTGATAAATTTATTTGAAAAATATGCAATATCTCGAGAACGGTACATGCTAGCATTCAAAAGTTTGTCAATCGTTTTCTAAGGAAAAATTACATAAGAAATGTCTATTTGCGTAATTTTATTAAAGGTTTTGATTTTTTGATGATTTTTTCAAAATTTTACTCGAAAACTTGGGTGGGTTCTGATCATTCGATTGCGTTTAAAAACAATAAGCTTCCAATATTCACGGTTTGTGATTTTTGTACCAAATTTCATTCGAATCACTCCATCCGTTCGTGAGATATCGTCTCCACAGACTCACTGACACGCACACACGCACACACACACAGACATCACCTCAAAAATGTTTGATTCGTGATCAGGGATGCTTGAAATGTGCTCTCCCGTCGAAAACTCGAATTCGAATTTTCGACCCCGTCATAATACTTTCCTTATACATTATGTACAAAGTCCACTCAAGAAGTCCTCGGTCTAACTAAGAAAAACAATTTATTTTTTAGACATTCGACTTTATTCATCAACATACTCTCCTTCAAGAGTGATACATTCAATCCAACGCTCCTCTAACTTTTCGATGCCTTTTTTGTAGAAAGATTTGTCTTTGCTCTCAAAATAGGCCTCAGTTTCGGCAATCACTTCTTCATTTCAGCCAAATTTCTTTCCCTGGAGCATCTTTTTGATGTCTGCAAAAAGCCAGTAATCGCGGAGGGCCAGATCTGGAGAGTACGGTGGGTGAGGAAGCAATTCGAAGCGTAATTCATATAATTTAACCATCGTTTTCATCGACTTGTGACATGGGGCATTGTCTTGGTGGAACAGCACTTTTTTCTTTTGCATGTGAGGCGCCGTTTTTTCTTGATTTCTTCAATCAATCGATCCAATAATGCCAGGTAATATTCGCTATTGATAGTTTTACCTTTCTAAAGATAGTCGATGAACAAAATACCACGCACGTCCCAAAATACAGATGCCATAACCGTGCCAGCTGACTTTTGGGTTTTTGGTCACTGGACGACTTTCACCGGCTGCTGTCCACTCAGCTGATGATCTTTTTGATTCAGGTGTGTAGTAATGGATCCATGTTTCATCCATTGTCACATACCGACGTAAAAAATCCTTCTTATCTCGCTTGAACAGCTCCAAACAGCGCTCTGAATCGTCGACACGTTGTTATTTTTGGTCCCGTGTGAGCAACCGCGACACCCACTTCGAAAGCAACTTACGCATGCTCAAATTTTCGTGTGAAATTATAAACACACTACCTTCTGATATCTTTAAGGTGTCAGCTATCTCACGCAACTTCACTTTACTGTCTTTCAAAACTATTTTGTGGACTTTATTGATGTTTTCCGGAACAACTGCCGATTTTGAGCGACCAGAGCGTTCAGCATCATCGGTGTTTGTATGACCACGTTTAAATTCAGCATACCAGTCAATAATAGTTGGTTTCCCTGATGCAGAGTCTCCATAACGCTTATCAAGCCACTATTTGGCTTTAACAGTATTTTTCCCCATCAAAACACAATGTTTAATCAACACACGAAATTCTTTTTTATCCATTGTTTTGAAAATTACAAAAATGGGGTCACTAAAACCACTGTAACCTATAAACTAATTGTCAGAATGTCATGAAATTTTGACACGTGTCGTTTGGAGGTTGGTACTATCCAGAAATCATACGGGTCTGTCAAGAGTGTTGCCATATATGTGTCAGACCGGAGACTTATTGAGTGAAGTGTTATATAATGAAGGTAAAAATAGCATACAAAGTAGGCCTAGCTTAGGAATCCATAACCAAGGAAACTATAAGACACTGTATATGTTGTAATGAAGAATACACGGGAATAGAAGTGTAGGAAGTAGTCAAAACACTTACCAGTGTACCTGAATTGAAATTCGCACTTGGGGAAAAAGAAATTAAAATTACAATTGTCAATCAGTGGATTGACATTGACGGCAGAAATCAATATGTTAAGTTCTCACTGATAAACAAACAGCTGCTGCAGCTACCAATAAGAACATTGAAGCGGAAAATGTTTGTAGCTGCAATTGCATAGTATTGAAGCATGGGCATTACCATACAGTTGCAGTCTTTTCTCTCTATATTAAAAAAAGGTAGCTGACCCCGCCGCCGTTTGACAAATTTTGTGTACCTCATGTTTCTCTGTCACGTACCACAAAATCTATAGCATACAAAAATATGAAATTTGGTACATTTGTAGAGAAATATTAAGGAAAGACGCTGATATAAATCGTTTTTCGATTTAAAATTAAAAAAAATATTTAATGTCAAAATCACAAAAAGAGTATTTGGCTGCGAGTCCACGTCCTGTACAGACTATCAATAGCAAGATGTCGAATTTTTGTTAGCATGTACCTACATAGTTGGAATTTTTGCAGGACAGAGAACTTTTTCGATTTAGTTAATGAGTTATTCAGTTTTTTTTATGCACTTCTGAAGTGAAAATTTTCTTCTCTACGAAGATTTAATTGGTCGAGATGATTACCAGCTTGTCTCTGATTTGTTTCTGGTAGAAACGCTAGAAAATTGCCAAGGACTGAGTTATTGAAGCATTAAAAACATTAAAAGTTTAGATTTTTAATTCTAAACATAGCTACAACGTTATCTAGTGCACTTTGAACGATGTGAAATCTTACCCTATCATTTATTCTTACAGAGTGTTTCGCAACTATTGCTGTCATCAACATTACGATGTAATTACTATATTGTACAACAATTATATGCTGTATTGTTATAAATCTCGCTATACTGAAAACATAACACGATATTTTGCCACTGCAAACGGCAGAACGTACAATTATGAAATTTTGCCACTTGTTCGTAATGCAGTAAGTAATCGTTCTTAATAACAGGCGTCACGAAAGGGAGCACCAGGAAGTAGAATACGAATCCTCCCAACTCACGAAGCGAGTTTCGAGCTTGGCAATCATATGACACTGCAAGCATATAATTAAGGATATGACACGGCAAGCATATGAAACAAGCATATGATACGGCAAGCAATATAACAAGCATATGACACGGCAAGCATATAATTGACAGAGCTCGCTAAGCGAGCTACAGGGCTGGCAAATATCATGTAACAAGAGACGGTCCCTAAAGGGCGTATTACGTCTGCGTAGCAGGCGGCACGAAAGTTCTTGTAAACCAAGTTACGGGGGTTGTCGAGCGTAGTAAGCAAGAGGCGGAGCCCCCTAGTTATTGAAAAAATAATTAAAAGTTGTAAAATACTGACTTTTGAATTCTGTTAACTTAAACTTTGTTAAACAGACAACTAAGTATAGAGCATAAGAACATACATTTGGAACATAATAAAACAGATATTTTAACACTGAAAGTTGAGCATTAAAAGAGCACTCCTCATTTATAACGTGACTGCTCTTATAACATGGGTCGTTTGATGTCACCGAAATCCGACCTTATAACCGGAGTTTACTGCACTAATATAACATTACTAGAAATATAACATTAAGATCTACTTTATTTCTAGAACATAGATTTTTAATATTGGAAGTACCGCCCTTCAGGGAATGATTTCACTTCTGAAGGGGGTGATATTTTCTAAAGGTCAAAAAGGCAGTAGGGGGCATTAGAGTCTATAGAGCGATATAAAATGTATGCTTGATATTTCATTACCATACCGTATTCAAATTTTAATATTCAATTTGTTTTTAAAAAATTATTGCAATTTATAATTTTAATTTTTTATTCTCGGATAGTTTATGCACTATTCCTGATTTTTAACTCCAAATTCCATTTAATACAAATAGCAACTTCCTACACTGAGAATTCAAGAAAAATGAAACAAATGTAAAATTGATAAACTTTGTGATTTTTGTAAATAATTAATATATATATATATATATATATATATATATATTAACTTTGCAATTTGAATAATTAATTCCTAATTCATAATATTTTTCTCAATTTAGTCAAATGACTTTATTTGTCATTAATAATTTTAAAAAGTTTGATATGGGCAGGACTTTCCCTACATAACTAACTTTACTCTTCTCAGAACGAAATGGTGATGCACAAAATCCAGGACATTATGTTTTAGGTGTTAACTTAACATACATTACCATTTGGCGCTTTTTCGATGGCAGCAATTAAAACTATTTCGAAGTACCAAATTAACTTATATTTCGTGTAATTATAACTTGACAAAAAAATTACTGGCATTCTAAGCAATATTGCCTATATAGTAATAGCCATAATAATTTAAAATTAATATTTTATTATGTAAAACTTATGGTGTAAGTTTCAGTCTAAAGTTTTCTCAAATCTAAATTCCAAAATTATAATCATATTTTCCATATGTCAATAATGTATTTAACTTTTCGTTATTTATTTTGGAACGACGAATCTCGTCACTGTGACAACCATCTAATTAATCATATTACGTAAATTTGTTAAATGTGCGTATACATAAATGAAACCATACCACGATGCTATCGGAATAGAATTATCATCACGTAAATTGAAATTGGGCGCTTTCGGCGTCTTTATTTGTTAAAACAAAACGACTTATTTATACTAACATGCAAAATTCACATCAAATTGCAGTTGACAGGTGATTAATATCCCGTGAAAAATTTTCTTGATTTTGAAATCATTGTGTTTAAAAAAAAAAAAATACTCTTCTTTTCCAAACGTTTATTTATCAGTAAAGAACCCTCAAGAAAATGTTTTGCATTGTACAGAAAGTAACAATAAAATCCATTTTACATTCAGTTTTGTCCAAACGTTATCTTTCCTAAACGAAAAGCAACAGTTATCTTCCATGGGCGAACTAACTGAATCCAAGAAATGATAATCTGCATCGTTCCTTTTCATCCAGGGGCAATCCATACTAGGGGGGGGGGGGGATCTCTGGAGAGAAAACAATTCAACGTTTCAGTAGCAATGCCACACCGTACGGGTAAAAGATGAAGATGCGGTCAGATTCACCAAAAGACTCGTTCACCTTTGATTTTCCGACAATGAAAAATAAATACTCCAGGGAATTCGGTGTTTTCTCTTTGACGATTTCAAAAGAGTTAAACTTGTTTTCTTATGTTCGCGGAAGGCATTTGTAACAAATTACTGGCGTGTAGCTCAACTCGACTTTCTCATACCAGAATTCATTTTTCCTTTCAAATTTTATAATTTTTTATATTTATTTATTTTGAAAAATCGGTATTGTGGGTTCAAAGATTACAACTATAGAGTGTTATTCTTCACTTTAAAGGGCTTGAAAAAGTCCTTCGATTGATACTATGCTTGACAATGTACCCCCCGGTGGTTACTTACCCCCCAAGGGGGCTAATGACGTCACGAACAAAAATATTGTATCACGGCTATTTTTCACAAGAATGATTGAAACTATTAAGTCTGGAGACCATTGACCCTTTTATGCATGATTATGTTAAATTTTGTCCTGTACTATCATGTTGAAGAAATATAAAATTTCGAATAAATTTTGAAGTTTTCGGCCAAATTTTAAAAAATTCTCTCTAGTTCTAGATTTTTGGATAACAAAGCCAGATATAAAGTTTCGTGAAAATCCATTCATATTTGTGACTGCTCTCGTGTACACAAAAAATCGACCACAGACAGATAGACTGAGGGACATTACTCCAAAAATAGTCAAAACGTGTCCAGGATGTCTTAAAACATATACTGGCATCAGAATCTCGAAATCGAAAATTTTTGTGAAAACAATACTTTCTCAATACTACGTATGAGAAAGTAAAAATTTATGAATGATCCTACATTTAATGGCAAAAGGTGTGCACTTCATTTGTAACAGAACAATCAAATATTTTTATTTTTTTTTACAGACATATTTCGCATAATTATATGGATTTTCGGAAAATCCTTAAAATTTGTGAAAATCCTTAAATAACTTTCCTTAGTCCTCAGGAATCAATATCAATCATCATCTAAGCCAATTCTGAGGAATAGCTATTTAAAAAAAATATTTTGAACCAGAAATGAAAAAATCTGATGTGGGCAGCATATGATTTTCCCTGCAGACTTATTTATATCCAAGCTCTCTTTATTTTAATTAAATTTAATTCACTTTTAATTCACTTTCCGTTCTCATTTGGTAATTGGAGTCATTTTCAAAGGTGATGTAGAGAAAATATGAAAAAACTTCAATATCTCGAGAACGGATAGCCCTAGTGTAATGGGGTTGATCTTATTATTTTTTTCGTTAAAAATTAAGTATAAAACCAGTATTTATTGGATATATTAGAGCATACGTAGTTTTTTGTTTTAGATTTTGACGATTTTTGCGGGCCAATTTGCAAAACAAGGCAGGTTACTTTTTCCGAATCGTACCAAAATCTAATCAGCACCAGGGTAACCCACAAGCGACTTATCTACCGAATTTTGAGAAATTCGGTCCGTTAGTTTTTCAGCTAGAGTGGATACAGGCTTTTACGGGCCATTTCGCAAAAAAAAAGGCGGGTTCTTTTATCCGGAATCGTACCCTAAACTAATCAGCACCAGATTCGCCCACAAGTGACTTACCAATCACATTTTAAGAAATTCGGACAATTAGTTTTTTAGTTAGAGTGGATACAAAATCTGCACAGACAGACACACACACAGATGTTATGATAAAAAATGTTTTTTCGTATTCTAGATGTCTCGAAATGCGTAGACCCGTCGAAAACTCGAGTTGCGATTTTCGACATGATTCCAATACTTTCCCTATACATTACCATATATTGCAGGGAAAGTAAAAAAAACGGAAGAGTTGTCCCAGTAGTAAACACTCTACCTTCTCCAGAATTTAATACTGAATTCATATCAGTCACTCTGTAATCTCTGTCTATAGCTAATCCTGAGGAAAAGATGTTGTAAGGAAAATGTAATTTTTTTACTGGAAGTGGCATTTCCAGAACCGGAAGTGAAATTCTGTAGTGAGTTCTTTAACTCCTCTGGAATTTAAGGCTGAATCCATATTAGCCAGCGTGTAATCTCTATTAATAGCCAATGTTAAGAAATAGAAATTTCCCTACACGTTACTGAATCGAAAGTGGAATTACTTAGTGAACTTGAATATCTCCTCTGTAATTTGAAGTTGAATTCATATTTCATTAATTAATCTCCATCATCAGAAAATCCTAAGATATAGTTACTTCAAGAAACATTCTTAATAAAAACAATATTATGGTAAATGTTTTGTTACCTATTAATGTTTGACACCAAACGGTTACATTTTGTATTTGTTTGAAGAAAGTTTGGCGATGTATTAATGAACATATTTAATTAATTTAATTGTAATCATGTTTCTCCGGTTGGTAAATCCTGTCTCACAAGCTTTTTCGTATATGACGTTCACGCACGTGAAGAGTATATAAACTATACGGAGTTTGTTCCTGTTAGCTCTGCTTTCACTGACTTTTGTATACCTCTGGCATTTGCCGGTTGGTCGGAGTACGCCGTTGCCTTTTTTAACACTTTACAACAAAGTTGAAAAGTGTTTATGACTTTGTGCATTCTGTCTGTCTGTCTGTTCGTTAGCACGATAACTGCCGTAAAAATGACTTAACCAAAATGAAATTTTAGTATGTTATTCATACGGTCTGTAGGACTTATGGGAATATAAATAAATAATATCACCCAATTAGTTTTGGATTGAATCCGGGTAGAAAAAATGAAATACATTGAACCCTATGGGACCTAATTTTTCAAACATTTTTTAAGCGGATTTAAAATTCACAAAATGCTTCGAAAATTTTAGGTAATATTCAAATTATTCCATAAAATATATAAAAGAAATTTCAGCAAAATATATTCAGTAGTTTTTTAAAATAAAAATTAAAATAATAATTACACCTCTTATATGAAGCGATCACGTGACCATGATATGAAAGGATCACGTGACCCACTTCAAAATGAAATATGGCATCCATCTTGTCTCAAAATCGTGATTTTTAAAGTTATTTTTAATTCATATTGAGTGTTGTATCCGTCCTAACACCGCTTTATTTTTGCTTAAGTTTTGTGCATCTACATACTGAAACAACGCAATGACAATATATTTGAGTTTAAATGATCATCCAAATTTGATTATTTCTACAACGAAGCCTATTTTTCACTTATGTAAAATGTAAACAGCAAAATATGTAGAATGAGTTGTATAAGAATTGCTGTATTTCTTTAACGCAAAATTATTTAGCTCATGGAATCTGCATAGCTGATATGAATGAAATACTCATTGATTTTACAGAGAGAAGGGCTATTTTTTTCGATGAAGTTTTAAGCATAGAGTTTAATTTCTTGTAGCTCCATGGTCGTAAGTTTTTAAATAAAATAAATTATTGTAGTACTGTGATGAATGAAATGAATGGGAAAATGTTTATGAATGAAATACACGCCTGACTCTCTCTATAAAAGCAGTAATTTTTCTCTGACGTCATTTGAATGAATTTCAGTTGTTTTCGATGAAGTTTTCAAATATAATAAATTATTCTAGTATTGTGATAATTTTAAAAATATTACCGAGGAATGTATCGCAATTTAGAGATGTTTAAACCAGGTAATTTATATTTCAATGCCGTCATTTGTATGAAGTTCATTTTTTTCGATGAAGGTTTAAGTTTTCAAATATAATAAATTAATGTAGTATTGTGATAAGTTTTAAAATATTACCGAGGAATGTATTGCATTTTAGATATGTTTAAATAAAATTGCATTGAAGCTGGAAAGTGTTTCATAATCAATGCTTTAAGCATGATTGATCTTTCTTGTTATTCTTTGCTTCTAAGCCAGTATGTTATGCGTTTTTGTAATGTAATTATATGGTCTTCTGTTTTCTGCTACATTTATTTAAGTTTAATTAAATGCTAAGTTTAAGCTGCATTTGAGTCTAGTGTAATCTTTCCACAATGGTCTGATAAGATGGTCATAATCTCTGACGCAAGGATTCGTTACAGTGTGGTGACCGAAGAAAAAAAACCTATTTTGTTCGTCCCGGGAGAGGGGTGGAATCGAAATTCGACTTCGTTAAGCTTTCATCAGTGGTAGATACTATAAATTTGCAAATATTCAACCTTCTAGGTCATCAGGGACGCTTCGAGGGGATCTAGACTTTTTAACCCCTATCACTATATTCTCCCCCTTCCCCTCGAGAGAAAAATAAAAATCCAGCTTCGTTATGTTCTTTCTTATGCCTAGTAATATAATTGTGCAAAGTTCCAGTCTTCGTGTTCCCGGGGAGTTTCTGGAAAATCCGGATAGATACAAACTCGTTAAGACAATTATTTTATAAGGAAATTTTTCACCTTGACTTATGTCTAAAAGAGATGAATATTTTAACTGAAACCCCTAAAATAATCATTAACTTATTACTTTTAAGAAAACTTTGAAGATAAATTTCGTTTTGTTGAGAAATGTTCATAGAGAGAACATAGAAAATTATTAATTTTGTATATTCCCGTTTTAAAGTTAATTTAAAAATTCATAGAACTCAAGATACATTTAAAAAAAAACATCAAGTGTGTAACAAATACAGAAGAAGCAACATTTATTTATATTTCTTCTAAAGTCAAAAGCCTTCAGGTCACTCACTGCAAATGTAACATTAGTTCAAACACCATTGCCAACGGCAATTCATAAAAGATGAAACGAAAACTACTGAGAATAATTTTATTTCAAGCACCGTAGGGACGAGAGTTTCTAGAGATTTCTTGCGATTTCGAACATTGGAAGTAAATCAAACAGTTCAAACAAAATAAATAGCGCAGTGTTGAAAAGGAATGTTTAAAAATAATTCTATTTTACTTTATGAACCTGGAACAAAAACACGTTCAGTAACAAAAACTAAAAAAGAGCATACTTAATAAAACTCAATAGAATATCTCTCAAACATTAAAACACTTATTGCAAATCGCATTGTTAAGTAGTATTTTTTTCTTCGTACGCTTTTCTATATGCATATGGACTAAAGTAGGAGGATATAAAATGAAAGAAGTCAATTTAAACAGCTCAGATATTCTATAGAATGATCAATTACAACATTTTTATAGTTTAGAAATATATTACTAGGAATTTTTAGCTAAATATTGGCAATCAATTCTGATTAAGAAATATTGGGTTTTGCAGGGTCGGTCCACTTCAGGAATAAGAGAAAATACTGTTGTCTCAGTAAGGAAAATATCATATGGGCAGCACATGACTTTCCCTACATAATGCAATGACTTCACATCTTTTGCAGTGAAATAATGATGTAGGAGATCCACAACGCAATTATTTTAGTATTAAATTAATGCGTCGTAAATTGAAATTGGGCGTCTATGAGAATGACTCATTCATACTTGTGCAAAATCATAAAAATGCAAATCACATTTAATTAATATCCCGTAAAACGTGAAACAAATGACTATTTGTGAATTCTTTTGCGTCAAAATACAAAACTATTACAAAAAGTAAATTCTCTCGTGAATGGAATGAACTGGATCCACGGAGATTGCATAACGTTTGTTGCATAATTTTGCATATGGAAAAGTGAACCTATTTGATGATGCTTGCTACTTTTTAAATTGCATGTAATTTTTTTTTTTTGGGGGGGGGGAACTTATGTAAACAACGTGCTATATCTCAACGGTTTGTGCTAGCGTTTAAAAATTTGTGGAATTTGTTTTCTAATGAAAAATTCCTTAAAATGACTATTTATTTAACATTGTTGAATAAAATTTGCGGAATTCGTTTTCTAACGAAAAATGTCATATGAAATGATTATTTATTTAACCGTCATTGGAGTACAGATTTTTTTTAACATTTTTTTCCCTTTAAAATTCATTCGAAACCCGTGCATTATCTCAAGCACTATTCATGCTAACGTTCTAAGGTTTGTATTGTTCGTTTACTAATAAAATGTTACATCTGAAAAGATTATTTAGTTAATCTTATTGAAGGTCTTGATATTTTATTATTTTCAAAAATTCATTTGAAACCTGAGAGAGGTGGGGAGGGGGTTGTCTTTCAAACATTTGATTTTTTTAAATCAATAGGGTTCGAGTATTCATTGATTGCAATAATCGTGCTAAGTTACGTGTAAAACACGCCATTCGTTCATGAAATATCGCGTCCACAGGCTCACGGGCTTGTATAGTACTTTTAATACTACTTTTAATAATTAATTTTTAACACTATATTATGTAATTTTATAATTTTTTTATACATTTATTTGAAAAACAATAATATTTCGAGAACAATTCTTACCAGCGTTCTTAAGTCTGTGTCATTGGTTATCTAATAAACAATTACGTATAAAATTAGTATTTATTTGCGAATATTTAAAGTCCATATTTTTTAATGAATTTTATAAAAATTCATTCGAAAATCGTGCAATATGTCAAAAAAGTTTCACGCTAGCGTTCTAAAGTTTGTAGCATTCGTTTCATAATAATGGCACAAGATTCAGAGAAGATATGCTGAATCCAGACATATTGTATCGAACTACAAATATAAACAAGTAACAGCAACAAGTGTATAATGTAAAAATGTGATAAAGTAAATGAAACATGTATAAAAATAGAAACAAGATGAACTATGTCTAAAAGTTTAAAGACGATAAAGTTAAATATGATAGGAAAAGACGATGTCCAACAAGAAAGAAAAAAACTTCAAATGAGGATTCAAACGAGGATCAAAATGAGGATTGCAAGTTTTAAAGTCTTTAAAACGAAAGTGATTATATAAAGTACAATTAATGAAAATATGTTTTACGTTCACTGAAGTTTAACAACCATTGCAAAAAGGTTTACTCCCAAACCTAAGTGCTTAGGGGTAAAACGAGTGTGACCAATGCGCAAACGAGTTAAAATTGCATCAAGATTTCTACACTGGAAGCTAGTCCATTTTTGTACTCAAAGCTTTTTCTCGTGCAATTTATTTTGAGATTATTGGTTCCAGGAATCCTGCCATTTGTCATGACTAATTTTCAAAACAAATTGCTTGATATCAGTTAAAGGAATGGTCAAATTTAAAATTTGAGTAGCTGATTTAACAGCAATGTCTGTCAACTCATTTCCCTTTATACCAACATGTCTCGGGACCCAACAAAATTTAGTTTGGTTGGTATCTTTGTGCCTTCAGACGATACTCATACTTAAGGATATCAGAAGCAATAGAGTGCTTCATAGTCATCTTTGATGATAAAAGCTATAAGGTACTCAATTAGTTGGTGTAAATAATGCGCTTTTTGGAATTTTGATGAGAGATGGAGATTAGAGACTGGTATATCGCCATAATCTCAGCAGTAAAATAGAGCAAGATATATGCAGTTTAAAAGATTTTAAAGTATCATTGGAAACGTAAGACAAACCCACATAATCGTCTTTCTTATAACCATCTGTGAAAACAGAAGTAAACTCCTTATACAGATTTCTATGTCCTGCAAACAGTTATACACGTAAATAGCCCGAGTTATGCTACTCTTAGTAAAATTACAACAAAAAAGATCAGTCATGCATAAATCATTGATTATAAAACACTTTCCAACTTCAATGCAATTTTATTTAAATATCTCTAAAATGCGATACATTCCTCGGTAATATTTTTAAAATTACCACAATACTACATTAATTTATTATATTTGAAAACTTAAAACTTCATCGAAAAAGATGAACTTCATTGAAATGGCGCCATTGAAATATAAATTGCCTGGTTTAAACATCTTTAAAATGCGATACATTCTTTGGTAATATTTTTAAAATTATTATTATACTACAATAATTTATTATACTTGAAAACTTCATCGAAAACAAATGAAATTTATTCAAATGACGTCATCGAAATATAACACGCCTGGCTTTCTCAATAAAAGCAGCATTTAATTCATAAACTTTTTTCAATTCATTTCATTCATCACAGTACTATAATAATTTATTTCATTTCAAAATTTAAGACCATGGAGGTACAAGTAATTAAACTCTATGCTTAAAACTTCATCGGAAAAATCGTCTGTTTCTTTGTGTAAAATCAATGAATATTTCATTCATATCAGCTATATTGCAGACTCCATGAGCTAAATAATTTTGCGTTATAGAAATGCAGCATTTCTTATACAACTTATTCTACATCTTTTGGTATTTACATTCTGCTTAAGTGAAAATTAGGCTTCGTTGTAGAAATAATCAAAGTTGGATGATCATTTAAACTCAAATATATTGTAATTGCGTTGTTTCAGTATGTCGATGCACAGAATTTAAGCAAAAATAAAGCGGTTTTAGGACGGATACAACACTAAATATGAATTAAAAAGAACTTTAAAAATCACGATTTTGACACAAGATAGATGCCATATTACATTTTGAAGTGGGTCACGTGATCTCTTCATATAAAGGGTATAATTATCATTTAATATTTTATTTTAAAAAATACTGAATATATTTTGCTGATTTTTTTTTATATATTTTATGGGATAGTTTGAATATTTCCAAAAACTTTCGAAGCAATTTGTGATTTTTAAATCCGCTCAAAAAATGTTTGAAAAATTAGGTCCTATAGGGTTCAATGTATTTCATTGTTTTCAAGCCGGGTTCAATCCAAAATAATTGGGTGATATTATTCATTTATATTCCTATAGATCCCATAGACCGTCTGAATAACATACTAAAATTTCATTTTGATAAAGTCATTTTTACGGCAGTTATCGTGCTAACGGACAGACAGACAGAATGAACAAAGTCATAAACACTTTTCAACTATGTTGTAAAGTGTTGTTGTTGTTGAGACCCAGACCGTCCGACCTACCAGAAAGGTGTAAGGTAACTGAATGGACGGCCGGGAAGTGCCACCCAATTTAGACCGGAACCCAGTGGGGGAGGCATCCACAGGGACCGTACCCTCCTTCCCCTACCACCAACCTCTCGGAAGGACTTACGGACCCACATGTTTAACGTGATAGGGTGTGATAGGGATGTTGTAAAGTGTTAAAAAGGGTTCAAAAAGGTGAAATTTGGAACATGCCATGGAGTTATCTCATGACACCTTTCTTCCCTGGCATCAAGATCTACTAGTGGGGCAGTTACTGCAATATTGCGCATTCGCTTGCCAAAAGAAGAAATGCATAAGGGTATGTGGTCGTAGAGTCGATCATAATGCTCGTCTAGGATTTATCGTTGCAGAGCATGGTTCTGTAAGGACATGACACGGTAGTAATAACTAAGTGCCAACTGTTCACGCCTTAATTCTAGAGATGGCTCATTGCAGTAAACAGACAGACGGACTGACATCACTACAAAAATAGTCAAAGCGTGTTTAAGAGATCTTAACATATATTGGCATCAAAATCTCAAATTCAAAATTTTTTGTGAAAATAATACTTTCTCGCTACTGTATTACATAGTATGAGAAAATTAAAATAACACTACATACAAGCCTATATAAAAACACTTTCAACAAATAATAAATAAATAAAAAACATTTTGAAAGTAAAATGTATCTCAGCTCTGCGTGTTGATACATCCTTCCGCATCACGCACTTTTTAAATTAATAGGAGATCTGATGAAAAAGTTCATGTATGGATCCATTCAAAATGCATTACTTGAATTGAATTATATCTTGGAATTCCGGTCATTCTATCCTATCAAAAGCAAAATCCATCATCAAAATAATTGGTTGGAATGTTTCCCTGTTTGAATAGTTCCCTCTGTCAGTAAGTCATAAAGTCGATTTTTTATCTTAAAATTTATCTGATATGTCTATGTTGGTTTTGTTAAATAAAATTCTCAGAATTCTCAGTAATTTTAAAGTTTAAGTTTTTCCTGAAATATGTAATCTATTTCGATGAAACTTTTTTCAATAAATAACACTTTGACAACGGAATATTTTTAATGTCGGTTCTGTCCTCTTAAACCTGCCTACAGAACAAAGGCAATTAAAACACATTTTTGTCTGATTGTAATGAGTGTTAACTCTTAAAGTGGCTGACGGGATATAATTTTTTTTCCAAATTTATAGTTAAAATATTTTACGTTTGTTGATTTTAGTTCAGTGTTATCCTGGACAAAGCCGAGTATTTCTGATAATGACATACTAAAAATAATTTTGAATGGAATAAATAACTTTTCTTATACACCGTCATGCATTCAGATAAATTGAGAAAACATTTTTTTACACTCATTTATACCCGTACCATAAAATTAAGATTCTACGGTTTTGACGACTCATGCTAAACCAAAAATAATTATACATACTACTCATTATCGCTGCAGAAAAGAACAACACCCCACTACGAATCTGCGAGAGGGTGCGGCAGTCTTTCATTCAATGGATTTTTCGGAAAAAAAAAACATCGGGACACTGAATTATAGTAAACAGTCATTCTATACGTAATTAATTTATCATTTTATCAGGATACATATTATAATAAAAATCTGATATGGGCAACATATTACTTTCCTTATATAATGTAATGAATTTACTACTTTTACAGTAAAAAAATAGGTTTTTCTTATAGTAGATACTAATATTCTTTCCAAGATATTGAATTTTCGACAATTAGTCGTCATTTTCATTGATTTAGCATCATTTTTATCCATTTGACGAGATTTTCATTAATTTGGCAACATTTCAAAAAAGTCGCCAAGTTGGCGACATTCCGCCAAATTCGTCGCCAAAATCTCGTCAAGCGTTATGCACTAAGAAAAAAGTTATTCTTACAGCAAATAAATGACTATTGGCGTTCAAAAACAAAAGTATTATTCAAAGTATATTTTTTTATGAATGGAACGAGCTAGATCCACGAGAATGATGTCACTCAATTTATCGCATGGTATTACATATGAAAAGTGAACATGTTTCTCAATATGAATTTTTTTTTTTATGCGACTTTTTCATAATTTTTTTGAAAAATGTACAATATCTCGAGAACGGTTTATGTTAGCGTTCTAAAATTTATGCCAATCGTTTTCTAATGAGAAATTACATAAGAAATGTCTATTTGCGTAACTTTATTAGCGGTTTTGATTTTTTGACGATTTTTTCAAAATTTCATTCGAAAATTTAGGGGGATTCTGAACATTCGATTACGTATAAAAACAATAGGCTTCCAGTGTTTACGGATTGCGATTTTTGTACCAAATTTGGTTCGAATCGGTCCATTCGTTCGTCAGTTATCGTCTCCACAGACTCACTGACACACACACACATACTTTCACACACACACATACACACACACACACACACAGACAGACATCACTTCAAAAATGTTTGATTCGTGATCAGGGATGCTTGAAACGTGTTCCTCCCGTCGAAAACTCGAATTCGAATTTTCGACCCCATCACAATACTTTCCTTATACATTATGTATATAAGGAAAGTAATAAGATGAATACCATACCTTTAAGAACGCTGAAATTCTTCGTTTCCGGCATATTACATGTTTTTAATTAAATTGGTAATAGTTTCTAAATTTTGTCAACTTTTTTTAAGTATCTTTAACTTATAAGTATCTTGTTTGTAACTTTGATCAACCCTTTCGACACAATTGAATTACCAGCATCAGCTTGACTAACTGCGTCGTAACCTATAGAATACAGTGCTCAATTATAGTACTAGTGGAAATTTCACACTATATAATACGCGCAGAATTCAGCAAAAGTGTCGCTAGAAACACAAATTTTGAAGTCTCAAAATTTGTTCTATGACTGATTGCCTAATAAAAAGAAGAAAAAAGTGTTAAAATATCTAGACAGGTGCTGCCACATCAATTTTTTGCTATCGTTAAGACCAAGTTAAGTAAATATCCTCCAACCAGCATTCCGCAATTTATAAATTTATCTAACAAAATGAAGATTTTAAATTTTTCTCGTTAGTTTTAGGTCAAATCCCACGTGTATGCGAATTTCTATACCTTCATCAGTTTTGGCTGTGTAATTCATAGCTGTGTTACCCCTCAGTCTCGAAGAAAACCATAAAATACTCCACGATTTATGAATTTTCGAAATTGAACCACTTATTACAAACTTATTTCGTGTATTTAATATTATTTTTAATATTATTTTTAAACATGCAAGATAAAGGTTTTCCTTTTAACGAAATAATTTAAGTCGTAATAAGATATATCTCATTACTTACAGCATTAAAAGTTTCTTTTAGGTATTAATCGGTTTCGGAGCGAAAACAGCCTCTAATGGAATAAACAGACGGAGTAACTGAGCCATTAAAAGCGTGAACGCGTATGTGATTAAGTAGCTGAATCACGTGACCCAGGAAGAAAATTGTTGTCGAACGAAAGTTTGAAAAACGAAAAGAAAATCTAAAAGAAGCGAAAGAGAACAGTCGAAGAAATCGAAACATTTTCTCTGAACAGGTTTTGAACAGTTTGAAACAGTTTTTCATTCTTCTACTATGTTTTTCCTTTCCAACTACGTCTATTCTAGAATTTTTCAATTTTTCGATTGAGAGTGTCTTCTTCATGGGTCACGTGATGCGTGGATCAAGTATTTATTGGCTGACGCGTTCTTGCCTTTATTGTTGCAGTTACAATGTTTTTAACACTTTACAACAAAGTTGAAAAGTGTTTATGACTTTGTTCATTCTGTCTGTCTGTCTGTCTGTCTGTCTGTCTGTCTGTCTGTCTGTCTGTCCGTTAGCACGATAACTGCCGTAAAAATGAGTTTATCAAAATGAAATTTTAGTATGTTGTTCAGACGGTCTGTAGGACCTATGGGAATATAAATAAATAATATCACCCAATTAGTTTTTTATTGAACCCGGGTTGAAAAAATGAAATACATTGAACCCTATGGGACCTAATTTTTCAAACATTTTTTAAGTAAATTTAAAATTCACGAATTGCTTCGAAATTTTTAGGAAATATTCACATTATCCCATAGAATATATAAAAAAAAATTCAGTAAAATATGTTAAGTAGTTTTTTAATTAAAAAAATTATTTAATATAGGAAAAAAAACAAATTCAATTAAATTCTGACTTTGGGATATCTTCCAGAAAGAAAAGAGAGAGATATTATATAATAAATATCTCTCCATTTGTTTAAACGTTTTGCGTATGGAAGTGGCTTCATATTTTCAAATAAATTTGGTAGATAACAATTTTTCATTTTTTTTAAATTTTATATAACTCTTCATGATAAATTGAATTGATGGCATTTTAAATGCACTTTCCTACGTCCTAGAGAGTTAAAATTTGGTACACAGCTTAAATTTGTTGAACATTTTATTCGACAAAAATTTGATGGATCTTTAAATATAGATCATACATTTTTTTCGAAATGGCCTGAAAATAATCCCCGTTTACTTCTATAAATCATTGGTGTAATATTGTTAAAAATTCTGATGTGGACAGCACATGTCTTTCCCTGCAGACTCATATTCGTTCTCTTTATTTATTCAATGATAATTTGAGTTTATCTGCACAACATAAGTATTTTAAATGACATTGAATTTACACATTAAACTTAAATTTGGTTCTCATTTGATAGCTGGACTTATTGTCAAAGGTGGCGTAGCGAAAACGCGAAAAAACTAGAATATCTCAAGAACGGCTAGTCCTAGAGTAATGGGGTTAGTCTTATTCTTTTTGTTGTCAAAAATCACATATAAAATAGGAATTTAATTGATATAATTGAGCACACGTAGTCTTTTATTTTTATATATAACGATTTTTGCTGGCCATTTCGCAAAAATAGCCCGTTCCTTTTTCCCGAATCGTAGTAGAATAACCTACAAATGATTTATATACAAAATTTTGTTAAATTTGGTATATAAATCACTTGTAGGTTATTGAAATATTATACTCCAAATTTTGTTAAATTTGGTTCATTAGTTTTTAGCTAGAGTGGATAAAGGCAATTTCTGCGGCCATTTCGCAAAGAAGGCAGATTCTTTTATTACGAATCGTACTATAATCTAATGAACATCAGGATTTCCCACAAAAAACATACCTACCAAATTGTATGAAATTCGGTCCATTAGTTTTTCAATTAGAGTGGATGTAATATCCACACAGACACACAGAAACATACACAGATACACCCTTACACACACAGACGTCTTCCTAAAAGTAGTTTTTTCGTGTTCTAGAAGTCCCAAAACGTGTAGATTCTTTGAAAATTCGAGTTCCGATCTTCGGCACGATTCCAATACTTTGAGTACATACACATACACATATATATTATCTGTGTATTATCTGTGTATCTAAATTCCGTGCCTATGCAATTACAATAGTTGTGATTTTAAATGATCCCTAAACTTTTATTATTTCTTCAAGGAAGCCTAATTTTAACATATGCAGAATGCAAATATCTCAAGCGATTGTAAGATGAATTACATAAGAATTGCTGAATTTTTTTCACACAAAATTATTTAGCTCTGGAGTCTGGAATACAAGTTATATGAATGAAATATTCATTGATTTTGCATAAAGAATCAGATGATTTATATTTCGATACAGTTTTAAATATTTAAGTATAATAAATTACTGTAGTACTGTGATAATGTAAAAGATATTACCACTGAATGAATCACATTTTAGAAATTTTTAAATGAAATTACATTTCAGTTGGAAAGTGTTTCATAATCAATGCTTATGCATGATTGATCTTTCTTGTTTTATTCTAAAGAAGAACGCTTATTTTTGTCTACGAAACCGGTTGCTGTTTCTCACGGAGTATTTTTTTTTTACTGTTTATGCTGTTTCTAATGGAGTATTTTTTACAGATTTATATAGATAGCAGTTTGAATGAAGTATTTTATAAATAACTTAAGCTTCGGCCAATAAATTGTAGCTCACGGAATGGACTGAATCGGTACCACATTACATCCGAAATGCTTCAGTCGTTAGTGAGACATCGTATTCAGACTCAAGTACACACATGCACACACAGAGAGACATACACACAGGCATCAACTCTAAAGCGTTTAATTCCAGTCCAGGGATACTTGAAACGTTCTCTTCCGTCGAAAACTCAAATCAGAATTTTTGTCTGCGTCAAAATACTTTACCTACACATCATACTATGTATGTAGCGAAAGTAAAAAATTAGTGAATATGCTAACCTAAAATAGACTACCAATGTGTTGAACAGTGCCAATAAAGATCATAAACCGGACTTTAAGCCGGCTCTGAAACTACTTTTAACAAAGAAGCGTTATAAAAAATTTGATGTGGGCAGTACATGACTTTCCTTATATAATGCAATGAATTTACTACTTTTACAGTAAAAAAAATAGATTATTTTTATAGTAGTTATTTATATTCTTTCTAAGATATTGAATTTTCGTCAATGAGTCGTCATTTTCCATGTCGTCATCATCAATGAGTCATCATTGATTTAGCGTCATTTT
The DNA here is from genome assembly GCA_951213105.1 of Amaurobius ferox. Taxonomy (NCBI): domain Eukaryota; kingdom Metazoa; phylum Arthropoda; class Arachnida; order Araneae; family Amaurobiidae; genus Amaurobius; species Amaurobius ferox. Next base: position 95,820,106 of record OX578137.1, read on the forward strand.
TATCCATTTGGGGAGTTTTTCGTTAATTTAGCAACATTTAAAGAAGTCGCCAAGTTGGCGGCATTTCACCAAATTCGACTTCAAAATCTCGCCAAGCGTTATGGACGAAAAAATAAGACATTCTTACAGCAGATAAATGACTATTGGCGTTCAAATACAAAAGTATTACTCAAAGTATCTTTTTTCATGAATGGAACGAACCAGATCCACGAGAATGATGTCACTCAATTTATCGCATGGTATTACATATGAAAAGTGAACATGTTTCTCAATAGGAAATATATATTTTTTTTATTTTATATGACTTTCTGATATTTTTTTTGAAAATTGTGCAATATCTCGAGAACGGTTCATGTTAGCGTTCTAAAATTTATGTCAATCGTTTTCAAATGAAAAATTACATAAGAAATGTCTATTTGCGTAACTTTATTAGCGGTTTTGAATTTTTGCCGATTTTTTCAAAATTTCACTCGAAAATTTAGGGGGGGGGGGGTTCTGAACTTTCGATTGCGTATAAAAACAATTGGTTTCCAGTGTTTACGGATTGTGGTTTTTGTACCAAATTTCGTTCAAATCGGTCCATTCGTTCGTCAGTTACCGTCTCCACAGACTCACTGACACACACACACACACACAGACATACTTTCATACACACACACGCATACACAGACATCACTTTAAAAATATTTGATTCGTGATCAGGGATGCTTGAAACGTGCACTCCCGTCGAAAACTCGGAATTCCAATTTTCGACCCCAACATACTACTTTCCTTATACATTATGTACATAAGGAAAGTAAAAATTCTTACCTTGATCAGTGAATCTCCGCGTCTTCTACTGTGGATCGACTTCAAAGGGCTGTCCATATGTCCAGTCAGAAAACCACAATAGATGCTCCATAAGGCTTTTTTGCATCGTGTGTACCTTCAGGCTTGTAAATTAGGCAATGCTTTTAGCATATTCAGCACTAACATTTTCTCTTCCGATGAAATCCAAGGAGGAGGGAATTTTCGTGTAAGCTCAAAATCAAAGGTCTATAATGGAAAGTAATAAAATAATAAATAAAAGTTAGTTATTGTATCTCTATCTGTGAGTATATATATATATATATATATATATATATATATATATATATATATACACACAATCTCAAAAATAAGACAAATAATTCGAGAAAATGTAAGGCGCGATTGTTACTCTATCTTTACCTTGAAATATGTATAATAAAAAATGTATAACAGAGAGGATGATTGTGTTTACGGGGTTGCAGAAAGGTCAAGAGGGTGACCCCTATTCCTGATTGGAAGCCGGCTTTTAATCCTAGGAAACACTCCCAGAAACACTGCACCCTCGGACACTGTCGATTGATGTTTCAGGCGTTCAGTGTTTCTGGGAGCGTTTCCTAAAACCCGGCTTCCAACCAGGAAAAGGGGTCACAATCCCCCTTGACCTTTCTGCAACCCCGTAAACACAATCATCCTCTCCGTCATACATTTTAATTATATATATATATATATATATATATATATATATATATATATATAAAATATAAAATTTTTATTAAATATGTCAGTTAAAGTTGTTAAAATATTATTCAATTTAAATATCAATAATTTACGTTGCTTAAAAGGCTGAATTATTTCACATTTATAGTATTGATTATCGAATAGAACTCATCGTTGTCTAATTTTCAAATTACCATCCAGGGTAGATTTTTAAAAGTCTTTTCAGACCCTTTATATGTCCCCTGGTGATCTAAAACATTAGATGGTTGTTACCTTATATTATTAACCATAGGATAGAACTTAACTTTGCCGATTTTCCAATTTCCCCTCCCCCTTCGGTGGGGTAGATAAAATATTCTTTCAAAATTTCTTTTCAGACACCGCCCCGCCCCCCAGAAGCAACCCTGGTGCCTCAAAGGCTGAATCTAAAAACTTCTATATTGCCTTTTGGACAGAGCCTAAAGTATTCGGAATTTTGTTCCCCTCTCCTCGGAGTAAAGATTATGAGTTTTTGCTCTTGAAGTCTTTTCAGATCCACAAGCATGGCTCTAGTGGCTTAGGAAGCCGCATTTATAGTATCGACCACTGAATCGAACATAACAGATCTTTTTTTCTGCAGAAGTGGGGTGGGTAAAGTGTCTCTGACCGCTTCCGAAGCCGGATATAAAAGACTTCACTCGACCACGGAACAGAACCTAACTGAGCCAGGTTCAGTCTAAATAAGCACCATACATTGGTAAACAAAATGAAACGTATTAAAAAAAATATGCAACTCTTTTTTTTTTTTAAGAGTGTTAGTTTCTCTGCCTTTGATACGCATAAACACTAATGTGCATTTTAAAGATCATTTTATTGAAATAAGCCGTAATTATGTAGAAATCATTAGTATTAGGTAAAATTTATAGTCTTAGATACTATTTAAAATGCTTAATAATGCTATTAGCTGGGTTGACGGGATATACATTACTTTCAGTGAAAGATTTAAGATTTACGCTTTTTTACATTTTTCTTGTTGCAAATTCCATAAATTTTAAAGCCTGGTTTAAAATAATGCTTCTGTACAAACTTGTATGCAATGCACACTTAAAGTGCTTAATGTGTGTAATGTTAAAATTGTATTAACTACGTTTATTGAATATATCTATATTTAGTTGACCGTCGTGTTCAATTTTAATACTGATTTCTAGAAATTTAGTCAGGTATGGATTTGATAAGTTTTTCACCAGATTATTATATTAATAGGCAATGTTAATGTCAGTGATTTTTTCAATGTGTGGTATATGTTACCAAAATATTTGTAAAAATTATAACCAGTAAGTGTAACATCTCTTTCATAGTAATAAATTATCTAGATGGCTAGGGGCTATTTCCATTTGATTGCACTCCAATTTTTTTTAATATTACAATATTGCAAAGTTGTACGCAATTAAATTTGATACATTTTTAAAATAAGTTATGATGTAGGTTTCCAAAAACTACTGATTAATATCATTAAGCAGATTAATAATTACAGTGTATAAATCATCATATAAATAACTGATATCAATATTATTAAAGCAGATTCTCAAAATCAAAAGTGTAAACTTTAAAAAACATAGAAAAAAGCTTAACATTATCTATAAACTCACAACTGTTTTTAAAAAAATTACTGCGTTAGAATTTACTGTCATAAATATTATTAAAAAAATTGCAGTAACAGTGTTTCAGCCAAAAGAATATGAATTACCTCAAATAGTAGCTGCGCGAAAAGCAATGTGTTTTATGAAATTTGAGAATAAGTAAAACAAATTATCCTTTTAAACATTTTATTGGATAATAATATTACAGTAAACATTTAAAATTCCTAGAAGTAATCTACCTGAAGAGAGTCAAAGACGGATGGGTACACATCCTTCTCCCAGTTGGTAATTAGGCTTTTCAGAGCATCTGGTCCACACAGAGAGAGCTAACATTCCAAGCGATCTTGTCGGAAACTTTTATCGTTTTGAAACATTCAGGAAGACGATCGGACAAAGTAATTCCGGTTCTGTTCAAAAATATTTGGAATCAGAAATATGTTTAAACATTTCATATTCGAATTCATTGCTATGCTACTAATTTTATAATCATATAATTTTTTTTATATATCTTTCTACAACTGCAAAGGGATTAGACAAAATTTTAAAATTGTGTAATATTTTATTTCAGGAGAAAGTTACTCTAAGTATCATTATGGTGTAATTTTTTTCTTTTAAATATATTTTGATCTTCCCTTTATTCCTTTTTAAAAGGTCACCCCTCTAAAAGCGCTGTGTGAGTATGTCAGAGCACCAAATAAAACCCCGAAGGCTAAAAAAACTCATATATACTAATTCGACCATGCTGAATATAGAACAGATGCTAATCTAAAGAGATTCCGAATCTAAACAGATGCTATAAACAAAATAAAAATATGCTAGTAGTTTGGTAGTTTGATCACCAAATACTTCAACAGCAAAACTTCGGCATTGGTGACATACAGGGATGGCTACTGAGTTACTTGTTGAGGCCACAAGTACTGAAAAATTAGATGTCCAAACGCTCTCCCGATATCCATTCAAGTTAAGAAAAATATTGCCTGAATTTTAACATATTGCTTATATTTTCAATGACTATATCTATACTATATGTAAACTAAAAGAAACGCATATTAATATTTTAGTATTAATAGAGCAGTTGTGTCTAAAATATATAAAATTAATGACGATGTTTAAATAAATCTATGGACGGGTGAAGAATTTCTGCAAGCCCCTCGTTGCCAACGATTATTAGCTTAACTATGCGATATTTTAGTTACTGAAAAAATATGCGAATTTAAACGTGTTTATTTATTTCTTTTTTAAAGGTAATAATTTTATTATGCCTTTACTTTTTGCACCCCTACTTTGATGATGCCCTAATGCCTCTATTAGACGACAATAATTTGGGACAACAAACCCTTCCAAAGCAGCTTTGGGACGTTTGTGACGTCACTCCAAGCAGCGCAGAACGAAAGACGTCATTCCAAGCAGCAAATGGGGAAGCTTAGCTTCCCCATTTGTTGCTTGGAGTGACATCACTTTCGTTCTGGGCTGCGTTGAGTAACGTCTCAAAGCTGTTTTGCGAACGGTTTGTTGTCCCAAATTACTGTCGTGTAATAGGGGCTCAAGTGGCCGTTTCGGATGACCAATTGACTAAACCAGTCCTGCTTACACAGATATAATGCACAATTGAGAAATACTCACTTTCTGGCTGGATATTTTGCTCTATCTGTGTGGGATAGATATCCTAAGATTCCCTTGGAATGGGAAATATGGACATTAATTGAACCAAGATATAAGTAGCAAAATCGTTCATGTAAGTTACAGAGATCTTTCAGCACGTCATCTATCTACTTTTTTGTTACTTGGAATCCTTTCCTTCTAAGGGAAGATGGATGTGCAAAGTACCAATTCACACTTTTGTATATAAGGTATATAAGGCATTATGTAAATGTCCCATCCTGATACATAAAACTGTTCGAAGACAGGCATAACATTATAATTTTCCAAAGTATGCCAGGTGAATAATTCGCCTAATTTTGACCACAAACTCTGCTTTATCTTCAGTGACATATATTTCCCTGTACTTTTATGCTTCACTGTCTATATCTCTTCAAGCTTATCCTGGTGCATGAGAGATTTAGGATCATAGTGTTTCTTCAATCAAATGAAGGTTCTTTTTGTGATATTTTGTTCAAGATCAATCATCTCAACGGACTTCTGCTGTAGCATATTTGAGCTTAGTATATGATTTATAGTGCTTATGTGACGAAAAATACTTTTTCAAAAGTTTCTTAAAGCTTCTCAAAAGTTTGCAAATATTTTTCTCATGCAGATAAATGAAAATGAATTACTTCAATAAAGAACGCCAAATACGCATTGTTGCTAAATTAAAAGCTTATGACAACTAATTGTTGAAATCTTACCATTATTTAAATTAAAATTCATTGTTGCTGTTAAATTCAGTCAACTATCTAACTAATCACAGCACGGTTCTTTTTGGCCAATCAGTGTCATTGAAAAAACAAGCGATTTTAATCCTATGTGTGGGACATGCGTGGTGAGTATTTAAATAAGCATTCGCTTTACCATCCACGAGTCAGAAAAAACAAACATTTAAATTTAAAATATTTGAAGAATTTAAATGTAAACAAGAGATTCAAAATCTTAAATATTCAAGTTCATTAATCTAAAGCAGGTATAAAAGCAGTATTTCAATTATCCAATTGAAGATAAAGCCCTTCTAAACTTCTAAACTAAGGACTTTTAAAATGCTTTGAATATTTATTCATTTAAATGTGAACACATTTCAAAATTCAAATTTTTCAATATAAACACACACATACAGAAATTTAACTATTTAAATATTAACAATTTATTTTCGAAATTTATATATAACTTGTAAAATAAAAACAGTTAGAAATTCAAATATTAAATTTATTTCTGCTTAATATTAAGTTAGCTTTCGATGTTTTCGACCTATTCAGCAATATCTAGAAATCGATATACATAATAAAAATTTGCTACATTCAACACATGTTTATCATAACAGACAATTAAATTTTGATATTGTGAAAAAATAATTACACAATTAAGAGCTTTCTTTATCTCACTGAAAATCGATACACTTTTCGGTATTTCCATTCAAAAACGCATGCCAGATTTCATGGCCATAGTCTGGGTATTTCGACAGATATTGAGTTCCATGCATAGGCGTCGTATTTTTTAACTTTCAGCATAATAATAGAGATTCGATAAAGTTATAAAAATATCCTTTTAATCTTGCGCCTCACTAGCTTTGGAATTGTCATTAACGCATAATATACTACAGAAAATTGTGTTCTGGAATCTGTAAAAGTTTTCCCATAAAATCCAATAAAATATTTATGCACATTTAGGTTTTTATCTACAACTCTAAAACAAAGTGATATTTTTTATTTGAAAAAAAAAATTTGAATTCATATAATGATTTTAACTTTCCAAATACTATCCTTGCAAGCTTATAGTATCGATCATGGTACTGTCATTTGGTGATATCACCAAGGGGATCATAACACCCCCTCCCACCCAGAAACTCTCCGGAACCCGCAGAAGTTCGGAGAAGTGACATTTGTGGGGAATGGGAAATAAAATATTTCGTTACACCCTCAATTTTTTTGTGATGATGCTACTGCAGAATCTAACGGAGCAAAATTTTCATTACCGTCCTATGAGGTTGGGGGTGCGAATAGAATGTTTTTTTAAGGCACTGAAAACTCTCCAGAAGTCCCCCACTTGAGACCTAGGAGGCTAAATATTTGCACACATAGTATCATCTACAGCACTATTTCTCAACATTTTATGCATACCTGCATTTTGGATTTTTGTACGATTTCTTTTTTAATCAATTAAATACTAGTTTTAGACATAATTTTTGATTATGAAAGGTATAAGACTAGCATCATAACTCTAGAGCTAGTCGTTCTCGAATTATTTTATATCATTTTTGCTACGTTCAGTTGAAAATATGTCCAGTCGTCAAATTGAAACGAAAATCCAATTAAAACTGCAAGTTCAGTGTAATTTCAAATAATTATCCGCGTTCTTTTGTGCAATCACACTCATTCTATGAATTATGAAAGAAAGAAAGAGAAATTGAATTTGAGTCTATGGAGAAAGTGGTGTGCTGCTCACGTCAGATTTGTTTTAATTTTTTCTATTTTTAACGTAGAACTTGTTCACAAATTCATAAGTTGGAATCTCTATGGGATCATATTTTATTTAATTTTCAAATGCATTGCTGTCTCAAAATGATCTCCAAAAATTTTTTGTTTTATTGAAAATATTAATCAATTTAAACACTGAAAGAATTTTCGCAGTATATGTTTTTTTTTAATTACGAAATTCGTGCAAAGATTTTTATTTTTATTTAATAATTTAGAGCAGTGTTTTTCAAAATGTATTCCGCCGCGGCAGTATTCCAGGGATTCCGCAACGTCATACAGAAGGTCGTTTGCCCTTTATGGAAACGATTTAGATAATTATGTTTTATGCATAAAGAGCGCATTTCTTGCGGCGATTTGCCTCTATCTGATAGCTTTGATTCTTGACTATAGCTCTAGCTCGAATTTTCCATGAAAGTAAATTTTTTCTTAGCACCGTCATGTCAATTTTATCCCACTCCTCTTGGGTCGTTTTCCAAAATCCGTTCAGTGTTCTTGGATGCCGTTTTCCTAAGGCTCGTTTTAACAAACCAAAAGCTCAAAAGTCCATAGGAGAAGCGTCAGGTGATTTTTATAAGTGTTTCATTTAATGGGATACATTTTATTCGTGTTGCTGATTCTTTCTTTGCTAAATATGCGGCAGTTGACTTAGACGTGTGACTAAAGATTTTGTTCATATGAAGCTCAGCTTTATTGATGTCCTTTCCATATAAGGCTGGAATTTCTTCTTCAAAAATTTGTTCTAAAATATTCTGTTGATAGTAGAGTGAATTAATTTTAGCTTTACTTGAGACTTTTTTGAGTTTTAATTTACCATTGTAACAAAATCCTGCAACTATCATGAATCCCTTTGGAAACTTTCTGCACATTGACGAAGTCATTTCGTACGGTCATTTTTGTCAGTTGAGCAACAGAAAATTGCTCTTTTTTATTAGTCACTTAAATATACCCATGCCTCATCGAGTGTTGCGACAATTTCCATTTATCAGCAGCTAGGTGTTTTTCAAATGATTTTCTACAATTTGTTTTTCTTTCCGCAATATGTTTTGGCAAAAGCAGATGAACTTTAGATTTAAACATATTTTTTAACTTCAAATCTGTATGAATGATTTTACTTACAGTGCCAGAAGACATTCCCAGTTTCGATGCAATGGATCAAAATCGGAGTCGGTGGAATTTCTTTTAGGATCAGAGACTTCACTTTCCTGATATTTTCCCGCGTTCGAACAGTCTTAGAATGCGATTTCGCAGCCACTTTTTAATTTTTACTTTCAGATAGACGCTTTTCCCTTTCAAATTTAATATATTAAAATTACCCTTCTTTGAAATGCAAGAACCTCGATTTTTACACCGCTTTACAATTTGTTGATACGAATATAAAGCGTAGTTACGTAACCTTCAAGACATCTATCAATTTCAGGAGCCATTTTCAAAATAAATCTTGAAATATATCCTAATCAAAACAAAACAGTATCAGATGATATTGCTGAAAATACCAAATCTTTATCTCAAAAGGTTAACGAGAAACATAAATACAAAATCGTTTCCATAAAGTGCGAACAACCTTCTGTACTTGCATGTAATTTTTCCTAAGAATAAAAAAAATGGCTAAAATTTGAATACATAATTTAGATCACAAGGGACTTTAATCATTTTGAATTTCGCAATCAAATTATATTTTAAAAGGGTTTCTCAAATAAAAAAGTTTGAAAAACACAGTTCAGTTTTAATTACATTAAAAATAAAATTTAAAGCACTAATATAAAATATACTAAAAATTAGTATTTAATCTGAAAATTCTCTGAATCAACTCCTTCATATTTACTTTCAGATATTCCACAAGTCTCTATTCTTCATTTTCCCTAACAAAATTCAATTATTTCTCCCTTGCTTTATCCCTTCTTTTTACTTTCCTTGTATACATAATGTATAAGGAAAGTATTGTGACGGGGTCGAAAATTCGAATTCGAGTTTTCGCCAGGAGAGCACGTTTCAAGCATCCCTGATGACGAATCAAACATTTTTGAAGTGATGTCTGTGTGTGTGTGCGTGTGAAAGTATGTGTGTGTGTATGTGAAAGTATGTGTGTGTGTGTGTGAAAGTATGTGTGTGTCAGTGAGCCTGTGGAGACGATAACTGACGAACGAATGGACCGATTCAAACGAAATTTGGAACAAAAATCACAATCCGTAAACACTGGAAGCCTATTGTTTCCATACGTAAACGAATGTTCAGAACCCCCCAAAATTTTCGAGTGAAATTTTGAAAAATCGTCAAAAAATCGAAGTCGCTAATAAAGTTACGCAAATAGACATTTCTTATGTAATTTTTCATTAGAAAACGATTAACATAAATTTTAGAACGCTAACATGAACCGTTCTCGAGATATTGCACATTTTTCAAGAAAATTATCAAAAAGTTATATAAAATAAAAAAATATATATTTCCTATTGAGATACATGCTCACTTTTCATATGTAATACCATGCGATAAATTGGGTGACATCATTCTCGTGGATCTAACTTGTTCCATTCATGAAAAAAGATACGTTGAGTAATACTTTTGTATTTGAATGCCAATAGTCATTTATCTGCTGTAAGAATAACTTATTTCTCCGCCCATAACGCTTGGCGAAATTTTGGCGACAAATTTGACGGAATGTCGCCAACTTGGCGATATTTTTAATTGTTGCCAAATTAGCAAAAATCTCGCCAAGTTGGTAAAAATGACTCTAAATCAATGAACATGACGACTAATTGAAGAAAATTCAATATCTTGGAAAGAATATAAGTATCTACTATAAGAATAACATTTTTTAACTGTAAAAGTAGTAAATTCATTGCATTATATAAGGAAAGTCATGTGTTTCCCACATTAGATATTTTTCTTGAAAAAAGATGGAAATACTATCGGAATTTTATGCGAAATTTTAAGTTTCTAGGAAAAATTTCGCTCTTGCCTCACCTTCTTTAAACCGTCATGTGCATTAAATTATGCAATGTAAAAGCCGATTAGATACAGTATATAAATGTTGGGGAATGTATCAACCAGTTTTAAAGGTTATAAAGAATCTTGTTTGTCAGGAAAAGTGAAACAGAGCACCAGCACAAACAAAGGCAAGAACGGGTCTATCCATCATAAATGAGACTGAAAACTAAAGTACCGCGTCTTTCCTATATTTGGTACTGGTGCTCCATCTCATTTACATTAATGAATCCTTTCATTGTGTTTGAAACCGGTTGATACCTTTTTCAACTTTCATATGCTGTATTTAATCAAGTTTCTATTTTACAGAATTTTTCAGAAAGCAGCCTGCATGAATTTTTAGTTCATTAAGTTGTTTAAATTACAATGCACATGATCATATTTAATAATATTTTGAGCAAAATCGAAAACAAAATATGTTTAGAAAATAAAATGTACCTCAGAGTTGCGTGATGATGTTCTTTTCCACCTCACGCACTTTTTAAATCACTAGAAGCGATATAAAAGCAGAAAGCTGATGTATAGATTCATATAAAATGTATTATTCGAATAGAAATGTATTTGGAAATTCCAGCCATGCATTAGACAAAAGCAAGAAATATAGGATTTAAACGATTTTTGGTTTGAATAGTTTTCTGATATCACAGTGAGCTATAAATTCGAGTTTTACTTTCTTACTAGCTGTATACTCATTTATCGTGGATTAATGGAAATTATATTAATGAAAATCACATCAATAAATGAAAATTACATCAATATTCATGGAAAGAATCTTAATTCACAATTTCTGGTTAAATTATAAAAACGAGATAATTCTAAAACTAAAATAAAACTTACTATTTTATACATAGAATATTCTAAACGAAGCTGCTGGTAGTTGCAAAAAACCTCATGTTGCCACTCAGTAATAAACAAATAATTAAAATTTGGCTGCTGCTAAAAATATACATAACAGACGACAAAAAATCTTAAATGATAGAAATAAATTTTTCATTCTTTTACTATTCTCTGCAGATTAAAAATTTATTTTATTTCATTAATTTATTATTTATTTCGTTAATTAGTTTCCATAATTCTAGACATGAGGACATAAATAATAATCAGATCACTATATCGGATTCTAAATTGCATTTATTGTAGAGAAACTAAATCCCGATAAGTGACATTAATTTGGAGACTCCAATAACGATTGGGTACTGAAGGGTAATATAACGATTGTGTCACACTCGTTAAAAAACAGACAGCGGAACAGACGGACGCCTACATTTTAAGTGGGATCATACCAGGGCTGACCATTAAAATTTGATGAAATTTGGTACAGTCGTTCTCCAGTGATGGAGAGATAAATAGACAAAGATATGCAATCTTCAATTTTATTTATATAGATAATATTGCAAAATATAGATTAGCTGACAAAATAGCAGATACTGAGATCCTCCTGCAATTTTTTTAAATATCTGTTTGTGTGCATATGTGTGTTGTGAGATGTGAACACGGTAACTCAAAAGTGAATTCTTATTGGCCGCACATTTTATAATGAGATGGATTGTGTAAACATTAGAGAGTGTTGTACAGAAGACATGACTAAGCTGTTTTAATCTAAGGAATATTGAATATATACATGGTTATAAACAAGGGAACCTTTTAAAAATTTCTTAGGGTAGGCGAAAAGTTGATGGACTGCTGTTGTAATGATGAAAAATATGATTCGACAAGAAAAAATGTAGAAGAAATATAATTACTTCGAAATCCTTGAAAATCCCTGAGGGGGAGACCAACTCCCTCGGTATCCCTAAATAGCGACCCGGTCGCGATTAAAACAGTATGTGCATTAATAATAAAATAAATCTCTTCATTAGACTCACTTGACAATAATTCGAATGATTTTATTTATTTACTACCAGCATACCTGTTCTTCGCACGGAGTATATAAAGACACTTATAATTCGCAATCATGTGCAAATTCTATTAAAAGATTAAATTTATTGCTACTAAAGAGAAATGTAAGAATATCTGTTCTCACTATACAAAATTATCTTCACGGGCAGATCTGAAGAGTAATACATCCTGGCCCCTTTTGTAAGCAAATTTACAAAAATAAAGGAATTGAATCAATATATGCAACCCCGTACTACTTATATTGCCGCTGATTAGAAAATATGCCAGTGTGTTAGTAGAATATTACCCGTTGTTGTTGTTGAAACCCAGACCGTCCGACCTACCAGAAAGGTGTTGTTGTTGTTGAAACCCAGACCGTCCGACCTACCAGAAAGGTGTAAGGTAACTACCAGAAAGGTGTAAGGTAACTGATTGGACTGTCGGGAAGTGCCACCCAATTTGGACCGGAACCCAGTGGGGGAGGCATCCACAGGGACCGTACCCTCCTTCCCCTACCACCAACCTCTCGGAAGGACTTTCGGACCCACATGTTTAACGTGATCGTACTCCGCATGAACAAGGCGGCAGTTTAGGCAGTGGCCGGAATCGAACCCGGGCCTACCGAGTGCAACTCCAGCGCGCTAACCAATGGGCTATCGCGCCCTCAGAGTATTACCCGTATAACAATATGAGTCTCAAAACTTTTTGCCAAAATAAAAGAGATGACGTAATAAATTGAAAATATCTATAATCCCCGTACTCTTTATACCAGAAGGTCGTAATTGATTCCAATACATGCCAATATATATCAAAACATATACCAATATATCTGTACTACTTATATTCTCGTAAACTAGAAGATATACCCGTGTATTTGTAGAAGTTTACTCGTACAACGTACAATATATGAGTTTAAACAAGTTTTGCAATAATAAAACAATTGCATAATAACTTGAAAAGATCAATAATCCCTGAATCAATAATCCCCGAAAATATCAATGTAATAACGTTTAAACCTGAAGACCGTAATTGATATTATCCCGTCAAAAATGCTATAAGAAAAATCAAGTCGTTCTTTTCTAAAATATATTTTTATATCCATTTATTTATAATTAAAATAAAAAAAATAATAATTAAAATTAACATACAGATTTAATTTAATTGCGTTTCTGAGCAACATGATATAAGATAGCATCTTCCTCATAAACTGCGAAATTAAATAACCATTTTGATTTGTTTATACTTTTCATTGTTCAGTAAAAGCTTGTAAAACATAAACCGTGGAGACAGATTTCCCATTTAAACCATGTTTCAAACAATTCATGTTTTCAGAAAGTGACTAATTAGCGCAAAAAATCTCCCTTCAAACTCAGAGATAAGGTTTTAATTCACTTTCAAACGATTTTCAAGCTTTTCGTTTTGACAAACCACGGAGTTAGAGAGTAGAACTCCTAGGAAAAAGTTTCGTTTTTCAATAGTGTCTCGACAACTTCTAATCTTAGATACTTGAAACTTGGGCTAAATTTATAGGGGTCTATTTTAGAGCTATCCACAAAATTTCATCAAATTCAGTTCAGCTGTTCTCCCATAATGATGAGACAAACGAAAATTTCGTTTTTTACTAATATCTCGAGAACTACTGATCGTAAAAACTCCAAACATACACTAGATTTTAAGTGGGACTATTTCCAGGCTACCCACAAAATTTCATCAAATTCAGTTCAGCCGTTCTCTCGTGATGACGGGACAGACAGACGGACAGATGTTCAATTTTATTTATATAGACTAGCAGTATACCCGTTCTTCGTACGGAATATATAATATAAAGAAACTTATCATTCGCAATCATGTGCAAATTCTGTTAAAATATTAAATTTATTGCTCCTAAAGAGAAGGTTAAGAATATCTGTTCTCACTATGCAAAAATATCTTCACGGACAGATCTGAAGAATAAAACATCCTGGCCCCTTTTGTAAGCAAATTTACAAAGAAAAAGGAATTGAATATCAATATATGCAACCCCGTACTACTTATATGATCGCAGATTAGAAAATATGCCAGTGTGTTAGTAGAAGATTACCCGTATTACAATGTGAGTCCCAAAATATTTGCCAAAATAAAAGAGATGACGTAATAAATTGAAAATATCAATAATCCCCGTAATCTTTATACCAGAAGGTCGTAATTGACTCCAATATATGCCAATATATATCAAAATATATGCCAATATACATGTACTATTTACATTCTCGTAGATTAGAAGATATACCCGTGCATTTGTAGAAGATTACTCGTACAACGCACAATATATGAGTTTAAACAGTTTTTGTCATAATAAAACAATGGCATAATAACTTGAAAATATCAATAATCCCTGAATCAATAATCCCCGAAAATATCAATAATAATAATGTTTAAACCAGAAGACCGTAATTGATATTATCCAGTCAAAAATGAAATGTCAATGAAATTTATTTTGTATACATATCTTTATTATTCAAATTGGAAAAGATTTAATAAAAATCGTATGGCACATAACACATTGGATCCGTTGCTAAGTGACATGATATCATTTGCTTCAAATAAATTGATGGAAATCGTATCGTCTGAATAATGCGATCTCCATGGAAGATTTGGCGACATTTTCGTCAATTTAGTGATAACTTAAAAAATCGTCAAATTTATCGCCAAGTGGGACTGTAGAACTGATAGTCCCATTTTGCGACAAATTGACGAAATATAATCACAATACTATACCCTAACAAAACACAATTATTTTCATTTATTAAGCGCGATTTTATCAGTTCTGTGATATTTTTATGGACTCACAAATATTTTTATCAATTTGGTGATATTAAAAAAATTCGTTAAATGTGTTACTAAGTAGGATGGATGGACTGTCCGACAAATGCTACCGAAACATCATTTCAGTACTCTATTCCAAAAAAACAAATCATTGATTTGCGTCATTTTTATAAATTTGGAAACATTTCCGCTAATTTGGTAAAGTTTAAGAAAAGTTACCAAGTTATTTAGAGATATTCCGCTAAACTCGTAGCTCTAAATTTGCAGATCTGAAGAATAAAATATTCTGACTCCGTTTGTATATACTAAATGAAAACACTAAAATTGTATTATAAAATACAGACGTTTTACTCTTTTTCTGCTTCAACAATCGGCTAAATGAATTTATTGGGTAAACAGAATATATGAGTTTATTAGCTAAACACAAGCTGGAAACCTCTTTGCTAAAATAAATGAAAATGATGTGCGCAGTTCGCAATTTATATAATTAAAAGAACAACCAAACCTTTCATTTAAAAATATATTTTTACATCCATTTATTTATTATTCAAATAGAAAAAATAATAATAAATATTAACAACACATTTAATTTCATTTCGTTGCCGAGCAACATGATATAAGATAGAATCTTCCTCATAAAATGCGAGATTAAATAGCCATTTTGATTTCTTTATACTTTTAATCGTTGAGTAAAAGCTTGTGAAATATAACCACGGAGGTAGATTTTTCCATTTAAATTCATGTTTCAAACAATTCGTGTTTTCCGATAGTGACTAATTAATGCAAAAATCCTGCACCAAACTCGGAAATAAAGTTTTATTTCATTTCGCAGTTTTAAACAAACGATTTTCATCCTTTCCGTTTGAATAAACCACGGAGTTGGAGAGTATAACTCATAGGAAAAAGTTCCGTTTTTCATTAATATCTCGACAACCCCTGGTCTTAGTAACTCGAAACTTGAACAAAATTTATGGGGGGCTATTTCAAGGCTATCTACAAAATTTCATTAAACTCGGTTCAGCCGTTTTTCCGTGATGATGAGACAAACGAAAATTTCGTTTTTTACTAATATCTCGAGAACCACTGGTCGTAAAAACTCAAAACACGGACTAAATTTTAAGTGGGGCTATTTCTAGGCTACCCACCAAATTTCACCAAATTCAGTTCAGCCGTTCTCCCGTGATGATGGGACAAGCAGACAGACAGACAGACAGACAGATTTTCAATTTTATTTATATAGATTTGATGTTGATGATCCATAGTGCCTGCATAATAATATATTCAACTAGGATTTTATAACTTCAAATCCATTCCAAAGGCAGATGAATAAGTTATCATTACAACTTAGTAAAGTGCATAAAAATTACAAGACCACAAAATATTTTTTATAATAATTCGCAATAACATTCCAAACTCGTAATTAACCCATTTCATCTTTATAAAGGTATATGTTTAATGTTCTTCTTATCACAGTAAATATTTTAATTAATCACATTTTTAACAGATGTTTATATTTATTAAATCCACTAAACAGTAATAAATAATTACAATTGTTTTTGTGATGACTATATCCAGACATACTTTTGAAAACTGCACAGGTAAGATGAGACTCAAGCGTTGCCCTTAACAGCCCTTTTCAATTTGACCAAGGAATCATCAATGATAATACAAATTAAGTCGTCAACATATCGATATATAATATATGAATTAGAGTTAAAATGACGTTCATAATAATAAAGATATAAGTTAGCTAGAATACTACTACTACAGCCCCCTTGAGGTACACCAGATGTTTGTAAATATATGTTATCACCTTGGATAATATAATTATTGTATAATGCGAAGTGCAATAGCATAGGAAAGTTTTTGACATTAAATGGAACATGATTGAAAGATTGATAATCATGATAAAGAGAGATAAATCTTTAATATCAATATTATTAAAAAGGTCTTTAAAATCAAAGGTATGGAAACCAATAATATGTGGAGGCTTGCTAAGGTGATTAACTAAATCAAAACTATTGTTCAATATGAAATAGTCTGAATTCTTAAATTTAAGAGATTCATTAATTCTATTTAAACAGTTTAGCGAGTACTTACTAGCTGTAGTGGTAAAGGTATTATGTCCACAAGTGACCGTTCTAAAACTGAGAGGTGATTTGTGGAATTTAGGAACCAAAATAACATATAGAAATTTATAAAACTTACAATTAATATTTAATTGTTTATATAATTTTAGCATTTCAGTTTTTGATGAATATATATATATATATATATATATATATATATATATATATATATATATATATATATATATATTACCGGCGACTTGGAATCATTTTAAAAGTACCTTAAATTGCCAAATGATAAGTAATTAATTCTAAAACTACAAACTAGGCATAATTTTAAATAAATATTCATTTGAGATGCAACTTGTGAGATTTAATTCAAATTTTATTATTAAAGAAGAAAAGAAAAATTAATTTAAGTCTGCAGGAAAAATCATGCGCTGTCCACATCAGAATTTTAGATATATAATTTAAGGTAACAGTTAATATGAACCCGTTCATGAAACCGTTTGCCACGTCTCTCTCTCTATCGTACATCTATTTCACAAGCTTGCATTTCTCCGAAGAATAAATTAATCATAACACACGACGATTCCCGAACCCCCCCCCCCCCACCTCCCTTCCGTTTGCAACTTGTCAACGCAAACATTCACACAATTTCACTAAATTTGAAATTCAATTAATGGCAGCCATTTGTATCTTCTATTTTTGCGCAATGATAAACATTCGTCGTGCCTAATTATCGGCCACTACTCATTTTAAATGAATTTGAAACTGAAGGGGACCATTAATTCAAACGATTTCCATAATAATCCTTCCCCATTCCCCTCCTTGCTGGCGTTAGATTACATTAGCAATTGCGCGAGAATTTCCTTAACGATTCATTAAAATATTAGCATATTATAATGATTTAGAGACATACTTGGGGTGATTGGTTATATGTACCTGCTCACACATTGCGAAGAATGGACAAATCGGGAAGGTATCTTTAAAATGTTAACTTGTTTCAATGAATCTCAAAATGGCAGTACGGTGATAGCAGCTTTATCAGTGCCGTTTTAATAACTTTGCCTCCATTCCAGCAATACTTTTGGCTCATAATATACATACAAGACAGACCAATCATTCATAAAGCATTGGTTATGAAACACTTTCCAACTGAAATGCAATTTTGCTTTAATTTAAGCTACTTCAAAAATTGCCATCGGCAAAATTTAACTTAAAGCTGCATCAAAAAAGATGCTAGTTTCACAAAATGAACTTTTTGCTAGTTTCACAAAATGAACTTTATTCAAATGATGTCACCGAAAGTAAAATTTGCGAAGTGTTTACGATTCTTTTGCAGTTAATATTAAATCACAATTATAATATTTCAATCTTATAGAAGCTATGTCGCTTGCTTATCTCATGTTAAATCAGAAATTGTTTACTTCGAAATTGTTGTAACCACTCTAACTCC
This sequence comes from Amaurobius ferox, assembly GCA_951213105.1. Taxonomy (NCBI): domain Eukaryota; kingdom Metazoa; phylum Arthropoda; class Arachnida; order Araneae; family Amaurobiidae; genus Amaurobius; species Amaurobius ferox. Next base: position 95,838,548 of record OX578137.1, read on the forward strand.
TTGGTCGTACCTATGACAAACCAGAAATCATTGAATATTTCATTCATATCACATATATTCCAGACTCCAGAGCTAAATAATTTTATGTAAAACGAAATTCAGCCATTCTTATACTACTTACCTTACAATTGCTTGATTTGTTTAAATTCTGTATGCTACAGTTTAGCCTTAAAATTAGGTTTCGTTGTAAGAATAAAAATGTTTAGTGATCATTTAAAATAAAAAATATTGTAATTGCGTTGGCACAGAAAATTCGCAAAAATAAAGCAGTTTTATGTCGGATGCAACACTAAATATTAATTCAAATGATCTTAAATCTACGGGAAAAAAGAGGGGAAAAAATGGAAGCCATATTTTATTTTGCAATTAGTCACATGATGTCTTCATATAATGTGGGGGTAATTGTTATTTCAATTTTTATTTTAAAAGCTAATCAATATATTTTGCTGAAATTTTTTTACACATGATAATTTGATTATTTTCTAACATTTTCGAAACAATTTGTGAATTTTAAATTCGCTAAAAAAATGTTTGAAAAATTAAGTCCGATAGGATTCAATGTACGAGTATTTCATTTCTTCAACCCGTGTTAAATCCTAAACTAATTGGGTGATATTATTCATTTTCATTCCCAAACATCCTTCAGACAGTCTCAATAACATACTAAAATTCCATTTCCGTAAAATCATTTTTACGACAGTTATCGTGCAAACGGACAGACAGACTGATTGACTAAAGTCATAAACACTTTTCAACTATGTTGGAGAGCGTTGCAAAATTATCAGAATATTGGGACTTTTAAAAACTTTTTTTAGATCTTTCTAAATATAAACTAGAGAATCAGAGCAACGTCAATAATAGTTGTAAATGCAAATTTGTAATAAATATGTAATAACTTCTTTGCAATCAGGGACATCGGTTGGGAAAGGCTAATTTCAGTTAACCTGCAATTAAGAGTTAACTTGATTCCATTAAGCGATGATTTTATGATGAAAATCGGATCTTTGTGTTTGGTTTCACAGTTTCGATTCGACAAATCAGCTGCGCCAATTAGCCATTGAACCTAATCAGCAACTGCAATTTTACCCAGAACATCTAGTAAAATGAAATATATTATACAATACATTTAGTCAATGAAAATCGCATTCAAGTGCAACAGACAAAATCAACCTTATTTACAATCATCGACCTTCAAGACGATGGGTGCATATATTGGGTTGATCGGAAAGTTACACAGGATTGAGATAGACAACTTCTAATGAAATAAAAAAACTTTACTGATGCATAAAATTAGTCATTAATATAATCTCCATCATTTTCTATAACAATTGCCCATCTCTTAGGCAACTTTTCAATTCCTGTTTTGAAGAATTCTTTTGGCTTTGACTATCCTTTTGATGAAATCCTGGCTTTAATGTGGAAATAGGCTTCTTTTTTGGGTTCAACCATTGTCTTTTTCGTATAATATTAGCATAAAGGATCCACTTTTCATCACCAATCACAATTCGCCTTAAAAAACTGGCTCTACTTTGTTTCGTGTGCCCAGTGAACTGCAAAGTGATGCTCGATACTAACGGTTTTGAGCTAAGAGTTCATGTTGCATCCATAAACCAGCACGATTGTGCACAATGAAGCTGTTTATTGTGCACATTGAAGCTATTGATTGTGCACAATGAAGCTGTTGATTGTGCACAATGAAGCTGTTGATTGTGCACAATGAAGCTGTTGATTGTGCACAATGAAGCTGTTGATTGTACACAATGAAACTGTTGATTGTGCACAATGAAGTTGTTGATTGTGCACAATGAAGCTGTTGATTGTGCACAATGAAACTGTTGATTGTGCACAATGAAGCTGTTGATTGTGCACAATGAAGCTGTTGATTGTGCACAATGAAACTGTTGATTGTGCACAATGAAGTTGTTGATTGTGCACAATAAAGCTGTTGATTGTGCACAATGAAGCTGTTGATTGTGCACAATGAAACTGTTGATTGTGCACGATGAAGGCTCTCAGCTATTTTCCTACTGGTGATACGTGAATCTGACTCGACCATTATCCTCAATTCATCATCATCAACTTGCCTTGGCCGCCGACATCTATAGGCTCGTCCTCAAAATTGAAATTTCTCTCTCGAAACTTTTTAAACCATCGTTGGCATTGACATTCACTGATAGCATTTGGATATACTTAACAAATCTTCCGAGTGGCTTCTGCAGCATTCCCATGAAGCCGAAATTCATAAAGCATGATATGGCGGACATGTAGCTTGTCACAAGACATCATTTGTCTGCAAATAAAAAATGAATTATATGAAAAATGAAGTGGAAAAAGAAAGGGAATGAGCTGAAGATTATACAATCATAAAATTTGCAATTACAGAATCAATTTAATGGACTGTTATGCACTTCATTTTTGGTAAACTAAAATCCTGCATTCCCCTCCGATCAACCTGATGTTTTCTTTCTAGTATGATATATGGAGAAAGTATTGTGACGGGGTAAAAAATTCGAATTTAAATCTTCGACGCACGTTTTCAACTCGAATTCAAAATGATTTGAGGTGTTCTTAATGTTATATCTCTGTGTATGTATATTAGTGTGTGTGCATGTATGTGCATATACGTCAGTTTGTGCATGCGTATGTATGTTAAAATATCCGTGAGTCTGTGGATGCGATATCTCACGAACGAATGAAGCGAAATTTGGTACATTAAAATCGGTGAATACAGGAACCTTATTGGTTATCACATTAAATGTTCGAAATACCCGAGAATTTTTGAATGAAATTTCGAAAAAATAATTAGAAAATTACAACCTTTAATATTGTTATATAAATAATATTTTCTTTTTTGTAATTTTTTAATATAAAACGAATAGAAAAAACTGTAGAGCACTGACATGAATCCTTCTCAAGATATTGCACTCTTTTCAAATAAATTTATCAATAAATTATGTATGTTACCGGCAGAATGTGAAATTAAGCATTGTATAAAATGCCTAGACATTCTATAGAATTCCGAAAATGGGACGTCAAAATATGGAACGATTAGAGTTTCACACCTTCCCTAGGCATTCTATAGAATGCCAAAAGGCAAATAGCAAAGTATAAAATGCTACCGGTAGTGATGTTTAATGTCGTGATTTGGAGAACATTCTATTCTGGCAATCCTTTCAAAGTCTTTTGTCAGCCTTTTGTCGTCTTTATTCGCCCTTTTGTCACCAAGGTAAAAATCGCAACATTCCATTTTATCAACGTTTTCCGCGTCTTTTGTCACCCTTTTGTCGTCAAGGTAAAAATTAGAAAATTTTCTGATTTTCATGTTGCGCTCTATGAGCCACAGAACACCTGTTGCACAAACAACTATTGCTATGTGCGAAAAACCCAGACCACACGACAGACCCGAAGGCTTACTGTAGCTAGGTGTCTGGCCGTGCTATTGCTATGTGCGACCTCCGACAGCCAGCGGGATCGGATTCTGTTATGTTTTTTAGCGAGCGAGCATAGCGAGTTAAGTCCGCGAAGCGGGGATAGGTCCATGTTTGAATTGCTACTGATCAACTGTTGCACAAACGATGAAAAAGGGAGACAGAAGATCAACAAAACCACGGAACACGTTGTCAGAATAAAATGTTGCAATTTTTACCTTGGCGACAAAAGACGCGGAAGGACTTGCCATATTGGAATGTTCACCAAATCATAGCAGGGATTGCGAGAATCTCACCTAAAGTCACCAAAAATGGAAAAGGGATTATTACTACATCTGTTCCCAATCCAGTCCACCTTGTAGCAACAAGTAGTTCAGCACTGGTATTTTTTTGTTTTCTTTCTGTAGAAAAATCCCGTATCTTACATATTGTACTTCTTACGTTTTCACATGCATCTTTTCAATAAAAGCCTTTTTCACACTTTGCCGAAGGAGTATTTGTCATTCTATATAATGCCTAGGTATTCTATACAATGCCATGAAAAGTATGTAAAATATTAAAATAAAACATGCATTTCATACTTTGCCTGAAAACGACACGCATTCTATGGATTGTCTAAACATTCTATACATACACTGCCTGCTTTTCACACTTTGCCGGTGACATATACCTTTCAAAAGGATATTATGCGCCAAATTTGTTAACATTGTTTTCGTGGATCTAGTTCATTCCATTGATAAGAGAAGATGATTTGCGTAATAGTTTTGTATTTAGAAGCCCAAGAATTGTTAATTCAATGCCGAAAACATTGTAGTGTGAATCTTGTACACCGTTATTTCGCAATCGAAAAAGTAATTGCAATAGTCATGGGCTGCCCACATCAGATTTCTACTTTCTCATACTCTATAGCATAGAGAACGTATTGTTTTCACGAAAAATTTTAAATTCGAGATTTTGATGCCAATATATGTTTTAAGACTTCCTGAACACGTTTTGACTATTTTTGCAGTGATGTCCGTCTGTCTGTATGTCTGTGGTGGATTTCTTGAGTACACTATAGCGACCACAAATATTAATGGATTTTTACGAAACTTTATAACCGGCTTTGTTATCAAAAAATCTAGAACCTAGATAGACCTACTGATGTATGTCTGTGGCCGATTTCTTACAATATAGCATAGAGAACGTATTGCTTTCGCGAGAAATTTTGAATTCGAGATTTTGATGCTGATATATGTTTTAAGACCTCCTGAACACGTTTTGACTATTTTTGAGGAGGTGTCCGTCTGTCTGTATGTCTGTGTTGGATTTCTTGAGTACACTATAGCGACCACAAATATTAATGGATTTTTACGAAACTTTATAGCCGGCTTTGTTATCAAAAAATCTAGAACCTAGATAGTTTTTTTTTAACATAGCAGCTTAGGTAGAATTTGACATGATCAAACATAAAAGGGTTTATTTCTAGCTTAATGATCACGGGACTTAATAGTTTCAGTCATTGTTGTGTGAAAAATAGCCGTGGTATAATTTTTTTTGTTTGTGGCGTCATTAGTCATTACCCCCCCCCCCCCGATAATGCCAGTTACCCCCTAGGGGATACAAGTATGGTATCAATCGAAAGTTTTTCTCAACTCCTTAAAAGTGAAGGGTTACACACGATACGCTTTAACTATAACTGGACTATAACTCTGACGTCAATTTTAAAAGAAATAAGTTATTTTTAATTTTATCTAAGCCTTTGGAAATAAAAATAACTGTGGATTTCAGATTACTAAGGAAGAAAAATTGAAAATACTTTGAAAGAAGAAAATATTTACATTTATTGTTTTCAACAAAGCGATCACTCTGATGCGAAAAGGTTTAACAGAACAGTATTTTACATTTGAAATATTTCTTTGAAGAAAAGAAAAAAAAATCTGATCTGGACAACGCATGACTTTCCTTATATAATGCAATGAATTTACTATTTTTACAATAAAAAAATTGATTTTTCTTATAGTAGCTATTTATATTCTTTCCAAGAAATTGAATTTTCGTCAATTAGTCATCATTTTTACTAATTTAGTGTCCTTTTTATCTATTTGGCGAGATTTTAGTTAATTTGGCAAAATTTAAAAAAAAATCGCCAAGTTGGCGACATTCCGGCAAATTCGGCGCCAAAATCTCGCCAAGCGTTATGGACGGAGAAATAAGTTATTCTTATAGCAGATAAATAACTATTGGCATTCAAATACAAAAGTATTACTCAAAGTATCTTTTCTCATGAATGGAACGAGCTAGATCCACGAGAATGATGTCACCCAATTTATCGCATGATATTACATATGAAAAGTGAACATGTTTCTCAACAGTTAATATATTTTTTTTTAATTTCTGGGATTTTTTGATAACTGTATTTAAAAAAAGTGCAATATCTCGAGAACGGTACATGCTAGCGTTCTACAGTTTATGTCAATCGTTTTTTAAGGAAAAATTATAGTAGAAATGCCTATTTGGGTAACTTTGTTGAAGGTTTTGATTTTTTGATGATTTTTTCAAAATTTCACTAGACAATTTAAGGGGGTTTCTTAACATTCAATTACGTTTAAAAACAATAGGCTTCCAGTATTCACGGATTGTGATTTTTGTACCAAATTTCATTCGAATCGTTTTATTCGTTCGTGAGATATCGTCTCCACAGACTCACTGATACACACACACACGCAGACAGACATCGCCTCAAAGATGTTCGATTCGTGAACAGGGATGCTAGGAACGTGCTCTCCCGTCGAAAACTCGAATTCGAATTTTCGACCCCATCACAATACTTTCCTTATACATTATGTATATAAGGAAAGTAAAAAACAAACCGCGTTCAAGCAAAAATTTAATTAGCTAAGAAGAACCCTTCGGTTTTTAATATGAACACTGAATTCAAGCAGCATTGAACGTGGAAAGCCAATATGTGATCGGAAAAATTTAGTGTTCACGTAGAGGGTTATGAGAATGCTGATGGTCTGGGTTAGTATCTAAATTAAAATGTTTATTTGATGGAAACACGTTTGGCAACCTTCTGTAGCAGCGTCACCCAGAGATAGATAGACAAACAGCCAGATAAATTAAGTTGTTTGTATTATTAATCATTTGGGCTCACGATACCGATTTTTCAAAAATGTTCTTGTAAAATTTAAAAGAAAACAAAAAGCTACTTAAATGAATTCTGGTATGAGAAAGTCGAGTTGAGGCACAATCCAATTAATTTACACTGCAAAGCAGAAAGTAAGCGATCGAAAGTTCTTTCTATCCATAACAGAAGAAAACCTCTTGTGCCTCCTACAGAAACCTAAGTACTTGACGTATTAATGTGCAAATCAATTAAAGTTTACAAGGGTTTTTCACACTTTCCAACATAGTTGAAAAGTGTTTATGACTTTGTTCATTCTGCCTGTCTATCCGTTAGCAGGATAACTGCCGTAAAAGTGACTTTATCAAAATGAAAGTTTAGTCTGCCGTTGAGACAGTCTATGGAGCATATCGGAATGTAAAAGAATAATATCCCCCAATTAGTTTTGGATTAAACCCGGGTTGAAAAAATGAAATACATTTGAGGCCTATGAGATCCAATTTTTCAAACATTTTTTAAGCGGAGTTAAAATTCACAAATTGCTATGAAAATTTTAGGAAATATTCAAATTATCCCGTAAAATGTGTAAAAAAAATTTCATCAAAATATATTAAGTAGTTTTTTAAATAAAAATTAAAATAATAATGCCACCCATATTATATGAAGAGATCACGTGACTCATTGCAAAATAAAATAAGGTACCCATTTATTTTTACGTAGTAAAAATCGTGATTTTTAAGGAACGCTCGTATTCAGTATTGCATCCGTCCTAAAACCACTTTATTTGTGCATATTATCTGTGAATCTAAATGATGTGCCTACGAAATTACAATATTTTTTATTTTAAATGATCACTAAATTTTGATTATTTCTACAACGAAGCCTAATTTTAACGTATGCAGAATGTAAACAAATCAACGATTGTAAGATGAGTTGTATAAAATTTCCTAAAAAATTTTTAATGCAAAATTATTTAGCTCTGGAGTCTGGAATATAAGTGATATGAATGAAATATTCATTGATTTTACATAGACAAGCAGACGATTTTATAGCATTTCTTTTTTTGAAGTTTTAAGTTTCCAAGAAAATAAATTATTGTAGTACTGTGATAATTTTAAAAATATCACCGCTGAATGTATCGCATTTTAGAGACGTTTTAATAAAATTGCATTTCAGTTGGAAATTATCTCATAATCAATACTTTAAGCATGATTAATCTTTCATGTTTATTTTGTTTTTCTAGTTTCTTGTGAGTTAAGTTGCTATAACTTATTTTGGTCTCATCCACGTGGTATGTCTCTACGAGGTTACAAGGAAGTCCTGGCGCTATGCAGGCGCAGTCAATTTTTTTAAAAGGAACGGGCGTTTTATTTTTGTTTCTTTTTGTATCCTTGAAGCAAATGAAATAAACGGATATTTTCAGTTCTGCTATCGTTCGCCGCCACTGCTAAAAATAGGAACCTCTGGCGATGGCTGCAAGTACCGCAGCTAGTACATATAATTAAGTAATTACACTGTGACTTTCAGATTCATAACTTACACATTACTATCGTTAATGAGTACTAAACACACGCTCCAATACTTTGAACTAGATGATTACTAAATTTGAATTTGACTAAGCTGCTGCATTCCGACAAACATCTATTAGCTGAAGCCTCTCGGGAGGCATTATCATCATCATGAAGAAGCGTTTCTGTGGTTACACAATGCATATTGTCAACTTAATGCATTGCGTTCTGAGATAAGTCTTCCTCAAATATCCATTTGCTTAAAATCGTCTGCTTAATTGAAATTCATTATTTGGTCTGGTGATTATGGGACGATCCATATTGATTGCGATCATTTCGAAATATTTAAGTGGGGGCATATTCGAAACTGGATACTGTGGAATGGGTTTAAATACCGTGTCATGTGGCTCAGTGGAAACATCAGGGTCCTCATTAGGTTCCTCAGGGTCCTTTAACGTACTAGTAATTATTATTTATATACTTATTCATTTATTTATTTATTTATTTATAAAGAAGCATACTACAGGAAGAATCCCAGTGACAGCAGGCAAAATAATACACAGAGTAAAAACCTATGGGTCAGTAAGTCCTTCCGAGAGGTTGGTGGTAGGGGAAGGAGGGTATGGTCCCTGTGGATGCCTCCCCCACAGGATTCCAGTCTAAATTGGGTGGCACATCCTGGCCGTCCAAACAGTTATCTTACACCTTTCTGGTAGGTCGGTCTGGGTCTCAACAACAACAACAGAGTAAAAACCAAAACCATACAGAAGAAAACAAAATAGAATGCAAACATAACGACACAAAAAATTACAATGAATGATTTTTAAAAATAGTTAGAGAAGAAAACAAATATATAAGTCATCAGGCAAGTTATTGTAGAGCCTACAGAAATTGATTCCCAACACCAGTTCTAAAAATCCTCTCAGCAAACAAACTTCTATCCCTAGAATTAAAATTGGGAACACGAAAACCAATCCCATTCAAAAGAGAAGAACAGTCAACCCTACCACCTAGAAGACCCATAAAAAAAATAAAAAATAAATAAAATTCCTTCTAACACATAAGCTATTCACAACAAATATCTCAGGAAGCAAAGCAGCAGAAAGGGAATAGCAGAACACACCAGATGTCTTGTAATAGAGATATTTTAAAAACTTATTTTGTGAAATTTCAATCTTATTAGCATACACAGCCTGAAAAGACATCCAAACCACTGACGCATACTCAAGCCCAGACCTGACCAAGGCATTAAAAAGAATGATGATTGTATCCATATTAGTAAAATCCCGTGTAATCCTCTTGATATAACCCAGTTTCCTGTAAGCTCTAGCACAAACGCCCGAGATGTGAGCAGAAAAAGAAAAACCAGAGGTATAAATAACTACCAGATCAGCAACAGGAAACCTTCTGGCCAAAATAGAATAGCCAATACAATAAGAGAATAAAATGGGAACCTGTCGACGTAATGTGATACTACAATACTACACGGAAAAGCGAGCCCAGTTTTGCAGAATTATTACTTTCCCTGCAATGCATGGTAATGTGTGGGGAAATCATCGGAATCGGGTCGAAAATTGTAATTCGAGTCTTTGACGGATTTGCTCTTTTCGCGACTTCTAGAACACGAAAAGCATATATTTGGTATGGTGTCTGTGCAATGCATGTATCCAGTCTAGCTCAAAAATTGGTTGACGAAATTTTGCAAAATTTGGTAGGTTAGTCACGTCACCCTTTTGCAAAAGGGATTTTTAAAATTGTCAAAATCTGAAATAAAAGACTAAATGCGTTTAAATGTATTAATTAGTGGATGTTTCATACTTAATTTTTGACGACGGAAAGAATGAGACTGATTCCAGTACTATGGGATGAACCGTTCTTGAGATACTTCTGCTTTTCCCCCTTACATTTTTGCAAATACGTCAAGGACATCGAGCGAATAACCACGCATATAAACAGACAGCCGATAGATTTCCGATAGAGCAGACATTAAGCCGTTAGATGTCCTGTAATTCTAACGCATATCAGACCTGTTTATAAAGTTTATTTGTTTTGGACTAAACCTATACAGGGTGTCCCAAAAAGATTGAAACGCGCTTTAATTCTTTACCTGTTGGAGATAAGTGGGCAATGTACATTGCAAAAATGTTGAAAATAAGGTAAGAAATAAGACTACGTTAATGAAATAGTCCTCCGATTAATTTTCAAACAGTTGCACTTTTTAAATTTTTTACGACCCCCTTAGACAAATTCGGTCAATCAGAAAAAATTTTCTTTGTAATGCAAAAAGATCATAAAAAACCGCATATATGTATCTATAAAATTGAGCGAGTTATATTTAATCGAAAATTGAACATTGTGAATGGAGACCCTATATCAAATTAGAAATGTAAATTTGTGACATATCACAAAAAACATAAAACTGGATGATAATACATAGGATACCCAACCGCTTAGTGAGTACCACTGCTTTATATGATCTCTGTCTGTATAATGTTTTATTTAGATGTATTTGTGACAAGAAAATTTGACACATATTAACGCATTTTTGATCTAAACAATTCCCATCATCAATTTGCTTATGATTCCCATTTTCACTGATAAAACAGCCTTTCGCATGGTACGGAAAAGTGGCATAAGTTAGATTTTTTCCTTTATCATAATTCAGTTGATTTTAAAGATACAGATATGCGGGTTGTTTTAATGATCTTGCTACATTAAAAATAAAAAATTTCTGATTGACCAAATTTGTCTAAGGGGGTCGTATAAAAATTTAAAAAGTATAACTTTTTGAAAATGAATGGGGGGACTATTTCATTAACGTAGTCTTATTTCTTACATTACTTTCAACATTTTTGCAATTTACATTGCCCAATCTCCAACAAGTAAAAAAATTAAAGCGCGTTTACATAACAACACTTTTGCGTTTTTCAAGACTTTTCAGATCAATAGAGCCTTTGATAGAGCCTAATGCTAAATATAGATAATACTCGTATTAATAGAGCTTAATGCTAAAGAATAAGGCAATTGGTCTTGTTGAATCATCTTTGGGGATGATTCCGTAAGACCAATTGCCTAATTATACCCAACCAATTAAAAACAACTGTTTTATCATACGCAACTTAACGCTATAGATGTTATAATTGAAACATTACGAAAATGTATTCCTATATACCGAATGTCTCAGACTTATATCTAAATTCGCTAGATGGTATGGAAAATGAAAATGGCGGATGTATTCCCTACTAAAACCAAGCAAACGAAAATATCCAATTATTTCCTTTGTAAATTAAGGCTACAATTTTCTTGGCTCATGTTTAAGGATCCAGATTCTGTTTAACTTACATATAACTAACTGCATTATACAGTAGGTATTTTATATCTGTTTCTATGCATTAATGCATTTTTTGTTCTTGATTGAAAACAAAATTCCTTATTTTATTACTTTCCATATATACATAGTATAATGTATAAGGAAAGTATTGTGACGGGGTCGAAAGTTCGAATTCGAGTTTTCGACGAGAGAGCACGTTTCAAGCATCCCTGATCACGAATCGAACATTTTTGAGGTGATGTGTGTGTGTGTGTGTGTGTCATTAAATCTGTGGAGACAATATCTCACGAACGAATGGAGCGATTCCCATTAAACGTTGTACAAAAATTACGATCCGTGAATACTGGAAGCTTATTGTTTTTTAACTCAATCGATTGTTCAGACCCCCCCCCCCCCCTAAATTTTCGAATGAAATTTTGAAAAAATCATCAAAAAATCAAAACCTTTAATATAGTTACGCAAATAGACATTTCTTATGTAATTTTCTCTTAGCTTTCTAAAGTTTATTTTTAATCGATTTCTATCATGAACCGTTCTCGAGATATTGCACACTTTACAAATAAATTTATCAAAAAATTCCATAAATTAAAAAAAAATATTAACTGTTGAGAAACATGTTCACTTTTCATATGTAATATCATGCGATAAATTTAGTAACATCATTCTCGTGGATCTAGCTCGTTCCATTAATGAGAAAAAATACTCTGAGTAATACTTTTGTATTTTAACTTTTGTAGTCATTTATTTGCTATAAAAATAACTTATTCTCCGTCCATAACGCTTGGTGAGATTTTGGCGACAAATTTGGAGGAATGACGCCAACTTGGTAAATTTTTAAATGTTACCAAATTAACGAGGATCTCTCCAGATGGATAAAAATGACGCTAAATCAATAAAAATGACGACAAATTGACGAAAATTCAATATCTTGGAAAGAATATAAGTATCTGCTATAAGAATAACCTATGTATATATTTTTCACTGCAAAAGTAGTGAATTCATTGCATTATATAAGGAAAGTCATGTGTCAGATTTTTTTTATCATTATACACCGTTTTTAGATTGACACATAAAAATGTAGTTAAAATAAGCATGTAAAATTTTAGAACTGTGATTAGATTCTTATGAATTCTGTCCATCCACATTCCTATTATGTAATATTATTTAAAAATTGAAGTTTAAGACGACATTATTAAAAACAATTTTACAAGCATATGAAATAACTTCCATTATAAAATGTATCAGATTCCACCTTGTCAATAACTATAAACTGACGATACTTTCGCCTATCCCTAAAGTATCACTATAAACAGGTTTCACTGTATAATAAATAATATAGTGGACAAAATTAATTTTTAACACTTTCCAACATAGTTGAAAAATGTTCATGACTTTGTTCATTCTGTCTGTCTGTCTGTCCGCTCGATAACTGCCTTAAAAATAACTTTATCAAAATTAAATTTTAATGTATTGTTGAGACAGTCTGTGGGACATATGGGAATGTAAATTAATAATATCGCCCAGTTAGGTTTGGATTGAACCCAGGTTGAAAATTTTAAGTACATTGAACCCTAAATTTTTTAAATATTTTTGAAGCGAAGTTAAAACTCATTAAATGGTTCGAACATTTTAGGGAATATTTAAATTATCCTATGAAATATATAAAAAAATTCAGCAAAATATGTTTGGTAGTTTTTTAAATAAAAATAATAATTATACCCATATTATATGAAGAGATCACGTGACCCACTTCAAAATAAAATATGACATCCATTTCTTGTTCCAATGTAAAAATCGTGATTTTAAAAGTTGTTTTACATTTATATTTAGTGTCGCATCCGTCCTGTAATGTGGAATAAATGTCGTTGTAACACGGTTGCTGTGCAATGTAGTTGAAAAGTGTTTATGATTTTGTTCATTCTGTCTGTCTGTCTGTCCGTTCGCACGATAACTACCGTAAAAATGATTTTATCAAAATAAAATTTTAGTATGTTATTGAGACGGTCTGTGAGACATATGGGAATGTAAAAAAATAAGACCACTCAATTAGTTTTGGATTGAACCCGGGTTAAAAAAGTGAAATATATTGAACCCTTATGGGACCTAATTTTTCAAATATTTTTTAAGCCAATTTAAAATTCACAAATTGCTTTAAAAATGCTTGAAAATATTTAAATTATACCATAAAATATATAACAAAAATTTCAGGAAAATATGTTCAGTAGTTTTTTAAATAAAAATTGAAATAATAATTACACCCACATTATATGAAGAGATCACGTGACCCACTTCAAAATAAAATATGGCATCCATAGTTTTTTCCAGTACAAAAATCGTAATTTTTAAAGTTATTTTAAATTTATATTTAACATTGCATCCGTCCTAAAACCGCTTAATTTTTGCATATTTTCTGTGCATCTATATTCTGTGCCAACTCAATTACAATATTTTTGAGTTTAAATGATCATCAAACTTTGATTATTTCTACAACGAAGTCTAATTTTACTGGATGCAGAATGTGAACAAGTGATTGTAAGATGAGATGTATAAGAATTGCTGATTTTTTTTTACTCAAAATTATTTAGCTCTGGAGTCTGGAATAAAAATGATATGAATGAAATATTCATTGTTTTTACATAGTGAGCCAGACTATTTATATTTCGATGACGTCATTTGAATAAAGTTAATTTTCTCCATGAAGTTTGAAGTTTTCAAATATAATAAATTATTGTATTACTGTAATAATTTAAAATATATCAAATCTGAATGTATCTCATTTTAGAGATGCTTAAATAAAATTGCATTTCAGGTGGAAAGTGCTTCGTAATCAATGATTCATGCATGATTGATCTTTCTTGTTACTTTTAATCGCTGGCAACGGCGGGTAAATTTTCTAGTGTTGTAAATACTACTTGTTTTTTATATAAAATTTTAAAAGAATAAATTACAATATATATAAAAAATAAGATTATAATTTTTTTTTAATTTTTCTTTTGATAAAGAAATGGGCGGGGTGTCCTTTTGACATCACGACGGGGCGCCTGAATTACAGCCAGACCAACAATTGACTCCAAGACTGTAAAATTAGCCTACGGGTTATCTTTAGTAAATAGCTTTAGAACACTTTTACTTGTTGTTAACTCAAAGAAAAATTGTCAAATGTCTAATATTTGCCTCTTTGTTGGTGAACAAATAACAAATGAAATATAGTATTGTGAGACCAGAAATAGATCTCACACTTTGGTGAGACAGTTTTATGTGCATATTTATTGTGTCCGAAACATCGAACAATACTTCTAGTCTGGATGACGCCAGGATTTACAGCATGTGAACCTAAAGGTCAGATAAAACCATAAACCAGTAGTGTCAAGACAGAGGGGGCCGAGCGGGCCCTTACGAGGATGCCAAGTAGCGACATTGGATAAATGATCAACCAATGGAGAAAGGGCTTGTTGCGTCACACTGGATGCGGCAAATGAAAGCAAAGGGGGAGTGACACCTCCGAGGAAAAGAGAGCCCCAACCTGTGACTTGAGAACTAAAATAAATATACATATAACTCATATACGATGATTTGACGTGTTAAGAAACGGTTGTACAAGAACGAGACTTGTTCTGATACTTGTGCAACATTATGATTTAACGATTTGTTCAGAGATAGATATGCTGGTGCGACATTATATAGCATGACGACTAGAGATGTAGAGTGTTCCGTAGATACTCCAAAAATAATGGCTAGATCTATTGATGTGTGCAGTGCAATCGGTAGTACGAGAAGGAGCCAAACACTTTGAGTTATGGCAAGTACAAAATACTGACGCAAGCATTTTGATATATGGCCAAAGTCCAAGACAGACTTGAAGGTATGCGTTCATCAGTAATCAAAGGTCGTAGACACATTTTAAGTAATTTTATTCATGCTGGTCTCACATGTTCCCTCCGCCGAAACAATTAAAAATATGAATTATTGTTGTAAATTAAGTATTTTATGTGTTAATAAATGTTGTTGTTAAAGTTAAAATGGTGTAATCCATTCAGTAACATAATAATTAATTATCCGTTAACAGAACTCACGCGAGAGTTAAATAATTGGAGAGTTTTATATAGCGGCACAACAAAGCAATGTACAATAATGAGTTCCACTAATACGAGATTTTACGGCCATGTTAAGATAGATATTTTAGATATGTTAATGATAATTTATCAAGAAGTTCAACTTTAAGTTTTATTAAAAATGTGTCCCACAAGTATATTTGAAATTCCATCTGATTTGAAAGTTTAAAGTACTATTTATATTTCATTTGAGAACATACAGCATCTTAAAATGTCAAAAATTATTCGAAAAACTGTATATCTAGATATGTAGTATGTAAGTATGTCTAGAGGAAGCATTATTCTGTAGTAATTGGGTTTATATTATTCAATTTGTAATAAAGCATTCCGTATAATACGATTATTTAATTAACTTAAGTATATCGAGTCTTCTGTTTCATATTCTGGAGGCCATGTCAAACAAAAAGGTCAGTTCTATTTTTCCAAATCGTAAAGAAATTTAGTCAGCACCAGGGTAACCCACAAGTGAATTAACTACTATTTTTACTTATCTTATATACATAACGTATAAGGAAAGTATTGTGACGGATTCGAGTTTTCGACGGGAGAGCACGTTTCAAGCATCCCTGATCAAGAATCAAACATTTTTGAAGTGATGTATGTGATGTGTGTGAAAGTATGTGTGTTTGTGTGTGTGTGTGTGTGTGTGGAGACGATAACTGACGAACGAATGGACATATTCGAACAAAATTTGGTACAAAAATCACAATCCGTAAACACTGGAAGCCTATTGTTTTTAAACGTAAATCAAAACCGCTAATAAATTTACGCAAATAGACATTTCTTATGTAATTTTTCATTAGAAAACGATTAACATAAATTTTAGAACGGTAACATCAACCGTTCTCGAGATATTGCACATTTTTCTAAAAAATTATCAAAAAGTTATATAAAATAAAAAAAAAATATTTCCTATTGAGAATCATGTTCACTTTTCATATGTAATACCTTGCGATAAATTTGGTAACATCACTCTCGTAGATCTAGCTCGTTCCATTCATGAGAAAAGGTACTTCGAATAATACTTTTGTATTTGAAAGCCAATAGTCATTTATCTGCTATAAGAATAACTTATTTCTCCGTCCGTAAAGCTGGACGAAATTTTATCGACGAATTTGACGGAATGTCGCCAACTTGGCGACTTTTTGAAATGTTGTCAAATGAGCGAAAATCTTGCCAAATGGATTAAAATGACGTTAAATCAATGAAAATGACGACTAATTGTCAAAAATTTAATATCTTGAGGATATAAGTATCTACTACAAGAAAAACCTATTTTTTTTACTGTAAAAGTAGTAAATTCATTGCATTATATAAGGAAAGTCATGTGTTGCCCACACCAGATTTTTTGTGAAATGTTATCGGATATTTGAGCTAGAATGGATTACATTGCACAGACAATCACACATACACAATCATATATCTAAAAATAGTCAATTCTTATTCTAGAGCATGTAAATTCGTCGAAAACTCGAATTTCAATTTTGACCCCCCCTTCCCCCCTTTTCAATACTTTCTTCACATATATTAACATGTATTGTGGGGAAAATAAAATAGCTAATTTGTTTTAATCTGTTTAATAACAATCCTTACTAGTTTTCTAATTATGAAAAGGCTAGACTTATGGGACATATGAGAGTCTAACTTTGAAAGATACTTTTAAGCTTTATTACTATCGATATAGAATAGGTCTATCTCAACTAGATTCAACTTGTCTTATCAACTAAGTTCTCTCCAATTTTGAAACGTTTAATAAGTTTCTTCTTGATAAATGGTCCACATTTCTCCCTGAAATGGTTTCCTTAATTAAAATGCTTTATTTTGGGGCTAAAATGCATAATATATATTAATTAGTAACCATTCATGAAAGCGAACTTTAGTGAAATGAGATAAGCGTGATGAGTATTTTAATTCTGAGGTCTTTTGTGGATCTCACAATGAGGTCTCACGATCACTATCATATATTCATTTCAAAACTCGGTTGAGATATTTAAGGTTCAGCCAAGTTATTCCCTATGTATATCATAGAATTTTTCCAAATTTAAATATTTTTTTGATTAAATTTTATGTCAAGGGTTATTTTGAAAGTAAATGCGTGTAGTGTGTATTTCGACTTGATTTTATCATACATATATCCTTGCGTCTATTTGTATCGGAGTTAAAGCATATTTGATCTGAGCAGCATAAGATTTTACATACAGACACAAATTCCTTTTTCTTTTCCCTCTATTGATTATATACATTAGCACGTAGACTATCACGATACTCAATACCAATGTTATTGTACATTACGTGTGAAACGCAACTGAAGTGTTAATTTGAATTTTATCAGACAAAATAACACATAGAGTGGATGCTTATTTGATATTGCATCCAATTTAAAATTTAAAAAACTTTTTTTCAATTGCAGTTCCTAAAAAATTCTCTTTCGCCAACCTGGCGCAATTTTTACTTTCCTTATATACAAAATGTACTATAAGGAAAGCATTGTGACGGGGTCGAAAATTTGAATTCGAGTTTTCAACAGAAGAGCACGTTTCAAGCATCCCTGATCATGAATCGAACATTTTTGAAGTGATGTCTGTGTTTGTGTGTTTGTCTGTGTGTGTGTGTGTATCAGTGAGACTATGGAGATGATATCTCACGAACAAATGGAGCGATTCGAATGAAATTTGGTACAAAAATTACAATCCGTAAACAATGGAAGCCTATTGTTTTTATACGCAATCGAATGTTCAGAACCCCCCTAAATTTTCGAGTGAAATTTCGAAAAAATCATCAAAAAATCAAAACCTTTAATAAAATTACGCAAATAGACATTTCTTATGCAATGTTTCCTTAGAAAACGATTGACATAAATTTTAGAACGCTAGCATGAACCGTTCTCGAGATATTGCACATTTTTCAAATAAATTTATCAAAAAATCCCATAAATTAAAAAAAAATATTAACTGTTAAGAAACATGTTCACTTTTCATATGTAATATCACGCGATAAATTTGGTGACATCATTCTCGTGGATCTAACACGTTTTATTCACGAGAAAAGATACTTTGAGTAATACTTTTGTATTTGAACGCCAATAGTCATTTATCTGCTATAAGAATTACTTATTTCTCCGTGCATAACGCTTGGTGAAATTTTGGCAACGAATTTAGCGGAATGTCGCCAACGTGACGACATTTTTAAATGTTGCCAAATTAACGAAAATTTCGCCAAATGGATAAAAACGGATCTAAAGCAATGAAAATGACAACTATAATTGAAGAAAATTCAATATCTGGGAAAGAAAATAAGTATCTGCTATAAGAATAACATTTTTTTTAACTGTAAAAGTAGTAAATTCATTGCATTATATAAGGAAAGTCATGTGCTGCCCACATCAGATTTTTAAATATAAATTTAATTAACCAATCAATTTTTAAATTCACCAAAGTTATAAACAAATTAATTGGAGTGTGGTTCCACTCGACTTTCTCATACCAGAATTCTTTTTTTTTAATCAAATTTTACAAGAAAATTTTTAAAAAGTATGTATCGTGAATCCTAATTATTACAAATGTGGCGTGTTATCCTTCACTTTCAAGAGCTTTAAAAATACTTTGATCGATACCATACCTGACAATGTATCCTTAGGGGAATAACTTTCAAATATTGGCTATTTCGATTTTCTTCTGGAATTCGTAACGCAGAGATACAGGCTCTGCCCAAAACAGGCCCCATTTATATACCTACTATGTTTCCTTGTTAAAAACTGTTGGTATAAAAAATGTTTTCTGCGAGCTAGTTTCCGCGTGCATGCGTCTGTGATGTATGCAAATTTTGTGGCTACACGTTGTTTCATTCACCGAATATGCTAATTTTTACTTTCCTTGCAATAAATCGCAACTCGAGTTTTCGACGGATCTACACGTTTCGAGACCTCTAGAATACGAAAAAACTATTTTCAGCGTGACGTCTTTGTGTGTGTCTGTCTGTCTGTGTGTCTGTGCAATGTATATATCCACTCTACTCAAAAACTAATGGACCGAATTTCATAAAATTTTTTAGGTAAGACCCATGGGTGTGACCCTGCTGCTGATTAGTTTTGGGTACAATTCGGAAAAAAAGCACCCGACTTTTTTTGCGAAATGGCCCGCAAAAATCTCATGTATTCACTCTAGTTGAAATACAAATCGACCAAATTTCACAAAATTTGACAAATAAATCACATGTGGGTTACTCTGGAGCTCATTAGATTTTGTTACGATTCGGAAAAGAAAACCTGCCTTTTTTCTTACGAAATGGCCGCAAAAATCGCCAATATCTAAAAAAAGACTACATATGTTCAAATGTATCAATTAAATGCTTGTTTTATACGTAATTTTTGACAAGGAAAAGAATAAGAACAACTCTATTGCTCTAGGACTAACCGTTCTCGAGATATTTGGGATTTTTCACATTTTTTATGCCGCCTTTCGAAAAATGTCCAATTACCAAATAAAGCAGAAATTGAATTAAAAATGCAAATTTAGTGTCATTTTGTGCAATTAAACTCAACTTAATAAGTTCTTTAGGAAATAAAGAAAAAATGAATGAGTCCGCAGGGAAAGTCATGTGCTGCCCACATCAGATTTTTGCATTTGTTGTTTAACATTTTGGACATGAGTGTACTTCAGTTATAAACTAGGCATTTGCATAACTATCCTTTTTCTTTAACTCATTTTTTATCGTCTTTGTACGTGTTACGTGCAAACCTCACGTCTTTCATATTCTGTAGAGAACTCTCTATAACTTTGCAATTGAAAATCTTCGCCTAATGTACTTCGCTTCCGAAATAGAAATTCTAACTTCGTCAATTCGTCGCTATCAGAGGCGAGACAAACTTTCTAAATTTTCAAACTTTCTCAAACTTTTTCAACTTTCTCAAGTGTACAGACGTTTCCCCCCAAAGTGGACGCTGATTTTACAGCTCTAGAACGAACACCTCAACTGGAAGGAATGCATAAGGATTTAAGGGAGAACACCGTATAGCATATACTACAAGGTAGGATCAAAAAGTTCAGAGACTGCAGATATCTCCAACCCTGATTGGAGGAGAAGGGAACTACTTTACCGTGGCGTAGAGGTACATGTGACGCGAAATGTGAAAAGAAAGAAGCAGGTATTTTTCCAGACAATGCGTGTCAGTGAACTATAGTCTTTCGCGTTCGTCGAAAGCAGCAAGTGCAATGTTTCTTTCGGCGCTTTCCCCAAACTCTGGCAGAATTTGATATTCGCACGTTGTTCTTCAAACGCCATTTCCGTTTTCGACGAACGCGGACGACTGCAGTTCACTGACACGCATTGTCTCGAAAAACCCTGCACTGCGGACCTGTTTCTTCCTTTTCACATCTCGCGTCACATGTGCCTCTACGCCACGGTAAAATAGTTTCCCTCTCCTCCAATCAGGGTTGGAGATATCAGCACAGTCATCGAACTTTTTGATCCTACCTTCTATGTAGCACATACTTTATAGCACAGACAAATATGTATTATGATCTGAGTCCCCATAAATCTGAAAAAGTTGAATGTATGACTGAGAAACCGTGAATTGCTGATAAAACTTTATTACTATCACTATAAGAAGGTTCTATTTCTGGTTTCCCTGTACTCTTGCCAGCTTCATTTCCTCTGATTTCGAAATCTTTACCGTGATGAATGATGAAGCACTTTTGTCCCTAAAATGGTTTCTCTAATTAAAATGAATTATTCAGTCTTTTTTTTTGCACGATAAACATTAATTGAAAGTAGTGCATGAAGAACATTTAATTAAAATTTACACAGCAAAAGAAGATATGTTTTGTGCAGAATTTTAAATACCGTGTATGGACTAATAAATAGAATCCTGCTTTAGAGCAATCCATCTTACTTAATAAAGGAAAATGTCTGTGCAGTTTGTAGTGGGAAAACTAAGCGTCGTACGAACATGAAATTTAATACAAAGGTATATCAGGATCCGAATAAGTGCACCTCGGTGTTATTATTTTTTTAAATTTCGAATTAGTTTTTTATTTATTTTATAGGCTCGAATTTCATTTGCGACAGCTAAAAACTCAATAGAACGCGTGAAGAAAAAAAATGTGCCTTGAATTTCATTCGAGGCACGATGGCAAGATTATTGACAAGCGTCTCGATCACGAAATTATGATTTCTAGACGGATAGCGCTTCATATTTATTAGGGTGCATGTGAATTTCCATGGCATCGCCTGTTTCATCAGCGGTTGAATATACTGTCAATTCTTTTTTATCACATTTTTACTTTCCTTATATACATAATGTATAAGGAAAGTATTGTGACGGGGTCGAAAATTCGAATTCGAGCTTTCGACGAGAGAGCACGGTTCAAGCATCCCTGATCATGAATCAAACATTTTTGAGGTGATGTCTATGTGTGTGTGTGTATATGTGTCAGTGAGTCTGTGGAGATGATATCTCACGAACAAATAGAGCGATTCGAATGAAAATTGGTACAAAAATCACAATCCATGAATACTGGAAGCCTATTGTTTTTAAACGTAACCGAATGTTCAGAATCCCCCTAAATTTTCGAGTGAAATTTTGAAAAAATCAGCAAAAAATCAAAACCTTTAATAAAGTTACGCAAATAGCCATTTCTTATGTAAATTTTCCTTAGAAAACGATTGACATAAACTTTAGAACGCTAGTATGAACCGTTCTCGAGATATTGCACATTTTTAAAATAAATTTATCAAAAAACCCCATAAATTAAAAAAAATATATTAACTACTGAGAAACATGTTCACTTTTCATATGTAATATCATTCGATAAATTTGAGGACATCATTCTCGTGGATCTAGCTCATTCCATTCATGAGGAAAGATACTTTGAGTAATACTTTTGTATTTGAATCCAATAGTTATTTATCTGCTATAAGAATAACTTATTTCTCCGTCCATAACGCTTGGCGTGATTTTAGCGCCAAATTTGGCGGAATGACACCAACTTGGCGACTTTTTTAATGTTGTCAAATTAACGAAAATCTCGCTAAATAGATAAAAATGACACTAAACCAATGAAAATGACGACTAATTGACGAAAATTCCATATCTTGGAAATAATATAAATATTTACTATAAGAAAAACCTATTTTTACTTTCCTTATATACATAATGTATAAGGAAAGTATTGTGACAGGGTCGAAAATTCGAATTCGAGGTTTCGACGGGAGAGCACGTTTCAAGTATCCCTGATCACGAATCAAACATTTTTGAAGTGATGTCTGTGTGTGTGTGTGTGTGTGTGTGTGTCTGTGTGTGTGTGTGTCAGTGAGTCTGTGGAGACGATAACTGACGAACGAATGGACCGATTCGAACCAAATTTGGTACAAAATTCACAATCCGTATACACTGGAAGCCTATTGTTTTATATGCAATCGAATGCTCAGAACCCCCTAAATTTTCGAATAAAATTTTGAAAAAGTCGTCAAAAAATCAAAACCACTAATAAAGTTACGCAAATAGACATTTCTTATGTAATTTTTCATTAGAAAACGATTGGCATAAATTTTAGAACGCTAACACAAACCGTTCTCGAGATATTGCACATTTTTCAAAAAAATTATCAAAAAGTCATATAAAATAAAAAAAAAATATTTCCTATTGAGAAACATGTTCACTTTTCATATGTAATACCATACGATAAATTGGGTGACATCATTCTCGTGGATCTAGCTCGTTCCATTCATGGAAAAATATACTTTGAGTAATACTTTTTTATTTGAACGCCAATAGTCATTTGTCTGCTGTAAGAATAACTTATTTCTTCATCCATAACGCTTGGCGAGATTTTGGCGACGAATTTGGCGGAATGTCGCCAACTTGGCGACTTTTTGAAATGCTGCCAAAAATCTCGCTAAATGGATAAAAATGACGCTAAATCGATGAAAATGATGACTAATTGTCGAAAATTCAATATCTTGGAAAGAATATTAGTATCTACTATAAGAAAAACCTATTTTTTTACTGTAAACGTAGTAAATTCATTACATTATATAAGGAAAGTCAGATATTGCCCACATCAGATTTTTTTATTGTAAAAGTAGTGAATTCATTGCATTATATAAGGAAAGTCATGTGTTGCCCACATCAGATTTTTTGTTTTTGCGGAGAGTTTGTGCTATCGAATTCGTGCAATTTTCGTATCGAAAACATTTTAAATTGTTTTCAAATGTATTATTAAAGCAGCGGGTACTTATTTAATTATTTATACGTAGTGGATGCTTATTTTGAACCCGAGCAATATTGGGTAACTCGCTCTAGTATATAATAATTGCGTGGTTTTGTTAAGAAAGAGGAATGGACCTATTCCTCTTCTGGAGTTCATGTTTGTTGGTTCTCTTGCTCTGATAAAGGAGATAGAGCGCATCCTCGAAACAGCTGTACGCTTCATTATTGTGCTAGTTGCACTTTTATACGTCGCTCAAGTTTTTCTTATCCTTCCCACAAAGAGTATTGTTCTTATTGAAATAAATATTACGTTTAAACTTATATCGATATTGAATTTCTTTTGCAGTTAATTGTCTAAATTGCATTAGCGTGGACGAAACGTTTTAATCACTCTGTTAACTTATCATATCATTATCCTTAATAACTGCCCAATTCGATTATTCGCACAAGAAAATAAAAAGTGTATTGCTTCTAAATGTAACATGTAACCGACTGCTGCTATTTATCTTTGCATTGCATTAAGTGCAACTAGATATTTTTTAACTATAGAAAAAAAAATTAAAATCTGGACGTGAAATGTATGGAAGTATTTTGCTTTGATCATTCATTAGTTTATATTGTGGTAATTTATTAGTTTTATGCTTGTTGAAAGGAAATGTTGGAATGTTAATGACATTTTTTACCCCAAAAATGTTTTCTCTTTCCTTTTATCATAGAATCAATCTTGCAGCTATCGTCATTACTCTGCAAAAATACATATACTTCGTTATTAAGAACATACAAGGTTGATTGAAAGTATCAACCTGTTTCCGAGGCAAATAATAGTCTCCTTCGTCAGGATAAAAGTATAGAGCACAAGTATCAGTAACGGTAAGAGCGCATATGTTCTTTTGTACGCATCACCTGAACACCTTTGTTGATAGTAGTTCTGTCTATAACCCGACGAAGGAGGCTGTTATTTGCCCCTAAACAGGTTAATGCTTTTTGTCACTGTATGTGATTTTTATAATGAAATTTTTATTTTTACAGATAAATTCAGACAATAGTTTGAGCTAATGTTTATATATTATCATTACTTCTACCTTTTATGTTTTATATTGTTATGTTCACAAAATTTCACTACCAATTTTAATTATTACTATATGTAATTGATATAGCATTTCAAATGCATTAATTTTTTAAACTATTGTCATTACTGAAAGCAATAAATTGTTCAACTGATCATCCATCACCACCCGTGCATAATGGTCTCGCTGCCTTTGCCACTCGTCAGCACGATGCAGGCAATGAAATGATCATTGAGCACAAAATTCCTTAAAGCAAGGATTTTAAAAAAAAATTTCTGATATAATTAATATAACTTCAAATCCAGTAGCGATTGGGGGCGTTTTTAACCCATCCCATCGTGCCTGCACGGTACTGGAAAGTGATAAAACCCCCAAAACCATGGTTCATGAGTGGCGATTGATGGTCAGTTGATCAAATTCTTGTTATTAATCAACGCTTTTTACAGGGCAGATATCACTGTTATTTTAATATTTATTCGATTATTATATTTTTCCTTTCTTCCAGAATCTATCTGATTAATATTATCAGGATTCCGTTTCATAATTACTATTACCATTTAGAAATATTTGAAATATTATTAATTTTAAATATTATTACATATAATTATTATAATTGTTTCAATTGCTTTCAGTTTTATTATTATGATCATTTATAATTTTCTCTATTTTAATTCACTAATTTTAGATTTTTCTTCCTTTTAGAGTCAATTTAATTAGAATTATATTGTTTACCTTTCCTTATTACTATTGTCATTTAAAAGAATTATCATAATGACATTTATTGCTATAAAAATTAATTTATTTCAAAAAAGATTATATGTAAATGCCTATTAAACTTTTTATGAATATATATAATATTTTGATTTACTGTTAATTGGTTAAATGTCTTTAACGTAAAGAAGATTTTAATCGCTAACAGAAAAAAATCATTATTTTTAATAACTGCTAATTACATTAAAGTATTAGCACAGTAAAATAAAAACGTCATATTTCAGTAATTGCAACATTTTGCTGCTTAGTATTTTTCTTCATTTTATTGATAATGAGTTAGTATTTCAATAGTCTCTTTATATTAAAACAAAGTAATTGACTCCATCGCCACCGCTGTTTGACGAATTTCTCATTTCTCTGTTTCGTACAGCAAAAACTGCAGCTTATAAAAATATTAATTTAATATACTTATAGAAAATGTTTTGAGAAACACGCTGAAATAAACCATTTTTCTTATATATATTGTAGTTTCAGAAATATTTAGTGTCAAAGACAAAGACAAAACATTTGAGTTCCATGTTCGCGTCCTGAATAGACCATCAATAGCAAGACCACGAATTTTTGCAAGCAGGTCTGTCTATTCTGTCTGTCTATCTAGCTATCTGTCTGTGTGTGTGTGTGTGTGTCTGTCTGTCTGTCCGTTTGCACGATAACTGCCGTAAAAATGACTAAAATGAAATTTTAATGACATTTTAATATGTTGTTCAGACATTCTGTGGCACATATGGGAATGTAAATGAATAATATGGGGAGGATACCGCTTTAACATTTTTAACACTTTACAACATAGTTGAAAAGTGTTTATGACTTTGTTCATTCTGTCTGTCTGTCTGTCTGTCCGTTAGCACGTTAACTGCCGTAAAAATGACTTTATCAAAATGAAATTTTAGTATGTTGTTCAGACGGTTTGTGGGACCTATGGGAATATAAATGCATAAATAATATCACCCAATTAGTTTTGGATTGAACCGGGTTGAAAATATGAAATGCATTGAACCCTATGGGACTTAATTTTTCAAACATTTTATAAGCGAATTTTTCACAAATTGCTTCGAAAGTTTTAGAAAATATTCAAATTACCCCATAAAGTATATAAAAAAAATTCAGGAAAATATATTCGGTAGTTTTTTAAATAAAAATTAAAATAATAATTACATCTATATTATATAAAGAGACTACGTTACCCACTTCAAAAAAAAATGTATCCATGTTGTGTCAAAATCGTGATTGTATAGTCCTTTTTAATTTGTATTTAGCATTGTATCCGTTCTGAAACCGCTTTATTTTTGCATAATTTCTGTGCATCTATATACTGCGCCAACGCAATTATAATATTTTTTAGTTTAAATGGTCATTAAACTTTAATTATTCCTACGACGAAGTCTAATTTTAACGTATGCAGAATGTAAACACATCAATCTGTAAGTTGAATTGTATAAGAATTGCTGAATTTTTCAAAAGCAAAAATATTTAGCTCTGGAGTCTGGAATATAGGTGATATGAATGAAATATTCATTAATTTTACATAGAGAAGCAGACAATTTTATAGTATTGCCTTTTTTGATTACATTTTAAGCATGAAGTTAGAAAGTACTTTTACATCCATGTTTTAAGTAAAATAAATTATTGTAGAATTGTATAATTTTAAAAATATCACCGCTGAATGTATCGCATTTTAGAGATGTTTAAAAAAAATTGCATTGCAGTTGGAAAATGTTACATAATCAATGCTTTATGCATGATTGATCTTTCTTGTTTAATTTCGATGTAGTGTAAGAGATATTTTACTTTTTATGCACTTTTAGAGTGAAAATTTTTTCTTTTGTATCGGCACGTCCAGCGATTTCTCTGTCTCGTACCACAAAAACTATAGCATACAAAAATAGGACATTTGATACATTTATAGAGAAGTAATAAGATAACACGATGAAATAAACCGTTTACAGATTTAAACTTCAGTTTGGATTGAAATAGCTCGCGAAGCGAACTCTGCATCAACGATCAAGGAATTCAGTCTTAGGATTCCCTGGGCTGGGAAAAATTCCTGCTTTTCCCTCCTGCGTAAAATAGGTGGGGATAGAAAAAGAGAATTTTGAAAGTAGAATTTTTAGAAGAGATGGATGTAAAGCGAGCGCAGCGAGTGGGAGGCGAAGCGTAGCGAGCAGGGTGCAGAGCCCCCTAGTTTTCGAAAACCAAGAAAGAATATAAAAAGAAAGAAATTAAATTACATCAAAAAGTTCTGTTAGTTTTCGGTCATTAGTTCATAATATAACAGTAATTGTTTTCGTTAATAGTTAACAAAAATATCTCATAAAATTTATGTCATAAAATCAACATCATTTATTTTTTCATAATTCATAATTTTTATTATTATTATTACAATTTTAATATTTTTATAATTTTCAGTAACATTATAATCAATGCTTTGACTTATATAATTATTACTATTGCAAATGCCACTATTAAAATCACTATTAATCAATTAAAAGTATAACTATTATTACTTTTATAATAATTTCGTTTTCCTTTCTAATCAGAATTACTATTTTCATTTAAAACTGCTATTAGTTTTATTATCATATATTTTTACATATAGAAATCGGATTTAAAGTTTCACTGACATATTTATAAAATTTATTTTCATCATAATTAGTTTTTTTGTTAATTGACTAAAGTTCATTAGTGTTCATAGCAATTCACTTACTAGTTAGTGAAACAGACCATTAACCTTAATAGCTTCCAATTACATTAAAGTGTTAGCAGAGCAAAATAAAAAGCTCGCATTTCTGTAAATGTTACAGTTCTGTAGTTTTGCTGATTGCGGCTATTTATCTTTATTTTGTTGAATGTAACTTAATAATACATTAACTTTCCAAAAACCTCGGGGGAAATGAACAGGAGAAAAGGAAATTAAATCAAAATGCTTTTTTTTATTATTATTATAATTGGATTGCGCAATTTTTATTGTTGAAAAAAAGTGATGAAATATTAACGAAAAATAATTGTTCGATTTATTTTTCTCAATGAGCTAAATTTATTAGTACTATTTTCATCTGAATGAATTTATCACTTCAAAAAATAATAGTACTATTATCCTGTTAAACTATTATTATTGTTATAATTTTAAAAATGTCAATAGTATTATCATTTATTATGCCAAAAGTATATTTTTAAAGTTTCATTAATGCGCTATACTATAATGAATTTATTTTGTTTTTAACTTTTCTATTAATTGACTGAGAATAAATTTCATAGCTATTATCGTTTAAAATTATATAATCATTTCAAATTAAAATCGTCTTCAATAACACAGACTTTTAACAATATCAACTAATGTCGAACAGCCTGAGTAAAAATACCAATAAAGATTAGCAGAAGCCTATCAATAAACATTTTTATCATGTAGCTCTAAAAGAAAATCGTTGCCATACAAAAATTGGAAAATTTGGGGTGAAGAAAAGAAAAAATAGTAGGATTCACATATTTAAATTAAAGTTTTGAATTTTTTATTCAACATGACTGCTTATTTTATAATTTTCCATTTTATTTCTAGCGCACTATACATTGGAATTTGGTTTCATATTTAATATTAATATATATATATATACTATTTCTAGCAGCAGCACTTGATACAAATCATTCACTGGTTTACTAATACACAACACCAAAAGTAGAGGAGAAAAACTATTACAAGAAACAAGAAACATGTATATATATATATATATATTTATATATATATATATATATATAATCTACCAATATTTCTAAACTTCACCACTTTGTTATTTTCAATAATTATATATTTCTTAATAAATATATAATTAATTATACATACAAAAGTATTAAATTATACTTACAAGTCTGAGGAGTTCCACAAGGTGGCTGTAGTAGCAGCTAATTTATACCTTTATCATTATGAAGAATCTTTTACTTCCACAGATTATAAAATTTACAGATATGTTGATGATCTGATTTGTTTGGTCTTTACAGACAACTGTGTCATAGATATAGATTTCTATCCGGACAATTTGGAACTAATTCCTAATGAAGCCACTATTAGTAATAACATTATTTTTTTGGATTTAAATCTAATTATTGAACCTACTAATAGGATAGTTACTAAATTGTATGATAAAAAAGACTTTTTTAACTTATGGTAACATTTATAAAATATTACCATTTAATTCCTGTAACTCAATTCAATTGTATAGAAATATTATACTAAATCCATTTGATAGAATTTATAAATTATCAGATAAAAAATTTCATGATATGCATATTAATAAGCTAAAAATTACCAACAAATTATATGAATATCCATCGTATTTAGTAAATGGTATAGTTAAAAAGTTTGGAATGGTTGAATATACTTAAATTCTCTCCTTAGTATCTTTGTATCTTATATTAGCCAGACATCCACTTTCTCCTGAATAAGCTTTACCATGTATTTACATTCCCTTATAATTTAGCCTCTATGTTTTCTTTTATCATCTGCCCCTTTATTTTGTAGCTCTTACTGTTGAATATAACCTTTTATAGCCTTTTCGCATTACTGTTATTTATTTCTCACGATTGGCAACAGCAATTCTCAACTTTTTATTTTTTGCGATTGGCAACATTGGTCTCTTTATTCAAGGCTCCAATGGTTCAGACATATACAGCGCTTTTTCTGGTATTCTTGTTTCCTATAATTTTTCAATCTTTATGCATGTCGTCCAAGTTATAAGTGTTTATAGATATAATCTATCGCTAATATCAGAAACATGCATTTTGTTTTCATTTTGATGAAATACTTGGACTTGATGAAGAGCTTTATCGAAATGAACAAATCATTTGTTTAGGCCTAGGGCTTATCCACGTGTAAAGCTTTAATGATTGGATTTTATTTTATTTCCTATTATCGATTCCTTTCCATTGATGCTTGTTGTTTGTCTTCAACTTGATGACTAGAGGTTTGCTTTTTATATTCCACTTGATTGATGATTCTCTGTTTGATACTTTTTATTTGTTAGGCATTTTTTAATATTGGGGTTTTTGAATTGATACTTCTCTCTATTCTGTCATTGGATTTTCAAACTGTTATATACATATATATATATATATATATATATATATATATATATATGTATCTATATGCATATATATATGTATCTATATGCATATATATATGTATCTATATGCATATATATATGTATCTATATGCATATATATATGTATCTATATGCATATATATATATATGTATGTATATGCATATATATATATATATATATATCGGCATTGTGGCCGTGAATTTGCTTCTATGGTGATGTTAATATTACTTGAATTGTTTTTTGATATATATATATATATATATATATATATATTTTTTAAATTTATTTTTACATAATTCTTATTATTACATATTTCAAATATATATATATATATATATATATATATATATATGTATATATACAGGGTATCCAGTGCTATCGGTGCCCAGTAGCTATTTCCCCAACCGTTAGTCACAGAGATATACTTTCAATTGCAAAAATATGTTAAAATTTAAAATCTATTATCTTAGAAAAAGTTTAAATCAATAAATGTATTTCTAAAAGAAATACGATATATAAATTCTTATACGGCCCCCCGGTCCTACCAGTTATATTTAGGAAAATCATCCCCATACAATTTTATGCAAAATAAAAAAAAAGTCTTCCCTTTACGACCAAAATTCACCGAGTTGTGAAGCATTAAACTTTATGACTTAAGTCGCTTTTCCGCGCACAAAAATGTCCCGTTACAAGCAACCTTTAAGGGACCGTATAAATATTGAAATTCCGTATTCAAAGTATTATGTATCGATTGCATTTGCTGACATAATTTTGAGAATGAAGCAAATCTTTTTATAGAATAGTATTTCGTTCAGAGGGATATTATAGTCAGGGCTCGACTAAGATCTTCTGAGGTCTTTTTAAAATCTTTATTGTAAATGAGGTAACACATTATCGTAAGAGTCGTTTAAGTCAATAAAATCATTTCTGTAAAAATTACGAAATTTAAATATTTATACGGTAATAGACCAGTAATGAGACCAGTTGCAGCTTACCTGCAGACGAAAATAAAAAATTACGAACATTAAATCTAAAATAATAAAGGCATATAACACCTAAAAAATAACAGATTTGTAGAGAGTATCTGAATAAGATGAAATGAAGTATCATGTCTGTGATAAAATGCTCAGCAGAAGATAAATATTTAACATTTAATTTTCCTTCTGAAACGGCAACAGACGATAAATACTAAATTTTATACTTTACCAGAGTTGAAAAACTGTTGTTTTGTTTATTTTGTTCCTGTTGTTCTAAAGCTTCTGATGCTGTGTTCTAAAGCTTCTCTCCTGTTGTTCTAAAGCTTCTGATATTAGTTTACGGGGAATTTCATCGGAATAAGCGAGAGGCTGCAAGGCAGTATGCTATGGAATTCCCATCAGCTAGTACTATTTTAATAGTTGTAAAGCGCTTAAGAGAAACGGGCAGCATAATAATGAAATAATAATAACAAAATAACAAAAAACGTAATAATAACAAAAAATTATTTTGTGTTTAACCCCCATTTCTCAGCACGAAAAGTGCTCCAACTTTAAGCAGCTATAAGTCAGTGAATTTTGGTGGTAAAAGGATGATATTTTTTTTTATTTTTCATGAAATTGTATGAGGATGATCTTCCTAAATATAACTGGCAGGACCGGTGGGGGCCGTATAAAAATTTATATTTCGTATTTCTTTTAGAAATACATTTATTGATTTAAACTGTTTCTAAGATAATAGATTTTAAAATTTAAAACATTTTAGCAATTGAAAGTATATCTCTGTGACTAACGGTTGAGGAAATAGCCATTGGGCACCGGTAGCACTGGACACCCTGTATATATATATATATATATATATATATATATATATATATATATATATATATATATATATATATACTAGCCGCCTTTGGCGACCAGCCTGTTCGCTACCCTTGAAAATTCTGACCGTGGCAAATTCTAACCGTGGCACACTCGCTGGCGCGACCTACCAGTAAAGTGTAAGGTAACTGTTTGGAGGGCCAGGAAGTGCCACCCAATTTAGACAGGAACTCAGTGGGGGAGGCATCCACAGGGACCGTACCCTCCTTCCCCTACCACCAACCTCTCGGAAGGACTTACGGATCCACATGTTTAACGTGATCGTACTCCGCGTAAAAATGGCAGCAGTTTTGGCTGTGGCGGCAATCGAACCCGAGCCTACCGAGTGCAATTCCCGCGCGCCAACCACTGGGCTACCGCGCCCTCCGCGACAATCTCCATAACCTTCTTTTTATTCACCCAATTTAGACCGGAACCCAGTGGGAAAGTCATCCACAGGGTCCGTACCCTCCTTCCTCTACCACCAACCTCTCGGAAGGACTTACGGACCCACATGTTTAACATGATCGTACTCCGCGTGAACACGGCAGCAGTTTTGTCAGTGGAGGGAATCGAACCCGGGCCTACCGAGTGAAATTCCCGCACGCTAACCACTGGGCTACCGCGCCCTCCGCGACAATCTCCATAACTTTCTTTTTATTCACCCAATTTGGACCAGGACCCAGTGGGGGAGGCATCCACAGAGACCGTACCCTCCTTTCCCTGCCACCAACCTCTCGGAAGGAATTATCGACCCATATGTTTAAGGTGATCGTACTCCGCATCAGTGGCGGGAATCGAACCCAGGCCTACCGAGTGCAATTCTCGCGCGCTAACTTCCCGCGCGCTAATTTAAATTTATAATGACCATATGCTAGGCTCTTAATTCCACCATCCTCGTTCCATCGTTCCATCATTTAAAATAGCCATAAAATTAAAATATCCATTTAAAATATCTATAAATTAAAATATCCATAAATTAAAATATCCATTTAAAATCAAAAAATCATCCATATCGTTCCACCAATCCATAAATATAATAATTTCAAATACATCACCACAATTCAAACCACCATAATTCAATCATTTAAATTATTTAAAATATCCATTTAAAATATCATATAAATATAATAATTTCGCCCGATGTATACAACACTTATGCTCGTAATTCATTTAAAACCGAAAGCGCGGTCTCCATGGAGACGGGGAAGAAACTACTGCGGATGGGGGGGAAATGCCGTTGAAGAACTGAGCCGGTAGCCGACAAATTTAAAATCATGGCGTCGTTTAACGTGACACGTTTAACGTGATCGTACTCCGCGTGAACACGGCTGCAGTTTTGGCAATGGCGGGAATCGAACCCGGGCCTACCGAGTGAAATTCCCGCGCGCTAACCACTGGGCTACCGTGCCATCCGCGACAATCTCCATAACTTTATTTTTATTCGGCAATTTTGGGAATCGAACCCGGGCCTACCAAGTGCAAATCCCGCGCACTAACCACTGGGGTACTTCACCCTCCGCGATATTCTTCATAACTTTCTTTTTATTCACCCAATTTAGACCGGAACCAAGTGGGAGAAGCATCCACAGGGACCGTACCCTTCTTCCCCTACCACCAACCTCTCGGAAGGACTTACAGACCCACATGTTTAACGTGATCGTACTCCGCGTAAACACGGCGGCAATTTTAGGAATCGAACCCGGGCCTACCGAGTGCAATTTCCGCGCGCTAACCATTGGGCTACTTTGCCCTACGCGACAATCTCCATAACTTTCTTTTTATTCATCCAATTTAGACCGTACCCTCCTTCCCCTACCACCAACTTCTCGGAAGGACTCACGGACCCACATGTTTAACGTGATCGTACTCCGCGTAAACACGGCGGCAATTTTGGGAATCGAACCCGGGCCTACTGAGTGCAATTCCCGCGCGCTAACCACTGGGCTTCTTCGCCCCCAGCGACTATCTCCATAACATTCTTTTTATTTACCCAATTTAGAACGGAACCCAGTGGGAGAGGCATCCACAGGGACCGTACCCTAATTCCCCTACCACCAACATCTCGGAAGGACTTCCGGACCCACATGTTTATCGTGATCGTACTCCGCGTGAACACGGCGGCAGTTTTGGAAGTGGCGGGAATCGAAACCGGGCCTACCGAGTGCAATTCCTGAGCGCTAACCACTGGGCTGCCTCGCCCTCCGCAACTTTCTTTATATTCACCCAATTTAGACGGGAACCCTGTGAGGGAGGCATCCACAGGGACCGTACCCTCCTTCCCCTACCACCAACCTCTCGGAAGGACTTCCGGACCCACATGTTTATCGTGATCGTACTCCGCGTGAACACGGCGGCAGTTTTGGAAGTGGCGGGAATCGAACCCGGGCCTACCGAGTGCAATTCCTGAGCGCTAACCACTGGGCTGCCTCGCCCTCCGCAACTTTCTTTATATTCACCCAATTTAGACGGGAACCCTGTGAAGGAGGCATCCACAGGGACCGTACCCTCCTTCCCCTACCACCAACCTCTCGGAAGGACTTACGGGCCCACATGTTTAACGTGATCGTATTCCGCGTGAACACTTCGGCAGTTTTGGCAGTGGCGGGAATCGTACCCGGGCCTACCGCTAACTTCCCGCGCGCTAATTTACAATTTAAAATGACCATATGCTCTCTAAGCTCTTAATTCCATCATCCTCATTCCATTGTTCCATCATTTAAAATATCCATAAAATTTAAATATCCATCGTTCCATCATTTAAAATATCCATAAAATTAAAATATCCATCGTTCCATCATTTAAAATATCCATAAAATTAAAATATCCATTTAAAAAATCCATATCGTTCCATCATTTAAAATATAAATATAATAATTTCTACAGTGCATATGTTAAGCTCTTATTTCATTTAAAATCGGAAGCGCGGGAAACGGAAAGTAAAAACTAATTCGGTTTCTTATTGTCCCACCCATCGCTATGCATATACAGAACCGTGACGTCACCTCCACCTTGACGTCCCCACCCACCACCTTCCTTCCTTCAGCGGTGGAGAAATGAAGCGGCACGCCGAGCGGAACGCCGAGAAATCGAAATTCGGAAACTTTTAAAATCCCGATCCTGTGGGCAATACGGAATATTTCCTGACCAGATTGGACTTGTAAGAATGCCAGATGTTTGACCTTTCTGAAAATGTAAATTATTAGTCGAAATTATGAGTACTTTTCACGATGCGAGAATTTAAAAACCAAAAATCGTTTTCTTGAGCAAAAAGTGACTTTTGTCTTAAAATCTTTAAAAAATATTAGAAATCGAAATACAGATTTGAAATTGATATATTTTTACTCGCAATTGTCTGCTCTTTCCGATGGTGTGAGTTGTTTTTTTCTACGACGTCTGGATCGTGGAGAAAAAAGGGCAAAAAGGGCAAAAAAAGGTCGAAATCGCATGAAACATTAAATAAATAAAAAAATAATTAGAATTTTGAAAATCGGTTTTCACGTGTCCCCTTCCCTCCCCCCCAGGTCTCCGATTGCCAAATTTCGTAGCTCTCCGACGCGCGGTCGCGAAACGTATAGTGTATAAGACAGACACACAGACACACACACACACACACACACACACACAGACATTGCCTTTTATTATTTAAGAAGATATATATATATATATAATGTATCTTCTTAAATAATAAAAGGCAATATCTGTGTGTGTGTCTGTCTGTCTGTCTGTCTTATACACTATACGTTCAGCGACCGCGCGTCGGAGAGCTACGAAATTTTGCAATCGGAGACCCGGGGGGGTGGGAAGGGGACACGTGAAAACCGATTTTTAAAATTTTAATTATTTTTTTTGTTATTTAATGTTTTATGCGATTTCGACCGTTTTTTGCCATTTTTGCCCTTTTTTTTCCACGATCCGGACATCGTAGGAAAAAACAAATCACACCATCGGAAAGAGCAGACAATTGCGAGTAAAAATATATCAATTTCAAATCTGAATTTTGATTTCTAATATTTTTTAAAGATTTTAAAACAAAAGTCACTTTTTGCTCAAGAAAACGATTTTTGGTTTTTAAATTCTCGCATCGTGAAAAGTACTCATAATTTCGACTAATAATTTACATTTTCAGAAAGGTCAAACATCTGGCATTCTTACAAGTCCAATCTGGTCCAGAAATAATGAAAATTGCCTTCAGGATGGCAATTTTAAAGACGCCATGATTTTAAATTTGTCGGCTACCGGCTCATTTCCTCAACGCCATTTTCCACCCATCCACATTAGTTTCTTCCCCGTCTCCATGGAGACCGCGCTTTCGGTTTAAGTGTTGTATACATCGGGCGAAATTATTATATTTATATGATATTTTAAATGGATTTTTTTAAATGGATATTTTAAATAATTTAAATGATTGAATTATGGTGGTTTGAATTGTGGTGATGTATTTGAAATTATTATATTTATGGATTGGTGGAACGATATGGTTGATTTTTTTATTTTAAATGGATATTTTAATTTATGGATATTTTAATTTATAGATATTTTAAATGGATATTTTAATTTTATGGCTATTTTAAATG
This sequence comes from Amaurobius ferox, assembly GCA_951213105.1. Taxonomy (NCBI): domain Eukaryota; kingdom Metazoa; phylum Arthropoda; class Arachnida; order Araneae; family Amaurobiidae; genus Amaurobius; species Amaurobius ferox. Next base: position 95,875,586 of record OX578137.1, read on the forward strand.
ATGGAACGATGGAACGAGGATGGTGGAATTAAGAGCCTAGCATATGGTCGTTATAAATTTAAATTAGCGCGCGGGAAGTTAGCGCGCGAGAATTGCACTCGGTAGGCCTGGGTTCGATTCCCGCCACTGATGCGGAGTACGATCACCTTAAACATATGGGTCGATAATTCCTTCCGAGAGGTTGGTGGCAGGGAAAGGAGGGTACGGTCTCTGTGGATGCCTCCCCCACTGGGTCCTGGTCCAAATTGGGTGAATAAAAAGAAAGTTATGGAGATTGTCGCGGAGGGCGCGGTAGCCCAGTGGTTAGCGTGCGGGAATTTCACTCGGTAGGCCCGGGTTCGATTCCCTCCACTGACAAAACTGCTGCCGTGTTCACGCGGAGTACGATCACGTTAAACATGTGGGTCCGTAAGTCCTTCCGAGAGGTTGGTGGTAGAGGAAGGAGGGTACGCACCCTGTGGATGACTTTCCCACTGGGTTCCGGTCTAAATTGGGTGAATAAAAAGAAGGTTATGGAGATTGTCGCGGAGGGCGCGGTAGCCCAGTGGTTGGCGCGCGGGAATTGCACTCGGTAGGTGATTGAATTATGGTGGTTTGAATTGTGGTGATGTATTTGAAATTATTATATTTATGGATTGGTGGAACGATATGGTTGATTTTTTTATTTTAAATGGATATTTTAATTTATGGATATTTTAATTTATAGATATTTAAAATGGATATTTTGATTTTATGGCTATTTTAAATGATGGAACGATGGAACGAGGATGGTGGAATTAAGAGCCTAGCATATGGTCGTTATAAATTTAAATTAGCGCGCGGGAAGTTAGCGCGCGAGAATTGCACTCGGTAGGCCTGGGTTCGATTCCCGCCTCTGATGCGGAGTACGATCACCTTAAACATATGGGTCGATAATTCCTTCCGAGAGGTAGGTGGCAGGGAAAGGAGGGTACGGTCTCTGTGGATGCCTCCCCCACTGGGTCCTGGTCCAAATTGGGTGAATAAAAAGAAGGTTATGGAGATTGTCGCGGAGGGCGCGGTAGCCCAGTGGTTGGCGCGCGGGAATTGCAATCGGTAGGCTAGGGTTCGATTGCCGCCACTGCCAAAACTGCTGCCATTTTCACGCGGAGTACGATCACGTTAAACATGTGGATGCGTAAGTCCTTCCGAGAGGTTGTTGGTAGAGGAAGGAGGGTACGGACCCTGTGGATGCCTCCCCTACTGGGTTCCGGTCTAAATTGGGTGAATAAAAAGAAGGTTATGGAGATTGTCGCGGAGGGCGCGGTAGCCCAGTGGTTAGCGCGCGGGATTTGCACTAGGTAGGTCCGGGTTCGATTCCCGCCACTGCCAAAACTGCCGCCGTGTTCAGGCGGAGTACGATCGCGTTAAACATGCGGGACCGTAAGTCCTTCCGAGAGGTTGGTGGTAGGGGAAGGAGGGTACGGTCCCTGTGGATGCCTCCCCCACTGAGTTCCTGTCTAAATTGGGTGGCACTTCCTGGTAGGTCGTTCCTTCTGGTAGGTCGCGCCAGCGAGTGTGCCACGGTTAGAATTTGCCACGGTCAGAATTTTCAAGGGTAGCGAACAGGCTGGTCGCCAAAGGCGGCTAGTAAATAATAAAAAGCAATGTCTGTGTGTGTGTGTGTGTGTGTGTGTGTGTCTGTCTGTCTTATACACTATACGTTTCGCGACCGCGCGTCGGAGAGCTACGAAATTTGGCAATCGGAAACCCGGGGGGGAGGGAAGGAGACACGTCAAAACCGATTTTCAAAATTCTAATTATTTTTTTATTTATTTAATGTTTTATGCGATTTCGACCGTTTTTTGCCATTTTTGTACTTTTTTCTCCACGATCGGGACGTCGTAGAAATAAACAAATCACACCATCGGAAAGAGCAGACAATTGCGAGTAAAAATATATACATTTCAAATTTCAATTTCGATTTCTAATATTTTTTAAAGATTTTAAAACAAAAGTCACTTTCGGTTAAAAAAAACCAACTTTTGTTTTTAAATCCTTCCATCGTAAAAACTACTCATAATTTCGACTAATAATTTACATTTTTAGAAAGGCCAAAGATCTGGCATTCTTACAAGTCTAATCTGGTTAAGAAATATTGAAAATTGCCTGCAGGATCGCAATTTTAAAGACGTGATGATTTTACATTTCTTGCCCAATACTCGGCGAAGAACCGATTCTTCCCCGACATTTTTCCCCCCGCAGTAGTTTTTCCCCCGTTTCCATGGAGACCAGGCTTCGGGTTTTAAATGTATTAAGAGCTTAGCATATGTATTGGATAGATACATCGGGTGAAATTATTATATTTATATGATATTTTAAATGGATATTTTAAATTATTTAAATGATTGAATTATGGTGGATAGAATTATGGTGATGTATTTGAAATTATTATATTTATGGATTGGTGGAACGATATGGATGATTCATAGAATGATATGGATTTTTTAAATGGATATTTTAATTTATGGTTATTTTAAATGAATATTTGAATTTCTGGATATTTTAAATGGACATTTCAATTTTATGGATATTTTAAGTGATGGAACGATGGATATTTTAATTTTATGGATATTTTAAATACCATATGGTCATTATAAAATTAAAATTAGCGCACGGGAATCGCACTCGGTAGATCCGGGTTCGATTCCCGCCACTGCCTAAACTGCCTCCGTGTTCAGGCGGTGTACGATCACATTAAACATGTGGGTCCGTAAGTCCTTCCGAGAGGTTGTTGGTAGGGGAAGGAGGGTACGGTCCCAGTGGATACCTCTCCCACTGGGTTCCGGTCTAAATTGGGTGAATAAAAAGAAAGTTGTGGAGAATGTCGCGGAGGGCGAAGTAACCCAGTGGTTAGAGCGCGGGATTTGCACTTGGTAGGCCCGGGTTCGATTCCCTCCACTGACAAAACTGCTGCCGTGTTCACGCGGAGTACGATCACGTTAAACATGTGGGTCCGTAAGTCCTTCCGAGAGGTTGGTGGTAGAGGAAGGAGGGTACGCACCCTGTGGATGACTTTCCCACTGGGTTCCGGTCTAAATTGGGTGAATAAAAAGAAGGTTATGGAGATTGTCGCGGAGGGCGCGGTAGCCCAGTGGTTGGCGCGCGGGAATTGCACTCGGTTGGATAGGGTTCGATTGCCGCCACTGCCAAAACTGCTGCCATTTTCACGCGGAGTAAGATCACGTTAAACATGTGGATCCGTAAGTCCTTCCGAGAGGTTGTTGGTAGAGGAAGGAGGGTACGGACCCTGTGGATGCCTCCCCTACTGGGTTCCGGTCTAAATTGGGTGAATAAAAAGAAGGTTATGGAGATTGTCGCGGAGGGCGCGGTAGCCCAGTGGTTAGCGCGCGGGATTTGCACTAGGTAGGTCCGGGTTCGATTCCCGCCACTGCCAAAACTGCCGCCGTGTTCAGGCGGAGTACGATCACGTTAAACATGCGGGACCGTAAGTCCTTCAGAGAGGTTGGTGGTAGGGGAAGGAGGATACGGTCCCTGTGGATGCCTCCCCCACTGAGTTCCTGTCTAAATTGGGTGGCACTTCCTGGTAGGTCGTTCCTTCTGGTAGGTCGCGCCAGCGAGTGTGCCACGGTTAGAATTTGCCACGGTCAGAATTTTCAAGGGTAGCGAACAGGCTGGTCGCCAAAGGCGGCTAGTTAGAAATATGTAACAATAAAAATAATTAATTCAAGTAATCGTGAAATATTAACATCACGTTATAAGCAAATTCATTCATTTTTGTTATCTGCTATAATTTTGTAATCATTTATGCACAAATATATTTTTTAATTTATTAATTTTAAGATTGTTTCATGATTTCACTCTCATAACTTTAAGAACCAATTAGTTACTTATTTACTTTACTATAGGGCACTGAAGTTTGCAGTCTTATTAGTTGATAAAAGATTTTGAATCATGCTGCTGTTCTTTTCGCATGAGATCGATTTTTCTTTTGGATCACCTGATACAACTTCTTTTTAACAAGCACCTGCTTGCCTTTATTAGTGTGGTTGCTCTGTCTTTACATCCTAAAGAAGAAGGCTATTTTCTGTCCAGTGATACCTGTTGATATTGATTCTTATTCATTATATTCTGTGTTTTAGCGAAGTTTGTAATTTACGATTGTCTCTTTCTTATTATACAACTAGCAGCACACCCGTTCTTCGCACGGAGTATATAATATAAAGAAACATAAAATTCACAATCATGTGCAAATTCCTATAGTATACTAAATGACATTGTTAATCAAAATATTCTGTTAAAATATTAAATTTATTGCTCCAAAAGAGAAGTTTATTAATATATATTCTCACTATGCAAAATTTTCTTTACGGGCAGATCTAAAGAATAAAACATCCTGGCTCCTTTTGTAAGCAAATTTACAAAAAAATATGAAATTGAATCAATATATGCAAAGTAAAAGCGTCAAAATTGTATGAGACCCGTGCTACTTATATACACGAATATTAGAAGATATAACCTGTATTAGTAGATTACATGTATAAATTGAAAATATCAATCAATAAACCCGTAATATTTAGACCTGAAGGCAATAATTGATTAAAATATATGCCAGAATGAAAGCGATAAAATTATATGGGAATATATATATATATATATATTTCTGTACTACTTATATTCTCGCAGATTGGAAAATATGCCAGTGTGTTAGAAGATTACCCGTATTACAATATGAGTCTAAAAAATATTTGCCAAAATAAAAGAGATGACGTAATGAATTGAAAATATCAAAAATCCCCGTAATCTTTATAAAGGTTGTAATTGATTCAATATATGACAGTATATATCATATATATGTCAATATATGTCAATATATATCAAAATATATGCCAATATACCTATAATACTTATATTCTCATAGATTACAAGATATACTCGTGCATTTGTAGAAGATTATTCGTACAGCGTACAATAGAGTTTCAACAATTTTTGCCATAATAAAACAATAGCATAATATTTTGAAAATATCAATAATCCCTGAATCGATAATCACCAAAAATATCAATAATAGTAACGTTTAAACCAGAACACCGTAATTGATATTATCTAGTCAAAAATGCAATGTCAATGAAATTTATTTTATATACATATCTTTATTATTCAAATCGGAAAAGATTTAATAAAATCGTATACTGCATAAACACATTAGATTTAAATCCGTTGCTAAGCGACATGATATCATTTGCTTCAAATAAATTGGTAGAAAAATATCGTCTGAATAATGCTGTCTTCCTGGAAGGTTTGGTGACATTTTCGTCAATTTCGCGACATTTTTAAAAAATCACCAAATTTATCCCCAAGTGGGACTATAGAATTGACAGTTCCACATGGCGACAAATTGACGAAACATCCTCGCAATACTATCCCCTAACAAAATACAATTAATTTTATTTATTAAGCGCAATTTTATCAATTTCATAATATTTTTTATGGATTTTTGAACATTTTTATCAATTTGGTGATATTTTAAAAATTCGCTAAATGTGTTACTATGTGTAACGGATGGACTGACAGACAAATGCTACCGAAACATCATTTCCGTACTCTCTTCTAAAAAAACAAACTTAATTTCATTGATTTGAGCAGTTTTTATCAATTTGGAGACATTTCCGTTAATTTGGCAACGTTTAAGAAAAGTTGCTAAGTTAGCGATATCCCGCCAAATTCGTAGCTCTGAATTTGCAGATCTAAATAAAACATCCTGATCCCGTTTGTATATTGCTAAATGAAAACACTAAAATTGTTTTCTGTTTCAACAATCGGCTAAATGAATTTATTGGGTAAACACAATGAGTTTATTAGCTAAACACAATATATAAGTTTGAAAACTCTTTGCAAAAATAAATGAAATTGATGTACGCAATTAAAAGAAAAATAAAACGGTTCATTTATAAGATATATTTTTCTATCCATTTATTTATTATTCAAATAGAAAAAATAATATTAAAAATTAGCAAACACATTTGATTTAATTGAACTGCTGAGCAACAAGATATAAGAAAGGATCTTTCTCATAAGATGTTGATAATTAAATAAACATTTTGATTTCTTAATACTTTTCGTTGTTGAGTAAGAGCCTGTGAAAATAGTGTAGCTAATAAGCTTTGTAGCTAATAAGTGCAATTAACTTCAACCGAACTCAGAGATATAATTTTTTTTTCAAATAAATTGGCGGAAAAATATCGTCTGCAAAATGCTATCCCTCTATGGAAGGTTTTATTATTTCCATTTCAATTCATGTTTCAAACCTGCGATTTTCAAAAGTGACTAATAAGCGCAATAAACTCCAACCTAATTCAGAGATATAATTTTCTTCAAATAAATTGGCGAAAGAAATATCGTCTGCATAATGCTATCTCTAGGGAAGATTTAATTGTTCGTTTCTAATTAATATCTCGACAACCCCTGGTCTTAGAAACTCAAAACATGAACTAAATTTTAAGTGAGGTTATTTCAAAGCTACCCACAGAATGTCATTAAATTCGGTTCAGCCGTTCTCCCGTGATGATGAGACAAACAAACAGACAGAGAGACAGACAGATTTTCAATTTTATTTATATAGACTAGCAGCATACCCGTTCTTCGTACGGAGTATATAATATAAAGAAACTTATAATTCTCAATCATGTGCAAATTCTGTTAAAATATTAAATTTATTGCTCATAAAGAGAAGTGTAAGAATATCTGTTGTCACTATGCAAAATTATCTTCACGGGCAGATCTGAAGAATAAAACATCTTGGTCCCTTTTGTAAGCAAATTTACAAAAAAAAAAAAGGAGTTGAATCAGTATATGCAACCCCGTACTACTTTTATTGTCGCAGATTAGAAAATATGCCAGTGTGTTAGTAGAAGATTACCCGTATTACAATATGAGTCTCAAAAATATTTGCCAAAATAAAAGAGATGACGTAATAAATTGAAAATATCAATAATCCCCGTAATCTTTATACCTGAAGGTCGTAATTGATTCCAATATATGCCAAAATATATCAAAATATATGCCAATATACCTGTACTACTTATATTCTCGTAGATTAGAAGATATACCCGTGCATTTGTAAAAGATTACTCGTAAAACGTACAAAATATGAGTTTAAACATTTTTTGTCATAATTAAACAATGGCATAATAACTTGAAAATATCAGTAATCCCTGAATCAACAGTCCCCGAAAATATCAATGATAATAATGTTTACCAGTGTTATCCAGTCTAAAATGCAATGTCAATGAAATTTATTTTATATACATATCTTTATTATTCAAATCGGAAAAGATTTAATAAAAATCGTATGCCGCATAACACATTGGATCCGTTGCTAAGCGACATGATATCATTTGCTTCAACTAAATTGATGGAAATCATATCGTCTTAATAATGAGATCTCCATGGTAGGTTTGGCAACATTTTCGTCAATTTAGCGATAACTTAAAAAATCGCCAAATTTATCGCCAAGTGGGACTGTAGAACTGATAGTCCCATTTTGCGGCAAATTGACGAAACATCATCACAATACTATCCCCTAACAAAACACAATTAATTTCATTTATTAAGCGTTTTAATTTATCAATTCCATGATATTTTTATGGATTTACAAATATTTTTATCAATTTAGTGATATTAAAAACAAATTCGTTAAATGTGTTACTAAGTAGGAAGGACGGACTGTCCGACAAATGCTACCGAAACATCATTTCTGCACTCTCTTCTAAAAAAACAAATTTAATTTCATTGATTTGCGTCATTTTTATCAATTTGGAGACATTTCCGCTAATTTGGTAAAATTTAAGAAAAGTTACCAAGTTAGCGATATTCCGCCAAATTCGTAGCTCTGAATTTGCAGATCTGAGAAATAAAATATCCTGATCCCGTTTGTATGTACTAAATGAAAACACTAAAATTGCATTAGAAGAATTTATGAATTTATTGGGTAAACACAATATATGAGCCTGAAACCTCTTTGCTAAAGTAAATGAAAGTGATGTACGCAGTCCGCAATTTATATAATTAAAAGAACAATCAAACCGTTCATTTACAAAATATATTTTTACATCTATTTATTTATTATTCAAATAGAAAAAATAATAACAAATATTAACAATCATATTTAATTTAATTACGTTGCTGAGCAACATAATATAAAAAAGAATCTTCCTCATAAACTGCGAAATTAAATAACCATTTTGATCTCTTCCCCATAAAATGCAAAAATAATAACCATTTTGATTTCCCTATAGTTTTCATTGTTTAGTAAATGCTTGTGAAGCATAAACCATGGAGTTAGATTTTCCATTTAAATTCATGTTTCAAACAATTCATGCTTTCAAATAGTGACTAATTAATGCAAAAATCCTGCAATAAGCTCGGAAATGAAGTTTTAATTCACGTTGACGTTTTAAACAAACGATTTTCATCCTTTCCGTTTGGATAAACCACGGAGTTGGAGAGTAGATCTCCTAGGATAAAGTTCCGTTTTTTATTAATATCTCGACAACCCCTAGTATTAGAAACTCGAAACTTGGGCAAAATTTATGGGGGGCTATTTTAAGGCTTCTCACAAAATTTCATTAAATTCGATTTAGCCGTTCTCTCGTGATGATGAGACAAACAAAATATTCGTTTTTTTGCTAATATCTCGAGAACCACTGATCGTAGAAACTCCAAACATGGACTAAATTTTAAGTGGGACTATTTCCAGGGTACCCACAATATTTCCTCAAATTCGGTTCATCCGTTCTCTAGTGATGACGGGACAGAAAGACAGACAGACAGATTTTCAATTTTATTTATATAGATTAAAATTACTTTTTTCTCTTAATTATTTTTTCTACTTAGTCCTATTAATGTTGTATACAGTGGCTCCCAAAAGTGTTCGTACACTTACGAATTTCAATAAAATACTGCTCTATTAATAAAAATTAATATTTCAGAATGGGAATTTTTTAATAATATCTATAATTTGTTCTTAACAAGACTACATAAAATATTTTTAAAACATAGTAAAACTTTTTTTTGAAAAATTAATAATTAAAAAGTAACCAAAAGTTATGTCACAAAAGTCTTCGTACAATTTAAAAAAAAAATATCAACATTCAGTAAATATTGTAATATTGCAGTAAATTAGTACTTAGTAAGATCTAGGATATCATCTAGCATCCATAACAGCTTTTGAACGTCTGTGAATAGAGTTTACTAGTTTTATTTATTTATTTATTTATTTATTTTGTAATTTCTGCATCACTGTTCCTCCATTCTTCGATCATTACTATTTTTAGTTCGATTTTCAGTTTAATGTCGTGTCTTCGTACTCTAAACTCTAATTCTCTCCAAATGTGTTCTATTGGGTTTAAATCCGGCGACTGATTATGGTGTTTTCAGAACTTGTGGACAATTATGGAGACACCAGAGGCGAACATTGAGAGCCGTGTGCTTAGGATCGTTAACTTGATTAAAAAAACAAAGTTGTTTCCAATACCCAAATTTTGGGCTGATAATTTTAAATTGTCTTTTAAAATATTTAAATAAAGAGCATGATTCATTATGCCATCAATAAATACCAAATTACCTAGCCCTGATGCTGACATGCACCCCCACACAGGGACACCTCCACCGCTATGCTTTTCAGTTCCATTTAAGTTCTTAGGATTAAGTTCCTCATTTTTTCTTCTTCATACAATTATACGCCCATCGGAACCAAAAATGTTAAATTTGTTTTCATCTGCAAGTAAAATATGATTCCAATAGGTTTATTTATCATTGATTTTGCGAAGAAAATCCTAAGCATTCTATTTTCGCACTTACAAAAAAATTTCTTCAGGCAGTACGCCCATGTAATCCAGCTGATCTGAACACTCGTCAAACAGTTTCAGGTTAAATTGAAGTAGAAAATTTTTCAGAAAATTCTGTAGAACTTTTTATAGCACACAAAAGTGGATTTTTCACAAATTTTCTAACTAGAAATCTCTGATCACGTTGAGTTAACTTTGCCGGACGACTTTTTTTTACCTTGTTTTCTATCCGATTTTCTTCTTTAAAGCGTTTTATCACATACTGCAACGTAGAATAGGATAAATTAACTAATTTAGCGATATTACGAACTGATTTACCACTACTATGATGAAAAATAATCAATTTTCGAATACTGTTCGTTGTTTCCTTACGACTACGAGCCATTTTTAAATAATACTATATTACGAAGTAAGCAAACAAAGATTAGTAAGAAGTAAGCAAGCGAAGTAAGCAAGCAAAGCCAAACCATTTTTTAAATGTCACCACAATGCAAAAATAAAAAATCTGATGCGGACAACACAGAACTTTTCTTATATAATGCAATGAATTTACTACTTTTACAGTAAAAAAATAGGTTTTTCATATAGTAGATACTTATATTCTTTCCAAGATATTGAATTTTCGACAATTAGTCACTTTCATGGATTTAGCGTCATTTTAATCCATTTGGAGAGATTATTGTTAATTTGACAACATTTCGAAAAGTCGCCAAGTTGGCGACATTCCGCCAAATTCGTCGCCAAAATCTTGCCAAGCTTTACTGACGGAGAAATAAGTTATTCTTATAGCAGATAAATGACTATTGGCGTTCAAATAAAAAGTATTACTCGAAGTATCTTTTCTCATGAATGGAACGAGCTAGGACCCACGAGAATGCTGTCATGGATTTCAATAACCGTGCCAATTTTCGAGTAATTATCTCACCTTATTTAAGAGTTATCTCCTCCGCAGACACAGTTGGATAGTCACACATACAGACAGCATTGAAAATGAGATTGATTTGCATCAGGAATGCTCAAAACACATAGATCCCTCAAAGGCTAAGTTTCGTATTTTGACCCTATCACGATATTTTCCTCTTACATATACTATATCTTTAAAGGAAAATATATATAGATAATATCCGATACAATTACATAAGAAATATACGATAATATATATTTTATTTATTAAGAATTTTACGATTATTCGTGTAATGAATATATCTTACAACAGTTTATAGTATCAGTAATTATTTAAATCGCATATTTATGTTCACCATACAATTAAAATATGGTTCAAAAACATTACTATGTAGTGATACATAAGCAGCTGCATAACGCTTTGTATTAAAATTGTGACTTTATTTATTGCAAATGTTTGTAAATTCAACATTATTATATCGATGACAGCCTAGGTTAATATTTTAAACAAATGGGGATTTCAGTATCGTAGGCCTTGACCCACACATGTAAATCTGCCTGAACAGAAAAGCGTAACCTACTTTTAATCAGTAATACGTAACCTTACAAATAATTTTGTAGTATTATCCATCCATTAAATTGATCTATTTATTTATAATTTGTTATAAATTATTTCTATAATTTTATTTATTGTAAAATCTACTATATAATCTATTAATTTATTATATAACCTATTATTATTATATAATCTATTAAATTATTATATAATTATAATTTATTATTATAAATTATTTCTATTTTGTATGAAATCCAAATGTTGAAAATGGATGTAGTGACATTATTTTACATAACTAGCTAGTTTTGATGATGTGTTTCTTAATTCAAAATTTTTGATTATATATGTAAAATAATGGATAGGAAAACTTTGTTCGGTAATTACTTATATAGTTAGAGTTTTGTTACTGGCAGCATGTTTGGGCGCAATGCATGATGTTCTTGTACGGTACCGGATTTTAGCCATTTGTTACTTTCAGCGCAAATTAATCCTAGTATTTAGTGCTTGAACTAAAACTGAAATATAGCATGCTTTCGGTAGGAGAGAATTGGGGGTGTTTCTGCTAGTCTTGTTATTAAATGGGACATATAATGTCCCATTTAATAACAAGACAATGGGACAATTCATGGGAATTTAGAAACATTGAAGTAAGGGAAAAGCTTCAAACCAAAATTGGACACACACTGTATCCCTAGTCCAATTTACTGCTCCATATCCTAGGATGAGCTGGTCGGCCTGGGCTTTCGACACACTGTATCCCTTTGCGACGGCCGCATTCCGGAACTGCTGTGGACCATAGCGCAGAGCGTTTCGATTCAAAACTGCTCTCGAAGGACGGCACATTTTTTGCACTAAGCCTAACTCTCGAAAAAATTCACTAAAAACCATTCATTCAACACAGCATGCTACTGTTATCCGGAATAAAGAAATACTTATTTTCCATAAGATATATATATTCCACACAAACTATATTTTATATAAATGTTAAAAATGTAAATGACTAAAAATGATTAACTAACTTGATTAAAATGGTTATTGTTACGCAGGAAAAATATCCAAATATTTGTACTCAATACTTTATATAGCTAATAGAGATTATGTACAATTTTAAAGAAGAAAATACCGCTGTTACTAATTCGGATCAATTTTCGTATTTTTTTAAATATTAATATATATGTAGTGAAACATTTATATATACCCGTTCTTAGTACAGAATATATTATATAATATTTTCAGTTATCTGCAAATTCCTATAGTATTTTAAACGGCATTGCTATTCAAAACATTATACAAAAATTTTTAATTTCATTTTCGTGAAAAGATTTACAAGAATCACTCCTCTCGCTATACAGATGTATCTTTGGGTGTAGATCTAAGGAAAAAGACATCCATGTCTCATTTGTATATCAATTTACAAATATGGTTAATTGGGTCAATGTGTGCCAAATTGATATCGCTGTGAAATTAAATCAACATATGTTAAAATGAAAGCGTAAAATGCCATTAAAGGCCATATACCAACTTTATTCTGTGACAATATACTAAACACAATATATGACATCGAGAAATATTTACCTAAATGAAGCAGATAAATTATGAAATAGAAATTATTAACCATTTCCATTACCTTTCTGCACAGTAGATTTAATTGATGCAATACAGTCCGAAATGTCGTTAAAAAAAATCTGATGTGGGCAGCACATGATTTTCCTTTTATAATGTAATGAATTTACTACTTTTACAGTAAAATTAATAGGTTTTTCTTATAGTAGATACTTATATTCTTTCCAAGATATTGAATTTTCGACAATTAGTCGTCGTCATTTTCATTGATTTAGCGTCATTTTGATCCATTTGGCGAGATTTTCGTTAATTTGGCAACATTTCAAAAAGTCGCCAAGTTGGCGATATTCCGCCAAATTCGTCGCCAAAATCTCGCCAAGCGTTATGGACGAAGAAATAAGTTATTCTTACAGCAGATAAATGACTATTGGCGTTCAAATACAAAAGTATTACTCGAAGTATCTTTTTTCATGAATGGAACGGGCTAGATCCACGAGAATGATGTCACCCAATTTATCGCATGATATTACATATGAAAAGTGACATTTTTCTCAATAGGAATTTTTTTTTTATTTATATGACTTTTTGATAATTTTTTGAAAAATGTGCAATATCTCGAGAACGGTTCATGTTAGCGTTCTAAAATTTATGGCAATCGCTTTCTAATGAAAAATTACATAAGAAATGTCTATTTGCGTAACATTATTAGAGGTTTTAATTTTTTGACGAGTTTTTCAAAATTTCATTCGAAAATTTAGGGGGTTCTGAATACTCGATTGCGTATAAAAACAATAGGCTTCCAGCGTTTATGGATTGTGATTTTTGTACTAAATTTGGTTCAAATCGGTCCATTCGTTCGTCAGTTATCGTCGCCACAGTCTCACTGACACACACACACACACACACACACACACACACAGACATCACTTCAAAAATGTTTGATTCGTGATCAGGGATGCTTGAAACGTGCTCTCCCGTCGAAAACTCGAATTTGAATTTTCGACCCCGTCACAATACTTTCCTTATACATTATGTATATAAGGAGAGTAATAATGGATAGGAAAACTTTGTTCGGTAATTACTTATATAGTTAGAGTTTTGTAACTGGCAGCATGTTTGGGCGCAATGCGTGAGGTTCTTGTACGGTACCGGATTTTAGCCATTTGTTACTTTCAGCGCAAATTAATCCTAGTATTTAGTGCTTGAACTAAAACTAAAATATAGCGTGATTTCGGTAGGAGAGGTTTGGGGGTGTTTCTGCTAGTCTTGCTATTAAATGGGACATATAATGTCCCATTTAATAACAAGACAATGGGACAATTCATGGGAATTTAGAAACATTGAAGTAAGGGAAAAGCATCAAACCAAAATTGGACGCACACTGTATCCCTAGTCCAATTTACTGCTCCATATCCTAGGATGAGCTGGTCGGCCTGGGCTTTCAACACACTGTATCCCTTTGCGACGGCCGCATTCCGGAACTGCAGTGGGCCATAGCGCAGAGCGTTTCGATTCAAAACTGCTCTCGAAGGACGGCGCATTTTTTGCACTGAGCCTAACTCTCGGAAAAATTCACTAAAAACCATTCATTCAGCACAGCATGCTACTCTTATCCGGAATAAAGGAAATACTTATTTTCCATTAGATATATACATTCCACACAAACTATATTTTATTTAAATGTTAAAAATGTAAATGACTAAAAATGATTAACTAACTTGATTAAAATGGTTATTGTTACGCAGGAAAAATATCCAAATATTTGTACTCAATACTTTATATAGCTAATAGAGATTATGTACAATTTTTAAGAAGAAAATACCGCTGTTACTAATTGTGGCAACCGAAAACAAAAGCTGTTTCACTACTTGTTATTACTTATTACTTTTGTTAAATTAAACTTATTATACATGGTCGTATATCCGTACATAATGGACTTATTATTGAAATCCTACATTGCTTGTTGTGCCGCTAAATAAAACCCTCCAAATATTTACCTTTTGCTCGAGTTCTGTAAAGGAATTATTAATTAATATAGTACTAAATGGATCACACCATTTTAACTTTAACAATAAAACATTTATTAACAAAATAAAATACTTAATTATTCATTATACAATCAATTATATTAGTTTTGGTGGGAGAACATGTAAGACCACTTAAATTACCTAAACCTTTCTAGACCTAAAGTTATTTGAGGAACACATACTTTCAAGTCTGTCTTGTACTTTGTCACCACCGGGTACTACGCCGATCATATTACTAGAATTTAACTCGAAGTATTTATTCACCACTCGTAATTCGACGATAATATTGTACTGCTGGCCTGACACACGCAGTTAAGTCATTCTCGTAGTCGACACATCTTTCTAAGTTTCGTGCTCCTTAATTTCGAGCTGTTAATCTCTTGCCAAATCAAGTCATCGTATTCTAAATCATCTCTAAGTCATAATGCCGCCCGAGAAATAGCACAAATGTACTAAGTCATCGTCTACAAGTTCTGAACAAGTGTAGTGTTGGTGTCCTTCCTAGGTCACAGGTTGTGGCTATTTTTACCTCGGGGGTGTAACTCCCCCCCTTTGCTTTAATTTTCAGCTTTGAGGGTGACGCAACAAGCACTTTCTTCATTGGTCAATCATTGAACCAATGTCGCTACTTGGCATCCTAGTAAGGGCCCGCTCGGCCCCTTCTGTCTTGACGCTCCTAAATTTATGGTTTGCTGTAAACCTCGGCGCCATACAGACTAAAAGTATTGTTCGATGTTTCAGATGAATAAATAAATGGCATAAAACTGTCTCACCAAAACACATGTGAGATCTATTTCTGGTCTCACACTAATTAATGTGCCATTTACGTATAATGTATTTCAAAACATGGATTCACGCAATCTTTGCATTCATTGCAATCTTTATATTCATAAAAACTGTCCGTGCGCTCATCAGAAATATCGAAGTTCCCCGGACCTTCACCATATGATTCACTTTTATAACTATCCGGTTCGATTACATGCTTGTATATTCTTTCATTCGCAAAAAAGTCTTGACCCAGCTATTCCTTCTTCCGAAATAACCGAATAAATTTTCTGCCGCTCATTCCTCCAAAACCTAAACTTGAAAGAAAATGCTCTCTTACATTCCAAAAACTCACCAACGCAATCATTAAACTAAAATCAAAACGATAACCCACACTCTATTATATAACATAGCAGAGACTTCGAGAAATGATCTGTCAGTTTATGTTAAAAATCCGAGTTTTACCGCTCTAGATGAAGTGGCGATTAACATGGACTCCTGTACTGTACCAAGATCAAGTATTAGCAATATGCGTCGTAAATGTTAGAATGGTCATTTAGCACCATCTAGTATTAAAATAAATTCAACTAAAAACGTTGCATATGATAACACACATTGTTGTTCTGCGTCCTTTGAGGTACATTTCTCCTGGATGCGAATGCGTGAGTATCGTCTTTGAACGCAGCTTCACTGTCGACGCTCGGACGCATCTGCAAAGGGGTATATGTAATATATTCAGTATCAAATTCTCTTGGTGTCAAGGTTTTACTAAGGATGTCCACTTCTTACACATAATATTCGAACGAATTTGATTTGAATAATATATACCTGGCAAATATTGTAAACTTGAATACTATCCTGGCTCACTATATAGTAAACATAAATAATATCTATCAATCTTTTTAAAGTGTGAAAAATGATATTTAAATAAAAATATAGATATTTCAATAGATATACTATCAATTTGATTTATTTTGGGGAAAATTAACACAATCTAACACAAATATATTTATCGACTCAATTTGTTCGATCAGTTTGTGATATCCTAGTAATGACGATACGTCATTCAAAGGCGGCGGAAGAGTTGTTAACGAAATATATTTCCCTCCAAACTTCTGCCATTCAGAACATGATTTCGTTTGTTATCGACTCAAAATATTATTTTACTGCTGAAAAGTATCATTTGTGATGGCAAACTGTCGGCCGTTTAGAGTTAGACATTTAAATATGGCATTATATACTTTCATAAAAGTAGAAATATCTAATTGTTCCAAGGCACACAATCTCGGCAATCTGGCAAAAATGTGAAGACCACAGAATTTCTGCCATGCAGAATCGGCATGTTTGTAGAAGCAAAGCAACTGCATCTGAATTCCGATAGCCTTTCGTAACTGCTCGTCGCAACAGGAAGTCGAGAGTTGGTTAAATGACTATAGAGTCACAAAGGCATTAGTACAGAGACAAACTCTATACCAAAATGACATGTGTTTCAATGATTTCACAACATCCCGCTTGATTTGGTACAGAGATATGAGATCTGAAGTAAATAACAAATGTGTTTTTTCTCTTCAGTAACGAGTCGTGGTCCAGTTCAATATCTGATTCTAAAAGCATATATATCTGGAGAGTGTCAGAAACTCGATACCTACGTCACCAGAATTAAGGAATATAACCTTTCTGGTGGTTCAGAATTGATGGAATAGAAAGGGATCATGATAAATGAACGTACTCTCCTGAATGTGTTCGACAGGTGATTTGTGTCTGGCTAGAGTTATCGAGATGGATTTTTAAAACCATACTTTGGTTTTTTGATGTGAATGAGGATCAGATTATCTCTTTTTGGATGGTAAATCGCTATCACATAGAGCGCAAAACTCGTGAATGAATTTCATATAAAATAACGGCCTTTAGCGAATAAACTTCCCGGCCAAATATTTTGATTTGGACAGGACTGAGAACATCTGGGACCCATTTAGAGAAGCTGTTGTACGTCGAAATCCTGCATCGTATCCTGTTGTACGTCGACATCAATGTTTTTATGCACGTAAATATAATTTAAGACAAGAGTTTAGTGACAGAACTGAAAATGTATTAATTTACCAATTGAAACAGCTTAAATCAAATTCAAAATTTTTAGAATTTTGTATTTCTCATCTTGGTATTACATGACCTAATTTTGATGGATATTCATGCCACTGCCTACCACTGTCTGGTTACATTTATTTAAAACCTGATCATTGGTTAAGACAGATACTCGGAAGCATGTTTCAAAAAACCGAATGTGAGAGATTTCAGTTTTAGTCATCATGAAGCCTGTCTCAATCGTCAGAACTCGAAATAACATTACTGGGTATTGGACATAACAATTCAAGGATATCTCTATCAAATATCGAAATCAATACCGTTTATATTATCATTTTGTTTTTTCTGATCATTGGCGGTACAATAAATCAAGTTTGGTATCGGAGTAAAGCGATATGTCTACGAAAAACTTGTTGGGATAAAAACTGAAATTTCATAGACATTTATTTATGATTATTAATGACAATTTTGCAAGTACGTCTGATTGTATCTTTTATAATGATACCAGCTCTTCGCGTCTGGATTTCACGTAATGAATGCATTCCGTGCATATACTCCACGTAAATAAATCCCTATATGTTATCCTAACCTGACCTTGCTGCTAATCATACAAACTGACAGGATTTTCATGATTTAAAATATGCTTTCGCTTACCAAAAACTATAAATTTTTTCGTGTGTATCTTTTTCGATATTTGGAGTCCACTCAAATAATGCATTCTGCGACGATTATTAAAAATTTTGGTTGATGTAGTCCCTTGCTGAATCAATGAATGATTCAGACATTCCACCCACCCTGACTAGCCCTGTGTAATATTCTTGTTATTTCGTAGGAAATATTCCAACGCTTACCAGCTACCGTAGCCTCAGGCTCTGACAGGTGCATATCCACATGGGTTTCTTTATATATATATATATATATATATATACATATATATATATATATACGTGTAATATATATATACATGTAATATGTATATATATATATATAATATATATATATGTATATATACATATATATATATCAGAAACGGTGGTCTTCCCATTGGACCCCATTATACCTATCGATCACTTATCATCACAGCAATCGCTGATCGAATGTGTCTACTGGAGGCGACTACTTACAAGAGTCTTTAAATAATTGGAAAGCCAGGCAAGGAATACGTGCCATTGGGAAAACGCGGGGTCCGATAATTTCCAATATAACATTGATTAATACTTTGGGCTCAATGTTATATAACCATTTCAAATTTATATATCATTGTTGTGGGTATATTTTTATTTTCTGGTAGAGAAATACTATTCTAAATGTTGTATTAAATTATTTTCTTTTGAAATATTCAACGTGATACAACAATGCTTATCATGAACAGTTAAAATAAATGCCATTATATATTAAATATATTTTATTAATATATAGCTATATACTACAGAAATACTAAAGCCTATTTATGTCGTATCATATTGTTTCGTTGTGTGAAATATTACGGCACTTCTGTTTATTAGGTGTCATCAGTACATTAGAAGAATCTCCACCATTGTCCCTTTGGAAAACCGCATTTCGAGAAATGTCTCGACCGCTCTCGTTTCTTATTAGTAGCTCAAAAATTTTAATGCATCCAATTTGTATATTTCCTATATGCTTGCTCCTCATGCATTAATAAAATTCATTGCTAAAATATTAAATACATCTTTTGTGATTTATTCGATATTCCCACGTTAATAAAATGCATATGCATTGTATTACTCGTAACACTTACACGCTCTTACGTTTCCCCGGCCGTCCAACTAGTTACTCTAAGTCCTCTGGACGAGTCGGACGGTCTGGGTCTTCCACGCTCTTACGTTTCGATATAAGATTCGCGTCACAATCTTATATTATCGCATATTATATAATAAATTCATGTGATGCATATTTGTATAAGTATGCATAATGTAACAGGCGAGCAATAGAGATATTCTATAAATATGTACTTGAAGTTAGGCGACGATGCACCCCGGCGACATTATTTTAATTTTAAAAGATGTAGTTTTATGAATGTTAAAGCGAAATTTAATGTTTTCACTCCTATCGGCTAGTTAATGATTCGATATAAATAATTAGTCCCACAGTTTGAATCCTTATACCAAAAAAAAAACTGAAAGTCAATCTTTGTAAAGGTTTTATAAACGAATCCGTAATAGAATAGCCCTATTTTTCTTAATGTTATAAATAATTGCTAAACTGGAAAATTGCACTTTACTTTAAATATTCTCGCATCAGCGAATCCTGACAACATCCAATCATAAACTGTTCAGCAAAGTAAAATATATATTTATTTCTTTATATACTTCGAAACTACTATTATCTTCTAAAATACTGATGTTATTTAAACATACGTGGAGACATATGTTCAGATATTGTCAATCAGAGTCGAAAAGTCTACTGAGGTAATTGATGGCAATTTTATGATGTTATGTCTTCAGCATAAACAAACAGAATAAAATAACATATATATAAATAAACATAACAAAACTCGAACAGAAACTTGCTTCAAGGTAAGTAATTATAAATATTATTTCACATTTAAAGAAATTGCTCAGGGTATGTCGCATCTGACAAACACTCCACATAATCCTTTAATATTTTCAGCGGGTCGCTTAGCTTATTCAATATGCCACACATAAAATAGAAGTAGATATGATGCAATTTATAAGTTTATTAAAGATTCCAGGAAAAAAGAAAGAAAATTGGATTATTACCGCTTCGATTTAATGCTGTATCGTGTGTTCGTTCGAAAACCCAACATATATGTTCTGCACTTAGATCAACATCAGTAATTTTATATGAAAACTCTGAATATAAATTGTCAAAATTTAAACAAAGGAAAAGTTAAAATTATCAATATTTTTTAAATATTAATATATATGTAGTGAAACATTTATATACCCGTTCTTAGTACAGAATATATTATATAATATTTTCAGTTATCTGCAAATTCCTATAATATTTTAAACGGCATTGCTATTCAAAACATTATACAAAAATTTTTAATTTCATTTTCGTGAAAAGATTTACAAGAATCACTCCTCTCGCTATACAGTTGTATCTTTGGGTGTAGATCTAAGGAAAAAGACATCCATGTCTCATTTGTATATCAATTTACAAATATGGTTAATTGGGTCAATGTGTGCCAAATTGATATCGCTGTGAAATTAGATCAACATATGTTAAATGAAAGCGTAATATGCCATTAAAGGCCATATACCATCTTTATTCTGTGACAATTGACTAAACACAATATATGACATTGAGAAATATTTACCAAAATGAAGCAAATAAATTATGAAATAGAAATTATTAACCATTTCCATTACCTTTCTGCACAGTAGATTTAATGGATGCAATACAGTCCGAAATGTAGTTAAAAAAAATCTGATGTGGGCAACACATGACTTTCCTTCTATAATGTAATGAATTTACTACTTTTACAGTAAAAATAATAGGTTTTTCTTATAGTAGATACTTGTATTCTTTCCAAGATATGGGATTTTCTTCTATTAGTCGTCATTTTCATTGATTTAGCGTAATTTTCATCCATTTGGCGAGATTTTCGTTAATTTGACAACATTTCAAAAAGTCGCCAAGTTGGCGACATTCCGCCAAAATCTCGATAAGCTTTACTGACGGAGAAATAAGTTATTCTTATAGCAGATACATGTCAATTGGCGTTCAAATACAAATGCATTACTCGAAGTATCTTTTCTCATGAATGGAACGCGCTAGATCCACGAGAATGATGTCACCCAATTTATCGCATGGTATTACATATGAAAAGTGAACATGATTCTCAATTGGAAATATATTTATTTTATTTTATGACTTTTTGATAACTTTTTGAAAAATGTGCAATATCTCAAGAACGGTTCATTTTAGCGTTCTAAATTTATGTTAATCGTTTTCTAATGAAAAATTATATAAGAAATGTCTATTTGCGTAACTTTATTAGCGTTTTTGATTTTTTGACGATTTTTTCAAAATTTCACTCGAAAATTTAAGGGGGTTCTGAACATTCGATTACGTTTGAAAACAAAAGGCTTCCAGTGTTTACGGATTGCGATTTTTGTACCAAATTTCGTTCTAATCGGTCCATTCGTTCGTCATTATCGTCTCCTCAGACTCACTGACACACACACACAAACACACATACTTTCACACAAACACACACACACAGACATCACTTCAAAAATGT
This sequence comes from Amaurobius ferox, assembly GCA_951213105.1. NCBI lineage: Eukaryota > Metazoa > Arthropoda > Arachnida > Araneae > Amaurobiidae > Amaurobius > Amaurobius ferox. Next base: position 95,897,540 of record OX578137.1, read on the forward strand.
TTGATTCGTGATCAGGGATGCTTGAAACGTGCTCTCCCGTCGAAAACTCGAATTTGAATTTTCGACCCCGTCACAATACTTTCCTTATACATTATGTATATAAGGAAAGTAATAATGGATAGGAAAACTTTGTTCGGTAATTACTTATATAGTTAGAGTTTTGTAACTGGCAGCATGTTTGGGCGCAATGCGTGAGGTTCTTGTACGGTACCGGATTTTAGCCATTTGTTACTTTCAGCGCAAATTAATCCTAGTATTTAGTGCTTGAACTAAAACTAAAATATAGCATGATTTCGGTAGGAGAGGTTTGGGGGTGTTTCTGCTAGTCTTGCTATTAAATGGGACATATAATGTCCCATTTAATAACAAGACAATGGGACAATTCATGGGAATTTAGAAACATTGAAGTAAGGGAAAAGCATCAAACCAAAATTGGACACACACTGTATCCCTAGTCCAATTTACTGCTCCATATCCTAGGATGAGCTGGTCGGCCTGGGCTTTCAACACACTGTATCCCTTTGCGACGGCCGCATTCCGGAACTGCAGTGGGCCATAGCGCAGAGCGTTTCGATTCAAAACTGCTCTCGAAGGACGGCGCATTTTTTGCACTGAGCCTAACTCTCGGAAAAATTCACTAAAAACCATTCATTCAGCACAGCATGCTACTCTTATCCGGAATAAAGGAAATACTTATTTTCCATTAGATATATACATTCCACACAAACTATATTTTATTTAAATGTTAAAAATGTAAATGACTAAAAATGATTAACTAACTTGATTAAAATGGTTATTGTTACGCAGGAAAAATATCCAAATATTTGTACTCAATACTTTATATAGCTAATAGAGATTATGTACAATTTTTAAGAAGAAAATACCGCTGTTACTAATTGTGGCAACCGAAAACAAAAGCTGTTTCACTACTTGTTATTACTTATTACTTTTGTTAAATTAAACTTATTATACATGGTCGTATATCCGTACATAATGGACTTATTATTGAAATCCTACATTGCTTGTTGTGCCGCTAAATAAAACCCTCCAAATATTTACCTTTTGCTCGAGTTCTGTAAAGGAATTATTAATTAATATAGTACTAAATGGATCACACCATTTTAACTTTAACAATAAAACATTTATTAACAAAATAAAATACTTAATTATTCATTATACAATCAATTATATTAGTTTTGGTGGGAGAACATGTAAGACCACTTAAATTACCTAAACCTTTCTAGACCTAAAGTTATTTGAGGAACACATACTTTCAAGTCTGTCTTGTACTTTGTCACCACCGGGTACTACGCCGATCATATTACTAGAATTTAACTCGAAGTATTTATTCACCACTCGTAATTCGACGATAATATTGTACTGCTGGCCTGACACACGCAGTTAAGTCATTCTCGTAGTCGACACATCTTTCTAAGTTTCGTGCTCCTTAATTTCGAGCTGTTAATCTCTTGCCAAATCAAGTCATCGTATTCTAAATCATCTCTAAGTCATAATGCCGCCCGAGAAATAGCACAAATGTACTAAGTCATCGTCTACAAGTTCTGAACAAGTGTAGTGTTGGTGTCCTTCCTAGGTCACAGGTTGTGGCTATTTTTACCTCGGGGGTGTAACTCCCCCCCTTTGCTTTAATTTTCAGCTTTGAGGGTGACGCAACAAGCACTTTCTTCATTGGTCAATCATTGAACCAATGTCGCTACTTGGCATCCTAGTAAGGGCCCGCTCGGCCCCTTCTGTCTTGACGCTCCTAAATTTATGGTTTGCTGTAAACCTCGGCGCCATACAGACTACAAGTATTGTTCGATGTTTCAGATGAATAAATAAATGGCATAAAACTGTCTCACCAAAACACATGTGAGATCTATTTCTGGTCTCACACTAATTAATGTGCCATTTACGTATAATGTATTTCAAAACATGGATTCACGCAATCTTTGCATTCATTGCAATCTTTATATTCATAAAAACTGTCCGTGCGCTCATCAGAAATATCGAAGTTCCCCGGACCTTCACCATATGATTCACTTTTATAACTATCCGGTTCGATTACATGCTTGTATATTCTTTCATTCGCAAAAAAGTCTTGACCCAGCTATTCCTTCATCCGAAATAACCGAATAAATTTTCTGCCGCTCATTCCTCCAAAACCTAAACTTGAAAGAAAATGCTCTCTTACATTCCAAAAACTCACCAACGCAATCATTAAACTAAAATCAAAACGATAACCCACACTCTATTATATAACATAGCAGAGACTTCGAGAAATGATCTGTCAGTTTATGTTAAAAATCCGAGTTTTACCGCTCTAGATGAAGTGGCGATTAACATGGACTCCTGTACTGTACCAAGATCAAGTATTAGCAATATGCGTCGTAAATGTTAGAATGGTCATTTAGCACCATCTAGTATTAAAATAAATTCAACTAAAAACGTTGCATATGATAACACACATTGTTGTTCTGCGTCCTTTGAGGTACATTTCTCCTGGATGCGAATGCGTGAGTATCGTCTTTGAACGCAGCTTCACTGTCGACGCTCGGACGCATCTGCAAAGGGGTATATGTAATATATTCAGTATCAAATTCTCTTGGTGTCAAGGTTTTACTAAGGATGTCCACTTCTTACACATAATATTCGAACGAATTTGATTTGAATAATATATACCTGGCAAATATTGTAAACTTGAATACTATCCTGGCTCACTATATAATAAACATAAATAATATCTATCAATCTTTTTAAAGTGTGAAAAATGATATTTAAATAAAAATAATGATATTTCAATAGATATACTATCAATTTGATTTATTTTGGGGAAAATTAACACAATCTAACACAAATATATTTATCGACTCAATTTGTTCGATCAGTATGTGATATCCTAGTAATGACGATACGTCATTCAAAGGCGGCGGAAGAGTTGTTAACGAAATATATTTCCCTCCAAACTTCTGCCATTCAGAACATGATTTCGTTTGTTATCGACTCAAAATATTATTTTACTGCTGAAAAGTATCATTTGTGATGGCAAACTGTCGGCCGTTTAGAGTTAGACATTTAAATATGGCATTATATACTTTCATAAAAGTAGAAATATCTAATTGTTCCAAGGCACACAATCTCGGCAATCTGGCAAAAATGTGAAGACCACAGAATTTCTGCCATGCAGAATCGGCATGTTTGTAGAAGCAAAGCAACTGCATCTGAATTCCGATAGCCTTTCGTAACTGCTCGTCGCAACAGGAAGTCGAGAGTTGGTTAAATGACTATAGAGTCACAAAGGCATTAGTACAGAGACAAACTCTATACCAAAATGACATGTGTTTCAATGATTTCACAACATCCCGCTTGATTTGGTACAGAGATATGAGATCTGAAGTAAATAATAAATGTGTTTTTTCTCTTCAGTAACGAGTCGTGGTCCAGTTCAATATCTGATTCTAAAAGCATATATATCTGGAGAGTGTCAGAAACTCGATACCTACGTCACCAGAATTAAGGAATATAACCTTTCTGGTGGTTCAGAATTGATGGAATAGAAAGGGATCATGATAAATGAACGTACTCTCCTGAATGTGTTCGACAGGTGATTTGTGTCTGGCTAGAGTTATCGAGATGGATTTTTAAAACCATACTTTGGTTTTTTGATGTGAATGAGGATCAGATTATCTCTTTTTGGATGGTAAATCGCTATCACATAGAGCGCAAAACTCGTGAATGAATTTCATATAAAATAACGGCCTTTAGCGAATAAACTTCCCGGCCAAATATTTTGATTTGGACAGGACTGAGAACATCTGGGACCCATTTAGAGAAGCTGTTGTACGTCGAAATCCTGTATCGTATCCTGTTGTACGTCGACATCAATGTTTTTATGCACGTAAATATAATTTAAGACAAGAGTTTAGTGACAGAACTGAAAATGTATTAATTTACCAATTGAAACAGCTTAAATCAAATTCAAAATTTTTAGAATTTTGTATTTCTCATCTTGGTATTACATGACCTAATTTTGATGGATATTCATGCCACTGCCTACCACTGTCTGGTTACATTTATTTAAAACCTGATCATTGCTTAAGACAGATACTCGGAAGCATGTTTCAAAAAACCGAATGTGAGAGATTTCAGTTTTAGTCATCATGAAGCCTGTCTCAATCGTCAGAACTCGAAATAACATTACTGGGTATTGGACATAACAATTCAAGGATATCTCTATCAAATATCGAAATCAATACCGTTTATATTATCATTTTGTTTTTTCTGATCATTGGCGGTACAATAAATCAAGTTTGGTATCGGAGTAAAGCGATATGTCTACGAAAAACTTGTTGGGATAAAAACTGAAATTTCACAGACATTTATTTATGATTATTAATGACAATTTTGCAAGTACGTCTGATTGTATCTTTTATAATGATACCAGCTCTTCGCGTCTGGATTTCACGTAATGAATGCATTCCGTGCATATACTCCACGTAAATAAATCCCTATATGTTATCCTAACCTGACCTTGCTGCTAATCATACAAACTGACAGGATTTTCATGATTTAAAATATGCTTTCGCTTACCAAAAACTATAAATTTTTTCGTGTGTATCTTTTTCGATATTTGGAGTCCACTCAAATAATGCATTCTGCGACGATTATTAAAAATTTTGGTTGATGTAGTCCCTTGCTGAATCAATGAATGATTCAGACATTCCACCCACCCTGACTAGCCCTGTGTAATATTCTTGTTATTTCGTAGGAAATATTCCAACGCTTACCAGCTACCGTAGCCTCAGGCTCTGACAGGTGCATATCCACATGGGTTTCTTTATATATATATATATATATATATATACATATATATATATATATATACGTGTAATATATATATACATGTAATATGTATATATATATATATAATATATATATATGTATATATACATATATATATATCAGAAACGGTGGTCTTCCCATTGGACCCCATTATACCTATCGATCACTTATCATCACAGCAATCGCTGATCGAATGTGTCTACTGGAGGCGACTACTTACAAGAGTCTTTAAATAATTGGAAAGCCAGGCAAGGAATACGTGCCATTGGGAAAACGCGGGGTCCGATAATTTCCAATATAACATTGATTAATACTTTGGGCTCAATGTTATATAACCATTTCAAATTTATATATCATTGTTGTGGGTATATTTTTATTTTCTGGTAGAGAAATACTATTCTAAATGTTGTATTAAATTATTTTCTTTTGAAATATTCAACGTGATACAACAATGCTTATCATGAACAGTTAAAATAAATGCCATTATATATTAAATATATTTTATTAATATATAGCTATATACTACAGAAATACTAAAGCCTATTTATGTCGTATCATATTGTTTCGTTGTGTGAAATATTACGGCACTTCTGTTTATTAGGTGTCATCAGTACATTAGAAGAATCTCCACCATTGTCCCTTTGGAAAACCGCATTTCGAGAAATGTCTCGACCGCTCTCGTTTCTTATTAGTAGCTCAAAAATTTTAATGCATCCAATTTGTATATTTCCTATATGCTTGCTCCTCATGCATTAATAAAATTCATTGCTAAAATATTAAATACATCTTTTGTGATTTATTCGATATTCCCACGTTAATAAAATGCATATGCATTGTATTACTCGTAACACTTACACGCTCTTACGTTTCGATATAAGATTCGCGTCACAATCTTATATTATCGCATATTATATAATAAATTCATGTGATGCATATTTGTATAAGTATGCATAATGTAACAGGCGAGCAATAGAGATATTCTATAAATATGTACTTGAAGTTAGGCGACGATGCACCCCGGCGACATTATTTTAATTTTAAAAGATGTAGTTTTATGAATGTTAAAGCGAAATTTAATGTTTTCACTCCTATCGGCTAGTTAATGATTCGATATAAATAATTAGTCCCACAGTTTGAATCCTTATACCAACAAAAAAAACTGAAAGTCAATCTTTGTAAAGGTTTTATAAACGAATCCGTAATAGAATAGCCCTATTTTTCTTAATGTTATAAATAATTGCTAAACTGGAAAATTGCACTTTACTTTAAATATTCTCGCATCAGCGAATCCTGACAACATCCAATCATAAACTGTCCAGCAAAGTAAAATATATATTTATTTCTTTATATACTTCGAAACTACTATTATCTTCTAAAATACTGATGTTATTTAAACATACGTGGAGACATATGTTCAGATATTGTCAATCAGAGTCGAAAAGTCTACTGAGGTAATTGATGGCAATTTTATGATGTTATGTCTTCAGCATAAACAAACAGAATAAAATAACATATATATAAATAAACATAACAAAACTCGAACAGAAACTTGCTTCAAGGTAAGTAATTATAAATATTATTTCACATTTAAAGAAATTGCTCAGGGTATGTCGCATCTGACAAACACTCCACATAATCCTTTAATATTTTCAGCGGGTCGCTTAGCTTATTCAATATGCCACACATAAAATAGAAGTAGATATGGTGCAATTTATAAGTTTATTAAAGATTCCAGGAAAAAAGAAAGAAAATTGGATTATTACCGCTTCGATTTAATGCTGTATCGTGTGTTCGTTCGAAAACCCAACATATATGTTCTGCACTTAGATCAACATCAGTAATTTTATATGAAAACTCTGAATATAAATTGTCAAAATTTAAACAAAAGAAAAGTTAAAATTATCAATATTTTTTAAATATTAATATATTTGTAGTGAAACATTTATATACCCGTTCTTAGTACAGAATATATTATATAATATTTTCAGTTATCTGCAAATTCCTATAGTATTTTAAACGGCATTGCTATTCAAAACATTATACAAAAATTTTTAATTTCATTTTCGTGAAAAGATTTACAAGAATCACTCCTCTCGCTACACAGTTGTATCTTTGGGTGTAGATCTAAGGAAAAAGACATCCATGTCTCATTTGTATATCAATTTACAAATATGGTTAATTGGGTCAATGTGTGCCAAATTGATATCGCTGTGAAATTAGATCAACATAAGTTAAATGAAAGCGTAATATACCATTAAAGGCCATATACCATCTTTATTCTGTGACAATTGACTAAACACAATATATGACATTGAGAAATATTTACCAAAATGAAGCAAATAAATTATGAAATAGAAATTATTAACCATTTCCATTACCTTTCTGCACAGTAGATTTAATTGATGCAATACAGTCCGAAATGTAGTTAAAAAAAAATCTGATGTGGGCAACACATGACTTTCCTTTTATAATGTAATCAATTTACTACTTTTACAGTAAAAATATTAGGTTTTTCTTATAGTAGATACTTGTATTCTTTCCAAGATATGGGATTTTCTTCTATTAGTCGTCATTTTCATTGATTTAGCGTAATTTTCATCCATTTGGCGAGATTTTCGTTAATTTGACAACATTTCAAAAAGTCGCCAAGTTGGCGACATTCCGCCAAAATCTCGATAAGCTTTACTGACGGAGAAATAAGTTATTCTTATAGCAGATACATGTCAATTGGCGTTCAATTACAAATGCATTACTCGAAGTATCTTTTCTCATGAATGGAACGCGCTAGATCCACGAGAATGATGTCACCCAATTTATCGCATGGTATTACATATGAAAAGTGAACATGATTCTCAATTGGAAATATATTTATTTTATTTTATGACTTTTTGATAACTTTTTGAAAAACGTGCAATATCTCTAGAACGGTTCATTTTAGCGTTCTAAATTTATGTTAATCGTTTTCTAATGAAAAATTATATAAGAAATGTCTATTTGCGTAACTTTATTAGCGTTTTTGATTTTTTGACGATTTTTTCAAAATTTCACTCGAAAATTTAAGGGGGTTCTGAACATTCGATTACGTTTGAAAACAAAAGGCTTCCAGTGTTTACGGATTGCGATTTTTGTACCAAATTTCGTTCTAATCGGTCCATTCGTTCGTCATTATCGTCTCCTCAGACTCACCGACACAAACACACAAACACACATACTTTCACACAAACACACACACACACAGACATCACTTCAAAAATGTTTGATTCGTGATCAGGGATGCTTGAAACGTGCTCTCCCGTCGAAAACTCGAATTTGAATTTTCGACCCCGTCACAATACTTTCCTTATACATTATGTATATAAGGAAAGTAATAATGGATAGGAAAACTTTGTTCGGTAATTACTTATATAGTTAGAGTTTTGTAACTGGCAGCATGTTTGGGCGCAATGCGTGAGGTTCTTGTACGGTACCGGATTTTAGCCATTTGTTACTTTCAGCGCAAATTAATCCTAGTATTTAGTGCTTGAACTAAAACTAAAATATAGCATGATTTCGGTAGGAGAGGTTTGGGGGTGTTTCTGCTAGTCTTGCTATTAAATGGGACATATAATGTCCCATTTAATAACAAGACAATGGGACAATTCATAGGAATTTAGAAACATTGAAGTAAGGGAAAAGCATCAAACCAAAATTAGACACACACTGTATCCCTAGTCCAATTTACTGCTCCATATCCTAGGATGAGCTGGTCGGCCTGGGCTTTCAACACACTGTATCCCTTTGCGACGGCCGCATTCCGGAACTGCAGTGGGCCATAGCGCAGAGCGTTTCGATTCAAAACTGCTCTCGAAGGACGGCGCATTTTTTGCACTGAGCCTAACTCTCGGAAAAATTCACTAAAAACCATTCATTCAGCACAGCATGCTACTCTTATCCCGAATAAAGGAAATACTTATTTTCCATTAGATATATACATTCCACACAAACTATATTTTATTTAAATGTTAAAAATGTAAATGACTAAAAATGATTAACTAACTTGATTAAAATGGTTATTGTTACGCAGGAAAAATATCCAAATATTTGTACTCAATACTTTATATAGCTAATAGAGATTATGTACAATTTTTAAGAAGAAAATACCGCTGTTACTAATTGTGGCAACCGAAAACAAAAGCTGTTTCACTACTTGTTATTACTTATTACTTTTGTTAAATTAAACTTATTATACATGGTCGTATATCCGTACATAATGGACTTATTATTGAAATCCTACATTGCTTGTTGTGCCGCTAAATAAAACCCTCCAAATATTTACCTTTTGCTCGAGTTCTGTAAAGGAATTATTAATTAATATAGTACTAAATGGATCACACCATTTTAACTTTAACAATAAAACATTTATTAACAAAATAAAATACTTAATTATTCATTATACAATCAATTATATTAGTTTTGGTGGGAGAACATGTAAGACCACTTAAATTACCTAAACCTTTCTAGACCTAAAGTTATTTGAGGAACACATACTTTCAAGTCTGTCTTGTACTTTGTCACCACCGGGTACTACGCCGATCATATTACTAGAATTTAACTCGAAGTATTTATTCACCACTCGTAATTCGACGATAATATTGTACTGCTGGCCTGACACACGCAGTTAAGTCATTCTCGTAGTCGACACATCTTTCTAAGTTTCGTGCTCCTTAATTTCGAGCTGTTAATCTCTTGCCAAATCAAGTCATCGTATTCTAAATCATCTCTAAGTCATAATGCCGCCCGAGAAATAGCACAAATGTACTAAGTCATCGTCTACAAGTTCTGAACAAGTGTAGTGTTGGTGTCCTTCCTAGGTCACAGGTTGTGGCTATTTTTACCTCGGGGGTGTAACTCCCCCCCCCCCCTTTGCTTTAATTTTCAGCTTTGAGGGTGACGCAACAAGCACTTTCTTCATTGGTCAATCATTGAACCAATGTCGCTACTTGGCATCCTAGTAAGGGCCCGCTCGGCCCCTTCTGTCTTGACGCTCCTAAATTTATGGTTTGCTGTAAACCTCGGCGCCATACAGACTACAAGTATTGTTCGATGTTTCAGATGAATAAATAAATGGCATAAAACTGTCTCACCAAAACACATGTGAGATCTATTTCTGGTCTCACACTAATTAATGTGCCATTTACGTATAATGTATTTCAAAACATGGATTCACGCAATCTTTGCATTCATTGCAATCTTTATATTCATAAAAACTGTCCGTGCGCTCATCAGAAATATCGAAGTTCCCCGGACCTTCACCATATGATTCACTTTTATAACTATCCGGTTCGATTACATGCTTGTATATTCTTTCATTCGCAAAAAAGTCTTGACCCAGCTATTCCTTCATCCGAAATAACCGAATAAATTTTCTGCCGCTCATTCCTCCAAAACCTAAACTTGAAAGAAAATGCTCTCTTACATTCCAAAAACTCACCAACGCAATCATTAAACTAAAATCAAAACGATAACCCACACTCTATTATATAACATAGCAGAGACTTCGAGAAATGATCTGTCAGTTTATGTTAAAAATCCGAGTTTTACCGCTCTAGATGAAGTGGCGATTAACATGGACTCCTGTACTGTACCAAGATCAAGTATTAGCAATATGCGTCGTAAATGTTAGAATGGTCATTTAGCACCATCTAATATTAAAATAAATTCAACTAAAAACGTTGCATATGATAACACACATTGTTGTTCTGCGTCCTTTGAGGTACATTTCTCCTGGATGCGAATGCGTGAGTATCGTCTTTGAACGCAGCTTCACTGTCGACGCTCGGACGCATCTGCAAAGGGGTATATGTAATATATTCAGTATCAAATTCTCTTGGTGTCAAGGTTTTACTAAGGATGTCCACTTCTTACACATAATATTCGAACGAATTTGATTTGAATAATATATACCTGGCAAATATTGTAAACTTGAATACTATCCTGGCTCACTATATAGTAAACATAAATAATATCTATCAATCTTTTTAAAGTGTGAAAAATGATATTTAAATAAAAATAATGATATTTCAATAGATATACTATCAATTTGATTTATTTTGGGGGAAATTAACACAATCTAACACAAATATATTTATCGACTCAATTTGTTCGATCAGTTTGTGATATCCTAGTAATGACGATACGTCATTCAAAGGCGGCGGAAGAGTTGTTAACGAAATATATTTCCCTCCAAACTTCTGCCATTCAGAACATGATTTCGTTTGTTATCGACGCAAAATATTATTTTACTGCTGAAAAGTATCATTTGTGATGGCAAACTGTCGGCCGTTTAGAGTTAGACATTTAAATATGGCATTATATACTTTCATAAAAGTAGAAATATCTAATTGTTCCAAGGCACACAATCTCGGCAATCTGGCAAAAATGTGAAGACCACAGAATTTCTGCCATGCAGAATCGGCATGTTTGTAGAAGCAAAGCAACTGCATCTGAATTTCGATAGCCTTTCGTAACTGCTCGTCGCAACAGGAAGTCGAGAGTTGGTTAAATGACTATAGAGTCACAAAGGCATTAGTACAGAGACAAACTCTATACCAAAATGACATGTGTTTCAATGATTTCACAACATCCCGCTTGATTTGGTACAGAGATATGAGATCTGAAGTAAATAACAAATGTGTTTTTTCTCTTCAGTAACGAGTCGGGGTCCAGTTCAATATCTGATTCTAAAAGCATATATATCTGGAGAGTGTCAGAAACTCGATACCTACGTCACCAGAATTAAGGAATATAACCTTTCTGGTGGTTCAGAATTGATGGAATAGGAAGGGATCATGATAAATGAACGTACTCTCCTGAATGTGTTCGACAGGTGATTTGTGTCTGGCTAGAGTTATCGAGATGGATTTTTAAAACCATACTTTGGTTTTTTGATGTGAATGAGGATCAGATTATCTCTTTTTGGATGGTAAATCGCTATCACATAGAGCGCAAAACTCGTGAATGAATTTCATATAAAATAACGGCCTTTAGCGCATAAACTTCCCAGCCAAATATTTTGATTTGGACAGGACTGAGAACATCTGGGACCCATTTAGAGAAGCTGTTGTACGTCGAAATCCTGCATCGTATCCTGTTGTACGTCGACATCAATGTTTTTATGCACGTAAATATAATTTAAGACAAGAGTTTAGTGACAGAACTGAAAATGTATTAATTTACCCATTGAAACAGCTTAAATCAAATTCAAAATTTTTAGAATTTTGTATTTCTCATCTTGGTATTACATGACCTAATTTTGATGGATATTCATGCCACTGCCTACCACTGTCTGGTTACATTTATTTAAAACCTGATCATTGGTTAAGACAGATACTCGGAAGCATGTTTCAAAAAACCGAATGTGAGAGATTTCAGTTTTAGTCATCATGAAGCCTGTCTCAATCGTCAGAACTCGAAATAACATTACTGGGTATTGGACATAACAATTCAAGGATATCTCTATCAAATATCGAAATCAATACCGTTTATATTATCATTTTGTTTTTTCTGATCATTGGCGGTACAATAAATCAAGTTTGGTATCGGAGTAAAGCGATATGTCTACGAAAAACTTGTTGGGATAAAAACTGAAATTTCATAGACATTTATTTATGATTATTAATGACAATTTTGCAAGTACGTCTGATTGTATCTTTTATAATGATACCAGCTCTTCGCGTCTGGATTTCACGTAATGAATGCATTCCGTGCATATACTCCACGTAAATAAATCCCTATATGTTATCCTAACCTGACCTTGCTGCTAATCATACAAACTGACAGGATTTTCATGATTTAAAATATGCTTTCGCTTACCAAAAACTATAAATTTTTTCGTGTGTATCTTTTTCGATATTTGGAGTCCACTCAAATAATGCATTCTGCGACGATTATTAAAAATTTTGGTTGATGTAGTCCCTTGCTGAATCAATGAATGATTCAGACATTCCACCCACCCTGACTAGCCCTGTGTAATATTCTTGTTATTTCGTAGGAAATATTCCAACGCTTACCAGCTACCGTAGCCTCAGGCTCTGACAGGTGCATATCCACATGGGTTTCTTTATATATATATATATATATATATATACATATATATATATATATACGTGTAATATATATATACATGTAATATGTATATATATATATATAATATATATATATGTATATATACATATATATATATCAGAAACGGTGGTCTTCCCATTGGACCCCATTATACCTATCGATCACTTATCATCACAGCAATCGCTGATCGAATGTGTCTACTGGAGGCGACTACTTACAAGAGTCTTTAAATAATTGGAAAGCCAGGCAAGGAATTCGTGCCATTGGGAAAACGCGGGGTCCGATAATTTCCAATATAACATTGATTAATACTTTGGGCTCAATGTTATATAACCATTTCAAATTTATATATCATTGTTGTGGGTATATTTTTATTTTCTGGTAGAGAAATACTATTCTAAATGTTGTATTAAATTATTTTCTTTTGAAATATTCAACGTGATACAACAATGCTTATCATGAACAGTTAAAATAAATGCCATTATATATTAAATATATTTTATTAATATATAGCTATATACTACAGAAATACTAAAGCCTATTTATGTCGTATCATATTGTTTCGTTGTGTGAAATATTACGGCACTTCTGTTTATTAGGTGTCATCAGTACATTAGAAGAATCTCCACCATTGTCCCTTTGGAAAACCGCATTTCGAGAAATGTCTCGACCGCTCTCGTTTCTTATTAGTAGCTCAAAAATTTTAATGCATCCAATTTGTATATTTCCTATATGCTTGCTCCTCATGCATTAATAAAATTCATTGCTAAAATATTAAATACATCTTTTGTGATTTATTCGATATTCCCACGTTAATAAAATGCATATGCATTGTATTACTCGTAACACTTACACGCTCTTACGTTTCGATATAAGATTCGTGTCACAATCTTATATTATCGCATATTATATAATAAATTCATGTGATGCATATTTGTATAAGTATGCATAATGTAACAGGCGAGCAATAGAGATATTCTATAAATATGTACTTGAAGTTAGGCGACGATGCACCCCGGCGACATTATTTTAATTTTAAAAGATGTAGTTTTATGAATGTTAAAGCGAAATTTACTGTTTTCACTCCTATCGGCTAGTTAATGATTCGATATAAATAATTAGTCCCACAGTTTGAATCCTTATACCAACAAAAAAACTGAAAGTCAATCTTTGTAAAGGTTTTATAAACGAATCTGTAATAGAATAGCCCTATTTTTCTTAATGTTATAAATAATTGCTAAACTGGAAAATTGCACTTTACTTTAAATATTCTCGCATCAGCGAATCCTGACAACATCCAATCATAAACTGTTCAGCAAAGTAAAATATATATTTATTTCTTTATATACTTCGAAACTACTATTATCTTCTAAAATACTGATGTTATTTAAACATACGTGGAGACATATGTTCAGATATTGTCAATCAGAGTCGAAAAGTCTACTGAGGTAATTGATGGCAATTTTATGATGTTATGTCTTCAGCATAAACAAACAGAATAAAATAACATATATATAAATAAACATAACAAAACTCGAACAGAAACTTACTTCAAGGTAAGTAATTATAAATATTATTTCACATTTAAAGAAATTGCTCAGGGTATGTCGCATCTGACAAACACTCCACATAATCCTTTAATATTTTCAGCGGGTCGCTTAGCTTATTCAATATGCCACACATAAAATAGAAGTAGATATGGTGCAATTTATAAGTTTATTAAAGATTCCAGGAAAAAAGAAAGAAAATTGGATTATTACCGCTTCGATTTAATGCTGTATCGTGTGTTCGTTCGAAAACCCAACATATATGTTCTGCACTTAGATCAACATCAGTAATTTTATATGAAAACTCTGAATATAAATTGTCAAAATTTAAACAAAAGAAAAGTTAAAATTATCAATATTTTTTAAATATTAATATATATTTGTAGTGAAACATTTATATACCCGTTCTTAGTACAGAATATATTATATAATATTTTCAGTTATCTGCAAATTCCTATAGTATTTTAAACGGCATTGCTATTCAAAACATTATACAAAAATTTTTAATTTCATTTTCGTGAAAAGATTTACAAGAATCACTCCTCTCGCTATACAGTTGTATCTTTGGGTGTAGATCTAAGGAAAAAGACATCCATGTCTCATTTGTATATCAATTTACAAATATGGTAAATTGGGTCAATGTGTGCCAAATTGATATCGCTGTGAAATTAGATCAACATATGTTAAATGAAAGCGTAATATGCCATTAAAGGCCATATACCATCTTTATTCTGTGACAATTGACTAAACACAATATATGACATTGAGAAATATTTACCAAAATGAAGCAAATAAATTATGAAATAGAAATTATTAACCATTTCCATTACCTTTCTGCACAGTAGATTTAATTGATGCAATACAGTCCGAAATGTAGTTAAAAAAAATCTGATGTGGGCAACACATGACTTTCCTTTTATAATGTAATCAATTTACTACTTTTACAGTAAAAATAATAGGTTTTTCTTATAGTAGATACTTGTATTCTTTCCAAGATATGGGATTTTCTTCTATTAGTCGTCATTTTCCTTGATTTAGCGTAATTTTCATCCATTTGGCGAGATTTTCGTTAATTTGACAACATTTCAAAAAGTCGCCAAGTTGGCGACATTCCGCCAAAATCTCGATAAGCTTTACTGACGGAGAAATAAGTTATTCTTATAGCAGATACATGTCAATTGGCGTTCAAATACAAATGCATTACTCGAAGTATCTTTTCTCATGAATGGAACGCGCTAGATCCCCGAGAATGATGTCACCCAATTTATCGCATGGTATTACATATGAAAATTGAACATGATTCTCAATTGGAAATATATTTATTTTATTTTATGACTTTTTGATAACTTTTTGAAAAATGTGCAATATCTCAAGAACGGTTCATTTTAGCGTTCTAAATTTATGTTAATCGTTTTCTAATGAAAAATTATATAAGAAATGTCTATTTGCGTAACTTTATTAGCGTTTTTGATTTTTTGACGATTTTTTCAAAATTTCACTCGAAAATTTAAGGGGGTTCTGAACATTCGATTACGTTTGAAAACAAAAGGCTTCCAGTGTTTACGGATTGCGATTTTTGTACCAAATTTCGTTCTAATCGGTCCATTCGTTCGTCATTATCGTCTCCTCAGACTCACTGACACACACACACAAACACACATACTTTCACACAAACACACACACACACACACACACAGACATCACTTCAAAAATGTTTGATTCGTGATCAGGGATGCTTGAAACGTGCTCTCCCGTCGAAAACTCGAATTTGAATTTTCGACCCCGTCACAATACTTTCCTTATACATTATGTATATAAGGAGAGTAATAATGGATAGGAAAACTTTGTTCGGTAATTACTTATATAGTTAGAGTTTTGTAACTGGCAGCATGTTTGGGCGCAATGCGTGAGGTTCTTGTACGGTACCGGATTTTAGCCATTTGTTACTTTCAGCGCAAATTAATCCTAGTATTTAGTGCTTGAACTAAAACTAAAATATAGCATGATTTCGGTAGGAGAGGTTTGGGGGTGTTTCTGCTAGTCTTGCTATTAAATGGGACATATAATGTCCCATTTAATAACAAGACAATGGGACAATTCATAGGAATTTAGAAACATTGAAGTAAGGGAAAAGCATCAAACCAAAATTGGACACACACTGTATCCCTAGTCCAATTTACTGCTCCATATCCTAGGATGAGCTGGTCGGCCTGGGCTTTCAACACACTGTATCCCTTTGCGACGGCCGCATTCCGGAACTGCAGTGGGCCATAGCGCAGAGCGTTTCGATTCAAAACTGCTCTCGAAGGACGGCGCATTTTTTGCACTGAGCCTAACTCTCGGAAAAATTCACTAAAAACCATTCATTCAGCACAGCATGCTACTCTTATCCGGAATAAAGGAAATACTTATTTTCCATTAGATATATACATTCCACACAAACTATATTTTATTTAAATGTTAAAAATGTAAATGACTAAAAATGATTAACTAACTTGATTAAAATGGTTATTGTTACGCAGGAAAAATATCCAAATATTTGTACTCAATACTTTATATAGCTAATAGAGATTATGTACAATTTTTAAGAAGAAAATACCGCTGTTACTAATTGTGGCAACCGAAAACAAAAGCTGTTTCACTACTTGTTATTACTTATTACTTTTGTTAAATTAAACTTATTATACATGGTCGTATATCCGTACATAATGGACTTATTATTGAAATCCTACATTGCTTGTTGTGCCGCTAAATAAAACCCTCCAAATATTTACCTTTTGCTCGAGTTCTGTAAAGGAATTATTAATTAATATAGTACTAAATGGATCACACCATTTTAACTTTAACAATAAAACATTTATTAACAAAATAAAATACTTAATTATTCATTATACAATCAATTATATTAGTTTTGGTGGGAGAACATGTAAGACCACTTAAATTACCTAAACCTTTCTAGACCTAAAGTTATTTGAGGAACACATACTTTCAAGTCTGTCTTGTACTTTGTCACCACCGGGTACTACGCCGATCATATTACTAGAATTTAACTCGAAGTATTTATTCACCACTCGTAATTCGACGATAATATTGTACTGCTGGCCTGACACACGCAGTTAAGTCATTCTCGTAGTCGACACATCTTTCTAAGTTTCGTGCTCCTTAATTTCGAGCTGTTAATCTCTTGCCAAATCAAGTCATCGTATTCTAAATCATCTCTAAGTCATAATGCCGCCCGAGAAATAGCACAAATGTACTAAGTCATCGTCTACAAGTTCTGAACAAGTGTAGTGTTGGTGTCCTTCCTAGGTCACAGGTTGTGGCTATTTTTACCTCGGGGGTGTAACTCCCCCCCTTTGCTTTAATTTTCAGCTTTGAGGGTGACGCAACAAGCACTTTCTTCATTGGTCAATCATTGAACCAATGTCGCTACTTGGCATCCTAGTAAGGGCCCGCTCGGCCCCTTCTGTCTTGACGCTCCTAAATTTATGGTTTGCTGTAAACCTCGGCGCCATACAGACTACAAGTATTGTTCGATGTTTCAGATGAATAAATAAATGGCATAAAACTGTCTCACCAAAACACATGTGAGATCTATTTCTGGTCTCACACTAATTAATGTGTCATTTACGTATAATGTATTTCAAAACATGGATTCACGCAATCTTTGCATTCATTGCAATCTTTATATTCATAAAAACTGTCCGTGCGCTCATCAGAAATATCGAAGTTCCCCGGACCTTCACCATATGATTCACTTTTATAACTATCCGGTTCGATTACATGCTTGTATATTCTTTCATTCGCAAAAAAGTCTTGACCCAGCTATTCCTTCATCCGAAATAACCGAATAAATTTTCTGCCGCTCATTCCTCCAAAACCTAAACTTGAAAGAAAATGCTCTCTTACATTCCAAAAACTCACCAACGCAATCATTAAACTAAAATCAAAACGATAACCCACACTCTATTATATAACATAGCAGAGACTTCGAGAAATGATCTGTCAGTTTATGTTAAAAATCCGAGTTTTACCGCTCTAGATGAAGTGGCGATTAACATGGACTCCTGTACTGTACCAAGATCAAGTATTAGCAATATGCGTCGTAAATGTTAGAATGGTCATTTAGCACCATCTAGTATTAAAATAAATTCAACTAAAAACGTTGCATATGATAACACACATTGTTGTTCTGCGTCCTTTGAGGTACATTTCTCCTGGATGCGAATGCGTGAGTATCGTCTTTGAACGCCGCTTCACTGTCGACGCTCGGACGCATCTGCAAAGGGGTATATGTAATATATTCAGTATCAAATTCTCTTGGTGTCAAGGTTTTACTAAGGATGTCCACTTCTTACACATAATATTCGAACGAATTTGATTTGAATAATATATACCTGGCAAATATAATGTAAACTTGAATACTATCCTGGCTCACTATATAGTAAACATAAATAATATCTATCAATCTTTTTAAAGTGTGAAAAATGATATTTAAATAAAAATAATGATATTTCAATAGATATACTATCAATTTGATTTATTTTGGGGAAAATTAACACAATCTAACACAAATATATTTATCGACTCAATTTGTTCGATCAGTTTGTGATATCCTAGTAATGACGATACGTCATTCAAAGGCGGCGGAAGAGTTGTTAACGAAATATATTTCCCTCCAAACTTCTGCCATTCAGAACATGATTTCGTTTGTTATCGACGCAAAATATTATTTTACTGCTGAAAAGTATCATTTGTGATGGCAAACTGTCGGCCGTTTAGAGTTAGACATTTAAATATGGCATTATATACTTTCATAAAAGTAGAAATATCTAATTGTTCCAAGGCACACAATCTCGGCAATCTGGCAAAAATGTGAAGACCACAGAATTTCTGCCATGCAGAATCGGCATGTTTGTAGAAGCAAAGCAACTGCATCTGAATTTCGATAGCCTTTCGTAACTGCTCGTCGCAACAGGAAGTCGAGAGTTGGTTAAATGACTATAGAGTCACAAAGGCATTAGTACAGAGACAAACTCTATACCAAAATGACATGTGTTTCAATGATTTCACAACATCCCGCTTGATTTGGTACAGAGATATGAGATCTGAAGTAAATAACAAATGTGTTTTTTCTCTTCAGTAACGAGTCGGGGTCCAGTTCAATATCTGATTCTAAAAGCATATATATCTGGAGAGTGTCAGAAACTCGATACCTACGTCACCAGAATTAAGGAATATAACCTTTATGGTGGTTCAGAATTGATGGAATAGGAAGGGATCATGATAAATGAACGTACTCTCCTGAATGTGTTCGACAGGTGATTTGTGTCTGGCTAGAGTTATCGAGATGGATTTTTTAAAAACATACTTTGGTTTTTTGATGTGAATGAGGATCAGATTATCTCTTTTTGGATGGTAAATCGCTATCACATAGAGCGCAAAACTCGTGAATGAATTTCATATAAAATAACGGCCTTTAGCGAATAAACTTCCCAGCCAAATATTTTGATTTGGACAGGACTGAGAACATCTGGGACCCATTTAGAGAAGCTGTTGTACGTCGAAATCCTGCATCGTATCCTGTTGTACGTCGACATCAATGTTTTTATGCACGTAAATATAATTTAAGACAAGAGTTTAGTGACAGAACTGAAAATGTATTAATTTACCAATTGAAACAGCTTAAATCAAATTCAAAATTTTTAGAATTTTGTATTTCTCATCTAGGTATTACATGACCTAATTTTGATGGATATTCATGCCACTGCCTACCACTGTCTGGTTACATTTATTTAAAACCTGATCATTGGTTAAGACAGATACTCGGAAGCATGTTTCAAAAAACCGAATGTGAGAGATTTCAGTTTTAGTCATCATGAAGCCTGTCTCAATCGTCAGAACTCGAAATAACATTACTGGGTATTGGACATAACAATTCAAGGATATCTCTATCAAATATCGAAATCAATACCGTTTATATTATCATTTTGTTTTTTCTGATCATTGGCGGTACAATAAATCAAGTTTGGTATCGGAGTAAAGCGATATGTCTACGAAAAACTTGTTGGGATAAAAACTAAATTTCATAGACATTTATTTATGATTATTAATGACAATTTTGCAAGTACGTCTGATTGTATCTTTTATAATGATACCAGCTCTTCGCGTCTGGATTTCACGTAATGAATGCATTCCGTGCATATACTCCACGTAAATAAATCCCTATATGTTATCCTAACCTGACCTTGCTGCTAATCATACAAACTGACAGGATTTTCATGATTTAAAATATGCTTTCGCTTACCAAAAACTATAAATTTTTTCGTGTGTATCTTTTTCGATATTTGGAGTCCACTCAAATAATGCATTCTGCGACGATTATTAAAAATTTTGGTTGATGTAGTCCCTTGCTGAATCAATGAATGATTCAGACATTCCACCCACCCTGACTAGCCCTGTGTAATATTCTTGTTATTTCGTAGGAAATATTCCAACGCTTACCAGCTACCGTAGCCTCAGGCTCTGACAGGTGCATATCCACATGGGTTTCTTTATATATATATATATATATATATATATACATATATATATATATATACGTGTAATATATATATACATGTAATATGTATATATATATATATAATATATATATATGTATATATACATATATATATATCAGAAACGGTGGTCTTCCCATTGGACCCCATTATACCTATCGATCACTTATCATCACAGCAATCGCTGATCGAATGTGTCTACTGGAGGCGACTACTTACAAGAGTCTTTAAATAATTGGAAAGCCAGGCAAGGAATTCGTGCCATTGGGAAAACGCGGGGTCCGATAATTTCCAATATAACATTGATTAATACTTTGGGCTCAATGTTATATAACCATTTCAAATTTATATATCATTGTTGTGGGTATATTTTTATTTTCTGGTAGAGAAATACTATTCTAAATGTTGTATTAAATTATTTTCTTTTGAAATATTCAACGTGATACAACAATGCTTATCATGAACAGTTAAAATAAATGCCATTATATATTAAATATATTTTATTAATATATAGCTATATACTACAGAAATACTAAAGCCTATTTATGTCGTATCATATTGTTTCGTTGTGTGAAATATTACGGCACTTCTGTTTATTAGGTGTCATCAGTACATTAGAAGAATCTCCACCATTGTCCCTTTGGAAAACCGCATTTCGAGAAATGTCTCGACCGCTCTCGTTTCTTATTAGTAGCTCAAAAATTTTAATGCATCCAATTTGTATATTTCCTATATGCTTGCTCCTCATGCATTAATAAAATTCATTGCTAAAATATTAAATACATCTTTTGTGATTTATTCGATATTCCCACGTTAATAAAATGCATATGCATTGTATTACTCGTAACACTTACACGCTCTTACGTTTCGATATAAGATTCGTGTCACAATCTTATATTATCGCATATTATATAATAAATTCATGTGATGCATATTTGTATAAGTATGCATAATGTAACAGGCGAGCAATAGAGATATTCTATAAATATGTACTTGAAGTTAGGCGACGATGCACCCCGGCGACATTATTTTAATTTTAAAAGATGTAGTTTTATGAATGTTAAAGCGAAATTTACTGTTTTCACTCCTATCGGCTAGTTAATGATTCGATATAAATAATTAGTCCCACAGTTTGAATCCTTATACCAACAAAAAAACTGAAAGTCAATCTTTGTAAAGGTTTTATAAACGAATCTGTAATAGAATAGCCCTATTTTTCTTAATGTTATAAATAATTGCTAAACTGGAAAATTGCACTTTACTTTAAATATTCTCGCATCAGCGAATCCTGACAACATCCAATCATAAACTGTTCAGCAAAGTAAAATATATATTTATTTCTTTATATACTTCGAAACTACTATTATCTTCTAAAATACTGATGTTATTTAAACATACGTGGAGACATATGTTCAGATATTGTCAATCAGAGTCGAAAAGTCTACTGAGGTAATTGATGGCAATTTTATGATGTTATGTCTTCAGCATAAACAAACAGAATAAAATAACATATATATAAATAAACATAACAAAACTCGAACAGAAACTTGCTTCAAGGTAAGTAATTATAAATATTATTTCACATTTAAAGAAATTGCTCAGGGTATGTCGCATCTGACAAACACTCCACATAATCCTTTAATATTTTCAGCGGGTCGCTTAGCTTATTCAATATGCCACACATAAAATAGAAGTAGATATGGTGCAATTTATAAGTTTATTAAAGATTCCAGGAAAAAAGAAAGAAAATTGGATTATTACCGCTTCGATTTAATGCTGTATCGTGTGTTCGTTCGAAAACCCAACATATATGTTCTGCACTTAGATCAACATCAGTAATTTTATATGAAAACTCTGAATATAAATTGTCAAAATTTAAACAAAAGAAAAGTTAAAATTATCAATATTTTTTAAATATTAATATATTTGTAGTGAAACATTTATATACCCGTTCTTAGTACAGAATATATTATATAATATTTTCAGTTATCTGCAAATTCCTATAGTATTTTAAACGGCATTGCTATTCAAAACATTATACAAAAATTTTTAATTTCATTTTCGTGAAAAGATTTACAAGAATCACTCCTCTCGCTATACAGTTGTATCTTTGGGTGTAGATCTAAGGAAAAAGACATCCATGTCTCATTTGTATATCAATTTACAAATATGGTAAATTGGGTCAATGTGTGCCAAATTGATATCGCTGTGAAATTAGATCAACATATGTTAAATGAAAGCGTAATATGCCATTAAAGGCCATATACCATCTTTATTCTGTGACAATTGACTAAACACAATATATGACATTGAGAAATATTTACCAAAATGAAGCAAATAAATTATGAAATAGAAATTATTAACCATTTCCATTACCTTTCTGCACAGTAGATTTAATTGATGCAATACAGTCCGAAATGTAGTTAAAAAAAATCTGATGTGGGCAACACATGACTTTCCTTTTATAATGTAATCAATTTACTACTTTTACAGTAAAAATAATAGGTTTTTCTTATAGTAGATACTTGTATTCTTTCCAAGATATGGGATTTTCTTCTATTAGTCGTCATTTTCCTTGATTTAGCGTAATTTTCATCCATTTGGCGAGATTTTCGTTAATTTGACAACATTTCAAAAAGTCGCCAAGTTGGCGACATTCCGCCAAAATCTCGATAAGCTTTACTGACGGAGAAATAAGTTATTCTTATAGCAGATACATGTCAATTGGCGTTCAAATACAAATGCATTACTCGAAGTATCTTTTCTCATGAATGGAACGCGCTAGATCCCCGAGAATGATGTCACCCAATTTATCGCATGGTATTACATATGAAAATTGAACATGATTCTCAATTGGAAATATATTTATTTTATTTTATGACTTTTTGATAACTTTTTGAAAAATGTGCAATATCTCAAGAACGGTTCATTTTAGCGTTCTAAATTTATGTTAATCGTTTTCTAATGAAAAATTATATAAGAAATGTCTATTTGCGTAACTTTATTAGCGTTTTTGATTTTTTGACGATTTTTTCAAAATTTCACTCGAAAATTTAAGGGGGTTCTGAACATTCGATTACGTTTGAAAACAAAAGGCTTCCAGTGTTTACGGATTGCGATTTTTGTACCAAATTTCGTTCTAATCGGTCCATTCGTTCGTCATTATCGTCTCCTCAGACTCACTGACACACACACACAAACACACATACTTTCACACAAACACACACACACACACACACACAGACATCACTTCAAAAATGTTTGATTCGTGATCAGGGATGCTTGAAACGTGCTCTCCCGTCGAAAACTCGAATTTGAATTTTCGACCCCGTCACAATACTTTCCTTATACATTATGTATATAAGGAAAGTAATAATGGATAGGAAAACTTTGTTCGGTAATTACTTATATAGTTAGAGTTTTGTAACTGGCAGCATGTTTGGGCGCAATGCGTGAGGTTCTTGTACGGTACCGGATTTTAGCCATTTGTTATTTTCAGCGCAAATTAATCCTAGTATTTAGT
Organism: Amaurobius ferox; assembly: GCA_951213105.1. Lineage (NCBI taxonomy): Eukaryota > Metazoa > Arthropoda > Arachnida > Araneae > Amaurobiidae > Amaurobius > Amaurobius ferox. The sequence goes on from OX578137.1 coordinate 95,922,115, forward strand.
GCTTGAACTAAAACTAAAATATAGCATGATTTCGGTAGGAGAGGTTTGGGGGTGTTTCTGCTAGTCTTGCTATTAAATGGGACATATAATGTCCCATTTAATAACAAGACAATGGGACAATTCATAGGAATTTAGAAACATTGAAGTAAGGGAAAAGCATCAAACCAAAATTGGACACACACTGTATCCCTAGTCCAATTTACTGCTCCATATCCTAGGATGAGCTGGTCGGCCTGGGCTTTCAACACACTGTATCCCTTTGCGACGGCCGCATTCCGGAACTGCAGTGGGCCATAGCGCAGAGCGTTTCGATTCAAAACTGCTCTCGAAGGACGGCGCATTTTTTGCACTGAGCCTAACTCTCGGAAAAATTCACTAAAAACCATTCATTCAGCACAGCATGCTACTCTTATCCGGAATAAAGGAAATACTTATTTTCCATTAGATATATACATTCCACACAAACTATATTTTATTTAAATGTTAAAAATGTAAATGACTAAAAATGATTAACTAACTTGATTAAAATGGTTATTGTTACGCAGGAAAAATATCCAAATATTTGTACTCAATACTTTATATAGCTAATAGAGATTATGTACAATTTTTAAGAAGAAAATACCGCTGTTACTAATTGTGGCAACCGAAAACAAAAGCTGTTTCACTACTTGTTATTACTTATTACTTTTGTTAAATTAAACTTATTATACATGGTCGTATATCCGTACATAATGGACTTATTATTGAAATCCTACATTGCTTGTTGTGCCGCTAAATAAAACCCTCCAAATATTTACCTTTTGCTCGAGTTCTGTAAAGGAATTATTAATTAATATAGTACTAAATGGATCACACCATTTTAACTTTAACAATAAAACATTTATTAACAAAATAAAATACTTAATTATTCATTATACAATCAATTATATTAGTTTTGGTGGGAGAACATGTAAGACCACTTAAATTACCTAAACCTTTCTAGACCTAAAGTTATTTGAGGAACACATACTTTCAAGTCTGTCTTGTACTTTGTCACCACCGGGTACTACGCCGATCATATTACTAGAATTTAACTCGAAGTATTTATTCACCACTCGTAATTCGACGATAATATTGTACTGCTGGCCTGACACACGCAGTTAAGTCATTCTCGTAGTCGACACATCTTTCTAAGTTTCGTGCTCCTTAATTTCGAGCTGTTAATCTCTTGCCAAATCAAGTCATCGTATTCTAAATCATCTCTAAGTCATAATGCCGCCCGAGAAATAGCACAAATGTACTAAGTCATCGTCTACAAGTTCTGAACAAGTGTAGTGTTGGTGTCCTTCCTAGGTCACAGGTTGTGGCTATTTTTACCTCGGGGGTGTAACTCCCCCCCTTTGCTTTAATTTTCAGCTTTGAGGGTGACGCAACAAGCACTTTCTTCATTGGTCAATCATTGAACCAATGTCGCTACTTGGCATCCTAGTAAGGGCCCGCTCGGCCCCTTCTGTCTTGACGCTCCTAAATTTATGGTTTGCTGTAAACCTCGGCGCCATACAGACTACAAGTATTGTTCGATGTTTCAGATGAATAAATAAATGGCATAAAACTGTCTCACCAAAACACATGTGAGATCTATTTCTGGTCTCACACTAATTAATGTGTCATTTACGTATAATGTATTTCAAAACATGGATTCACGCAATCTTTGCATTCATTGCAATCTTTATATTCATAAAAACTGTCCGTGCGCTCATCAGAAATATCGAAGTTCCCCGGACCTTCACCATATGATTCACTTTTATAACTATCCGGTTCGATTACATGCTTGTATATTCTTTCATTCGCAAAAAAGTCTTGACCCAGCTATTCCTTCATCCGAAATAACCGAATAAATTTTCTGCCGCTCATTCCTCCAAAACCTAAACTTGAAAGAAAATGCTCTCTTACATTCCAAAAACTCACCAACGCAATCATTAAACTAAAATCAAAACGATAACCCACACTCTATTATATAACATAGCAGAGACTTCGAGAAATGATCTGTCAGTTTATGTTAAAAATCCGAGTTTTACCGCTCTAGATGAAGTGGCGATTAACATGGACTCCTGTACTGTACCAAGATCAAGTATTAGCAATATGCGTCGTAAATGTTAGAATGGTCATTTAGCACCATCTAGTATTAAAATAAATTCAACTAAAAACGTTGCATATGATAACACACATTGTTGTTCTGCGTCCTTTGAGGTACATTTCTCCTGGATGCGAATGCGTGAGTATCGTCTTTGAACGCAGCTTCACTGTCGACGCTCGGACGCATCTGCAAAGGGGTATATGTAATATATTCAGTATCAAATTCTCTTGGTGTCAAGGTTTTACTAAGGATGTCCACTTCTTACACATAATATTCGAACGAATTTGATTTGAATAATATATACCTGGCAAATATTGTAAACTTGAATACTATCCTGGCTCACTATATAGTAAACATAAATAATATCTATCAATCTTTTTAAAGTGTGAAAAATGATATTTAAATAAAAATAATGATATTTCAATAGATATACTATCAATTTGATTTATTTTGGGGAAAATTAACACAATCTAACACAAATATATTTATCGACTCAATTTGTTCGATCAGTTTGTGATATCCTAGTAATGACGATACGTCATTCAAAGGCGGCGGAAGAGTTGTTAACGAAATATATTTCCCTCCAAACTTCTGCCATTCAGAACATGATTTCGTTTGTTATCGACGCAAAATATTATTTTACTGCTGAAAAGTATCATTTGTGATGGCAAACTGTCGGCCGTTTAGAGTTAGACATTTAAATATGGCATTATATACTTTCATAAAAGTAGAAATATCTAATTGTTCCAAGGCACACAATCTCGGCAATCTGGCAAAAATGTGAAGACCACAGAATTTCTGCCATGCAGAATCGGCATGTTTGTAGAAGCAAAGCAACTGCATCTGAATTTCGATAGCCTTTCGTAACTGCTCGTCGCAACAGGAAGTCGAGAGTTGGTTAAATGACTATAGAGTCACAAAGGCATTAGTACAGAGACAAACTCTATACCAAAATGACATGTGTTTCAATGATTTCACAACATCCCGCTTGATTTGGTACAGAGATATGAGATCTGAAGTAAATAACAAATGTGTTTTTTCTCTTCAGTAACGAGTCGGGGTCCAGTTCAATATCTGATTCTAAAAGCATATATATCTGGAGAGTGTCAGAAACTCGATACCTACGTCACCAGAATTAAGGAATATAACCTTTCTGGTGGTTCAGAATTGATGGAATAGGAAGGGATCATGATAAATGAACGTACTCTCCTGAATGTGTTCGACAGGTGATTTGTGTCTGGCTAGAGTTATCGAGATGGATTTTTAAAACCATACTTTGGTTTTTTGATGTGAATGAGGATCAGATTATCTCTTTTTGGATGGTAAATCGCTATCACATAGAGCGCAAAACTCGTGAATGAATTTCATATAAAATAACGGCCTTTAGCGAATAAACTTCCCAGCCAAATATTTTGATTTGGACAGGACTGAGAACATATGGGACCCATTTAGAGAAGCTGTTGTACGTCGAAATCCTGCATCGTATCCTGTTGTACGTCGACATCAATGTTTTTATGCACGTAAATATAATTTAAGACAAGAGTTTAGTGACAGAACTGGAAATGTATTAATTTACCAATTGAAACAGCTTAAATCAAATTCAAAATTTTTAGAATTTTGTATTTCTCATCTTGGTATTACATGACCTAATTTTGATGGATATTCATGCCACTGCCTACCACTGTCTGGTTACATTTATTTAAAACCTGATCATTGGTTAAGACAGATACTCGGAAGCATGTTTCAAAAAACCGAATGTGAGAGATTTCAGTTTTAGTCATCATGAAGCCTGTCTCAATCGTCAGAACTCGAAATAACATTACTGGGTATTGGACATAACAATTCAAGGATATCTCTATCAAATATCGAAATCAATACCGTTTATATTATCATTTTGTTTTTTCTGATCATTGGCGGTACAATAAATCAAGTTTGGTATCGGAGTAAAGCGATATGTCTACGAAAAACTTGTTGGGATAAAAACTGAAATTTCATAGACATTTATTTATGATTATTAATGACAATTTTGCAAGTACGTCTGATTGTATCTTTTATAATGATACCAGCTCTTCGCGTCTGGATTTCACGTAATGAATGCATTCCGTGCATATACTCCACGTAAATAAATCCCTATATGTTATCCTAACCTGACCTTGCTGCTAATCATACAAAATGACAGGATTTTCATGATTTAAAATATGCTTTCGCTTACCAAAAACTATAAATTTTTTCGTGTGTATCTTTTTCGATATTTGGAGTCCACTCAAATAATGCATTCTGCGACGATTATTAAAAATTTTGGTTGATGTAGTCCCTTGCTGAATCAATGAATGATTCAAACATTCCACCCACCCTGACTAGCCCTGTGTAATATTCTTGTTATTTCGTAGGAAATATTCCAACGCTTACCAGCTACCGTAGCCTCAGGCTCTGACAGGTGCATATCCACATGGGTTTCTTTATATATATATATATATATATATATATATACATATATATATATATACGTGTAATATATATATACATGTAATATGTATATATATATATATAATATATATATATGTATATATACATATATATATATCAGAAACGGTGGTCTTCCCATTGGACCCCATTATACCTATCGATCACTTATCATCACAGCAATCGCTGATCGAATGTGTCTACTGGAGGCGACTACTTACAAGAGTCTTTAAATAATTGGAAAGCCAGGCAAGGAATACGTGCCATTGGGAAAACGCGGGGTCCGATAATTTCCAATATAACATTGATTAATACTTTGGGCTCAATGTTATATAACCATTTCAAATTTATATATCATTGTTGTGGGTATATTTTTATTTTCTGGTAGAGAAATACTATTCTAAATGTTGTATTAAATTATTTTCTTTTGAAATATTCAACGTGATACAACAATGCTTATCATGAACAGTTAAAATAAATGCCATTATATATTAAATATATTTTATTAATATATAGCTATATACTACAGAAATACTAAAGCCTATTTATGTCGTATCATATTGTTTCGTTGTGTGAAATATTACGGCACTTCTGTTTATTAGTTGTCATCAGTACATTAGAAGAATCTCCACCATTGTCCCTTTGGAAAACCGCATTTCGAGAAATGTCTCGACCGCTCTCGTTTCTTATTAGTAGCTCAAAAATTTTAATGCATCCAATTTGTATATTTCCTATATGCTTGCTCCTCATGCATTAATAAAATTCATTGCTAAAATATTAAATACATCTTTTGTGATTTATTCGATATTCCCACGTTAATAAAATGCATATGCATTGTATTACTCGTAACACTTACACGCTCTTACGTTTCGATATAAGATTCGTGTCACAATCTTATATTATCGCATATTATATAATAAATTCATGTGATGCATATTTGTATAAGTATGCATAATGTAACAGGCGAGCAATAGAGATATTCTATAAATATGTACTTGAAGTTAGGCGACGATGCACCCCGGCGACATTATTTTAATTTTAAAAGATGTAGTTTTATGAATGTTAAAGCGAAATTTAATGTTTTCACTCCTATCGGCTAGTTAATGATTCGATATAAATAATTAGTCCCACAGTTTGAATCCTTATACCAACAAAAAAACTGAAAGTCAATCTTTGTAAAGGTTTTATAAACGAATCCGTAATAGAATAGCCCTATTTTTCTTAATGTTATAAATAATTGCTAAACTGGAAAATTGCACTTTACTTTAAATATTCTCGCATCAGCGAATCCTGACAACATCCAATCATAAACTGTTCAGCAAAGTAAAATATATATTTATTTCTTTATATACTTCGAAACTACTATTATCTTCTAAAATACTGATGTTATTTAAACATACGTGGAGACATATGTTCAGATATTGTCAATCAGAGTCGAAAAGTCCACTGAGGTAATTGATGGCAATTTTATGATGTTATGTCTTCAGCATAAACAAACAGAATAAAATAACATATATATAAATAAACATAACAAAACTCGAACAGAAACTTGCTTCAAGGTAAGTAATTATAAATATTATTTCACATTTAAAGAAATTGCTCAGGGTATGTCGCATCTGACAAACACTCCACATAATCCTTTAATATTTTCAGCGGGTCGCTTAGCTTATTCAATATGCCACACATAAAATAGAAGTAGATATGGTGCAATTTATAAGTTTATTAAAGATTCCAGGAAAAAAGAAAGAAAATTGGATTATTACCGCTTCGATTTAATGCTGTATCGTGTGTTCGTTCGAAAACCCAACATATATGTTCTGCACTTAGATCAACATCAGTAATTTTATATGAAAACTCTGAATATAAATTGTCAAAATTTAAACAAAAGAAAAGTTAAAATTATCAATATTTTTTAAATATTAATATATTTGTAGTGAAACATTTATATACCCGTTCTTAGTACAGAATATATTATATAATATTTTCAGTTATCTGCAAATTCCTATAGTATTTTAAACGGCATTGCTATTCAAAACATTATACAAAAATTTTTAATTTCATTTTCGTGAAAAGATTTACAAGAATCACTCCTCTCGCTATACAGTTGTATCTTTGGGCGTAGATCTAAGGAAAAAGACATCCATGTCTCATTTGTATATCAATTTACAAATATGGTTAATTGGGTCAATGTGTGCCAAATTGATATCGCTGTGAAATTAGATCAACATATGTTAAATGAAAGCGTAATATGCCATTAAAGGCCATATACCATCTTTATTCTGTGACAATTGACTAAACACAATATATGACATTGAGAAATATTTACCAAAATGAAGCAAATAAATTATGAAATAGAAATTATTAACCATTTCCATTACCTTTCTGCACAGTAGATTTAATTGATGCAATACAGTCCGAAATGTAGTTAAAAAAAATCTGATGTGGGCAACACATGACTTTCCTTTTATAATGTAATCAATTTACTACTTTTACAGTAAAAATAATAGGTTTTTCTTATAGTAGATACTTGTATTCTTTCCAAGATATGGGATTTTCTTCTATTAGTCGTCATTTTCATTGATTTAGCGTAATTTTCATCCATTTGGCGAGATTTTCGTTAATTTGACAACATTTCAAAAAGTCGCCAAGTTGGCGACATTCCGCCAAAATCTCGATAAGCTTTACTGACGGAGAAATAAGTTATTCTTATAGCAGATACATGTCAATTGGCGTTCAAATACAAATGCATTACTCGAAGTATCTTTTCTCATGAATGGAACGCGCTAGATCCACGAGAATGATGTCACCCAATTTATCGCTTGGTATTACATATGAAAAGTGAACATGATTCTCAATTGGAAATATATTTATTTTATTTTATGACTTTTTGATAACTTTTTGAAAAATGTGCAATATCTCAAGAACGGTTCATTTTAGCGTTCTAAATTTATGTTAATCGTTTTCTAATGAAAAATTATATAAGAAATGTCTATTTGCGTAACTTTATTAGCGTTTTTGATTTTTTGACGATTTTTTCAAAATTTCACTCGAAAATTTAAGGGGGTTCTGAACATTCGATTACGTTTGAAAACAAAAGGCTTCCAGTGTTTACGGATTGCGATTTTTGTACCAAATTTCGTTCTAATCGGTCCATTCGTTCGTCATTATCGTCTCCTCAGACTCACTGACACACACACACAAACACACACACACACACACACACACAGACATCACTTCAAAAATGTTTGATTCGTGATCAGGGATGCTTGAAACGTGCTCTCCCGTCGAAAACTCGAATTTGAATTTTCGACCCCGTCACAATACTTTCCTTATACATAAGGAGAGTAATAATGGATAGGAAAACTTTGTTCGGTAATTACTTATATAGTTAGAGTTTTGTAACTGGCAGCATGTTTGGGCGCAATGCGTGAGGTTCTTGTACGGTACCGGATTTTAGCCATTTGTTATTTTCAGCGCAAATTAATCCTAGTATTTAGTGCTTGAACTAAAACTAAAATATAGCATGATTTCGGTAGGAGAGGTTTGGGGGTGTTTCTGCTAGTCTTGCTATTAAATGGGGCATATAATGTCCCATTTAATAACAAGACAATGGGACAATTCATAGGAATTTAGAAACATTGAAGTAAGGGAAAAGCATCAAACCAAAATTGGACACACACTGTATCCCTAGTCCAATTTACTGCTCCATATCCTAGGATGAGCTGGTCGGCCTGGGCTTTCAACACACTGTATCCCTTTGCGACGGCCGCATTCCGGAACTGCAGTGGGCCATAGCGCAGAGCGTTTCGATTCAAAACTGCTCTCGAAGGACGGCGCATTTTTTGCACTGAGCCTAACTCTCGGAAAAATTCACTAAAAACCATTCATTCAGCACAGCATGCTACTCTTATCCGGAATAAAGGAAATACTTATTTTCCATTAGATATATACATTCCACACAAACTATATTTTATTTAAATGTTAAAAATGTAAATGACTAAAAATGATTAACTAACTTGATTAAAATGGTTATTGTTACGCAGGAAAAATATCCAAATATTTGTACTCAATACTTTATATAGCTAATAGAGATTATGTACAATTTTTAAGAAGAAAATACCGCTGTTACTAATTGTGGCAACCGAAAACAAAAGCTGTTTCACTACTTGTTATTACTTATTACTTTTGTTAAATTAAACTTATTATACATGGTCGTATATCCGTACATAATGGACTTATTATTGAAATCCTACATTGCTTGTTGTGCCGCTAAATAAAACCCTCCAAATATTTACCTTTTGCTCGAGTTCTGTAAAGGAATTATTAATTAATATAGTACTAAATGGATCACACCATTTTAACTTTAACAATAAAACATTTATTAACAAAATAAAATACTTAATTATTCATTATACAATCAATTATATTAGTTTTGGTGGGAGAACATGTAAGACCACTTAAATTACCTAAACCTTTCTAGACCTAAAGTTATTTGAGGAACACATACTTTCAAGTCTGTCTTGTACTTTGTCACCACCGGGTACTACGCCGATCATATTACTAGAATTTAACTCGAAGTATTTATTCACCACTCGTAATTCGACGATAATATTGTACTGCTGGCCTGACACACGCAGTTAAGTCATTCTCGTAGTCGACACATCTTTCTAAGTTTCGTGCTCCTTAATTTCGAGCTGTTAATCTCTTGCCAAATCAAGTCATCGTATTCTAAATCATCTCTAAGTCATAATGCCGCCCGAGAAATAGCACAAATGTACTAAGTCATCGTCTACAAGTTCTGAACAAGTGTAGTGTTGGTGTCCTTCCTAGGTCACAGGTTGTGGCTATTTTTACCTCGGGGGTGTAACTCCCCCCCTTTGCTTTAATTTTCAGCTTTGAGGGTGACGCAACAAGCACTTTCTTCATTGGTCAATCATTGAACCAATGTCGCTACTTGGCATCCTAGTAAGGGCCCGCTCGGCCCCTTCTGTCTTGACGCTCCTAAATTTATGGTTTGCTGTAAACCTCGGCGCCATACAGACTACAAGTATTGTTCGATGTTTCAGATGAATAAATAAATGGCATAAAACTGTCTCACCAAAACACATGTGAGATCTATTTCTGGTCTCACACTAATTAATGTGTCATTTACGTATAATGTATTTCAAAACATGGATTCACGCAATCTTTGCATTCATTGCAATCTTTATATTCATAAAAACTGTCCGTGCGCTCATCAGAAATATCGAAGTTCCCCGGACCTTCACCATATGATTCACTTTTATAACTATCCGGTTCGATTACATGCTTGTATATTCTTTCATTCGCAAAAAAGTCTTGACCCAGCTATTCCTTCATCCGAAATAACCGAATAAATTTTCTGCCGCTCATTCCTCCAAAACCTAAACTTGAAAGAAAATGCTCTCTTACATTCCAAAAACTCACCAACGCAATCATTAAACTAAAATCAAAACGATAACCCACACTCTATTATATAACATAGCAGAGACTTCGAGAAATGATCTGTCAGTTTATGTTAAAAATCCGAGTTTTACCGCTCTAGATGAAGTGGCGATTAACATGGACTCCTGTACTGTACCAAGATCAAGTATTAGCAATATGCGTCATAAATGTTAGAATGGTCATTTAGCACCATCTAGTATTAAAATAAATTCAACTAAAAACGTTGCATATGATAACACACATTGTTGTTCTGCGTCCTTTGAGGTACATTTCTCCTGGATGCGAATGCGTGAGTATCGTCTTTGAACGCAGCTTCACTGTCGACGCTCGGACGCATCTGCAAAGGGGTATATGTAATATATTCAGTATCAAATTCTCTTGGTGTCAAGGTTTTACTAAGGATGTCCACTTCTTACACATAATATTCGAACGAATTTGATTTGAATAATATATACCTGGCAAATATTGTAAACTTGAATACTATCCTGGCTCACTATATAGTAAACATAAATAATATCTATCAATCTTTTTAAAGTGTGAAAAATGATATTTAAATAAAAATAATGATATTTCAATAGATATACTATCAATTTGATTTATTTTGGGGAAAATTAACACAATCTAACACAAATATATTTATCGACTCAATTTGTTCGATCAGTTTGTGATATCCTAGTAATGACGATACGTCATTCAAAGGCGGCGGAAGAGTTGTTAACGAAATATATTTCCCTCCAAACTTCTGCCATTCAGAACATGATTTCGTTTGTTATCGACGCAAAATATTATTTTACTGCTGAAAAGTATCATTTGTGATGGCAAACTGTCGGCCGTTTAGAGTTAGACATTTAAATATGGCATTATATACTTTCATAAAAGTAGAAATATCTAATTGTTCCAAGGCACACAATCTCGGCAATCTGGCAAAAATGTGAAGACCACAGAATTTCTGCCATGCAGAATCGGCATGTTTGTAGAAGCAAAGCAACTGCATCTGAATTTCGATAGCCTTTCGTAACTGCTCGTCGCAACAGGAAGTCGAGAGTTGGTTAAATGACTATAGAGTCACAAAGGCATTAGTACAGAGACAAACTCTATACCAAAATGACATGTGTTTCAATGATTTCACAACATCCCGCTTGATTTGGTACAGAGATATGAGATCTGAAGTAAATAACAAATGTGTTTTTTCTCTTCAGTAACGAGTCGGGGTCCAGTTCAATATCTGATTCTAAAAGCATATATATCTGGAGAGTGTCAGAAACTCGATACCTACGTCACCAGAATTAAGGAATATAACCTTTCTGGTGGTTCAGAATTGATGGAATAGGAAGGGATCATGATAAATGAACGTACTCTCCTGAATGTGTTCGACAGGTGATTTGTGTCTGGCTAGAGTTATCGAGATGGATTTTTAAAACCATACTTTGGTTTTTTGATGTGAATGAGGATCAGATTATCTCTTTTTGGATGGTAAATCGCTATCACATAGAGCGCAAAACTCGTGAATGAATTTCATATAAAATAACGGCCTTTAGCGAATAAACTTCCCAGCCAAATATTTTGATTTGGACAGGACTGAGAACATCTGGGACCCATTTAGAGAAGCTGTTGTACGTCGAAATCCTGCATCGTATCCTGTTGTACGTCGACATCAATGTTTTTATGCACGTAAATATAATTTAAGACAAGAGTTTAGTGACAGAACTGAAAATGTATTAATTTACCAATTGAAACAGCTTAAATCAAATTCAAAATTTTTAGAATTTTGTATTTCTCATCTTGGTATTACATGACCTAATTTTGATGGATATTCATGCCACTGCCTACCACTGTCTGGTTACATTTATTTAAAACCTGATCATTGGTTAAGACAGATACTCGGAAGCATGTTTCAAAAAACCGAATGTGAGAGATTTCAGTTTTAGTCATCATGAAGCCTGTCTCAATCGTCAGAACTCGAAATAACATTACTGGGTATTGGACATAACAATTCAAGGATATCTCTATCAAATATCGAAATCAATACCGTTTATATTATCATTTTGTTTTTTCTGATCATTGGCGGTACAATAAATCAAGTTTGGTATCGGAGTAAAGCGATATGTCTACGAAAAACTTGTTGGGATAAAAACTGAAATTTCATAGACATTTATTTATGATTATTAATGACAATTTTGCAAGTACGTCTGATTGTATCTTTTATAATGATACCAGCTCTTCGCGTCTGGATTTCACGTAATGAATGCATTCCGTGCATATACTCCACGTAAATAAATCCCTATATGTTATCCTAACCTGACCTTGCTGCTAATCATACAAACTGACAGGATTTTCATGATTTAAAATGAGCTTTCGCTTACCAAAAACTATAAATTTTTTCGTGTGTATCTTTTTCGATATTTGGAGTCCACTCAAATAATGCATTCTGCGACGATTATTAAAAATTTTGGTTGATGTAGTCCCTTGCTGAATCAATGAATGATTCAAACATTCCACCCACCCTGACTAGCCCTGTGTAATATTCTTGTTATTTCGTAGGAAATATTCCAACGCTTACCAGCTACCGTAGCCTCAGGCTCTGACAGGTGCATATCCACATGGGTTTCTTTATATATATATATATATATATATATATACATATATATATATATACGTGTAATATATATATACATGTAATATGTATATATATATATATAATATATATATATGTATATATACATATATATATATCAGAAACGGTGGTCTTCCCATTGGACCCCATTATACCTATCGATCACTTATCATCACAGCAATCGCTGATCGAATGTGTCTACTGGAGGCGACTACTTACAAGAGTCTTTAAATAATTGGAAAGCCAGGCAAGGAATACGTGCCATTGGGAAAACGCGGGGTCCGATAATTTCCAATATAACATTGATTAATACTTTGGGCTCAATGTTATATAACCATTTCAAATTTATATATCATTGTTGTGGGTATATTTTTATTTTCTGGTAGAGAAATACTATTCTAAATGTTGTATTAAATTATTTTCTTTTGAAATATTCAACGTGATACAACAATGCTTATCATGAACAGTTAAAATAAATGCCATTATATATTAAATATATTTTATTAATATATAGCTATATACTACAGAAATACTAAAGCCTATTTATGTCGTATCATATTGTTTCGTTGTGTGAAATATTACGGCACTTCTGTTTATTAGGTGTCATCAGTACATTAGAAGAATCTCCACCATTGTCCCTTTGGAAAACCGCATTTCGAGAAATGTCTCGACCGCTCTCGTTTCTTATTAGTAGCTCAAAAATTTTAATGCATCCAATTTGTATATTTCCTATATGCTTGCTCCTCATGCATTAATAAAATTCATTGCTAAAATATTAAATACATCTTTTGTGATTTATTCGATATTCCCACGTTAATAAAATGCATATGCATTGTATTACTCGTAACACTTACACGCTCTTACGTTTCGATATAAGATTCGCGTCACAATCTTATATTATCGCATATTATATAATAAATTCATGTGATGCATATTTGTATAAGTATGCATAATGTAACAGGCGAGCAATAGAGATATTCTATAAATATGTACTTGAAGTTAGGCGACGATGCACCCCGGCGACATTATTTTAATTTTAAAAGATGTAGTTTTATGAATGTTAAAGCGAAATTTAATGTTTTCACTCCTATCGGCTAGTTAATGATTCGATATAAATAATTAGTCCCACAGTTTGAATCCTTATACCAACAAAAAAACTGAAAGTCAATCTTTGTAAAGGTTTTATAAACGAATCCGTAATAGAATAGCCCTATTTTTCTTAATGTTATAAATAATTGCTAAACTGGAAAATTGCACTTTACTTTAAATATTCTCGCATCAGCGAATCCTGACAACATCCAATCATAAACTGTTCAGCAAAGTAAAATATATATTTATTTCTTTATATACTTCGAAACTACTATTATCTTCTAAAATACTGATGTTATTTAAACATACGTGGAGACATATGAGATATTGTCAATCAGAGTCGAAAAGTCCACTGAGGTAATTGATGGCAATTTTATGATGTTATGTCTTCAGCATAAACAAACAGAATAAAATAACATATATATAAATAAACATAACAAAACTCGAACAGAAACTTGCTTCAAGGTAAGTAATTATAAATATTATTTCACATTTAAAGAAATTGCTCAGGGTATGTCGCATCTGACAAACACTCCACATAATCCTTTAATATTTTCAGCGGGTCGCTTAGCTTATTCAATATGCCACACATAAAATAGAAGTAGATATGGTGCAATTTATAAGTTTATTAAAGATTCCAGGAAAAAAGAAAGAAAATTGGATTATTACCGCTTCGATTTAATGCTGTATCGTGTGTTCGTTCGAAAACCCAACATATATGTTCTGCACTTAGATCAACATCAGTAATTTTATATGAAAACTCTGAATATAAATTGTCAAAATTTAAACAAAAGAAAAGTTAAAATTATCAATATTTTTTAAATATTAATATATTTGTAGTGAAACATTTATATACCCGTTCTTAGTACAGAATATATTATATAATATTTTCAGTTATCTGCAAATTCCTATAGTATTTTAAACGGCATTGCTATTCAAAACATTATACAAAAATTTTTAATTTCATTTTCGTGAAAAGATTTACAAGAATCACTCCTCTCGCTATACAGTTGTATCTTTGGGCGTAGATCTAAGGAAAAAGACATCCATGTCTCATTTGTATATCAATTTACAAATATGGTTAATTGGGTCAATGTGTGCCAAATTGATATCGCTGTGAAATTAGATCAACATATGTTAAATGAAAGCGTAATATGCCATTAAAGGCCATATACCATCTTTATTCTGTGACAATTGACTAAACACAATATATGACATTGAGAAATATTTACCAAAATGAAGCAAATAAATTATGAAATAGAAATTATTAACCATTTCCATTACCTTTCTGCACAGTAGATTTAATTGATGCAATACAGTCCGAAATGTAGTTAAAAAAAATCTGATGTGGGCAACACATGACTTTCCTTTTATAATGTAATCAATTTACTACTTTTACAGTAAAAATAATAGGTTTTTCTTATAGTAGATACTTGTATTCTTTCCAAGATATGGGATTTTCTTCTATTAGTCGTCATTTTCATTGATTTAGCGTAATTTTCATCCATTTGGCGAGATTTTCGTTAATTTGACAACATTTCAAAAAGTCGCCAAGTTGGCGACATTCCGCCAAAATCTCGATAAGCTTTACTGACGGAGAAATAAGTTATTCTTATAGCAGATACATGTCAATTGGCGTTCAAATACAAATGCATTACTCGAAGTATCTTTTCTCATGAATGGAACGCGCTAGATCCACGAGAATGATGTCACCCAATTTATCGCATGGTATTACATATGAAAAGTGAACATGATTCTCAATTGGAAATATATTTATTTTATTTTATGACTTTTTGATAACTTTTTGAAAAATGTGCAATATCTCAAGAACGGTTCATTTTAGCGTTCTAAATTTATGTTAATCGTTTTCTAATGAAAAATTATATAAGAAATGTCTATTTGCGTAACTTTATTAGCGTTTTTGATTTTTTGACGATTTTTTCAAAATTTCACTCGAAAATTTAAGGGGGTTCTGAACATTCGATTACGTTTGAAAACAAAAGGCTTCCAGTGTTTACGGATTGCGATTTTTGTACCAAATTTCGTTCTAATCGGTCCATTCGTTCGTCATTATCGTCTCCTCAGACTCACTGACACACACACACAAACACACACACACACACACACAGACATCACTTCAAAAATGTTTGATTCGTGATCAGGGATGCTTGAAACGTGCTCTCCCGTCGAAAACTCGAATTTGAATTTTCGACCCCGTCACAATACTTTCCTTATACATAAGGAGAGTAATAATGGATAGGAAAACTTTGTTCGGTAATTACTTATATAGTTAGAGTTTTGTAACTGGCAGCATGTTTGGGCGCAATGCGTGAGGTTCTTGTACGGTACCGGATTTTAGCCATTTGTTATTTTCAGCGCAAATTAATCCTAGTATTTAGTGCTTGAACTAAAACTAAAATATAGCATGATTTCGGTAGGAGAGGTTTGGGGGTGTTTCTGCTAGTCTTGCTATTAAATGGGACATATAATGTCCCATTTAATAACAAGACAATGGGACAATTCATAGGAATTTAGAAACATTGAAGTAAGGGAAAAGCATCAAACCAAAATTGGACACACACTGTATCCCTAGTCCAATTTACTGCTCCATATCCTAGGATGAGCTGGTCGGCCTGGGCTTTCAACACACTGTATCCCTTTGCGACGGCCGCATTCCGGAACTGCAGTGGGCCATAGCGCAGAGCGTTTCGATTCAAAACTGCTCTCGAAGGACGGCGCATTTTTTGCACTGAGCCTAACTCTCGGAAAAATTCACTAAAAACCATTCATTCAGCACAGCATGCTACTCTTATCCGGAATAAAGGAAATACTTATTTTCCATTAGATATATACATTCCACACAAACTATATTTTATTTAAATGTTAAAAATGTAAATGACTAAAAATGATTAACTAACTTGATTAAAATGGTTATTGTTACGCAGGAAAAATATCCAAATATTTGTACTCAATACTTTATATAGCTAATAGAGATTATGTACAATTTTTAAGAAGAAAATACCGCTGTTACTAATTGTGGCAACCGAAAACAAAAGCTGTTTCACTACTTGTTATTACTTATTACTTTTGTTAAATTAAACTTATTATACATGGTCGTATATCCGTACATAATGGACTTATTATTGAAATCCTACATTGCTTGTTGTGCCGCTAAATAAAACCCTCCAAATATTTACCTTTTGCTCGAGTTCTGTAAAGGAATTATTAATTAATATAGTACTAAATGGATCACACCATTTTAACTTTAACAATAAAACATTTATTAACAAAATAAAATACTTAATTATTCATTATACAATCAATTATATTAGTTTTGGTGGGAGAACATGTAAGACCACTTAAATTACCTAAACCTTTCTAGACCTAAAGTTATTTGAGGAACACATACTTTCAAGTCTGTCTTGTACTTTGTCACCACCGGGTACTACGCCGATCATATTACTAGAATTTAACTCGAAGTATTTATTCACCACTCGTAATTCGACGATAATATTGTACTGCTGGCCTGACACACGCAGTTAAGTCATTCTCGTAGTCGACACATCTTTCTAAGTTTCGTGCTCCTTAATTTCGAGCTGTTAATCTCTTGCCAAATCAAGTCATCGTATTCTAAATCATCTCTAAGTCATAATGCCGCCCGAGAAATAGCACAAATGTACTAAGTCATCGTCTACAAGTTCTGAACAAGTGTAGTGTTGGTGTCCTTCCTAGGTCACAGGTTGTGGCTATTTTTACCTCGGGGGTGTAACTCCCCCCCTTTGCTTTAATTTTCAGCTTTGAGGGTGACGCAACAAGCACTTTCTTCATTGGTCAATCATTGAACCAATGTCGCTACTTGGCATCCTAGTAAGGGCCCGCTCGGCCCCTTCTGTCTTGACGCTCCTAAATTTATGGTTTGCTGTAAACCTCGGCGCCATACAGACTACAAGTATTGTTCGATGTATCAGATGAATAAATAAATGGCATAAAACTGTCTCACCAAAACACATGTGAGATCTATTTCTGGTCTCACACTAATTAATGTGTCATTTACGTATAATGTATTTCAAAACATGGATTCACGCAATCTTTGCATTCATTGCAATCTTTATATTCATAAAAACTGTCCGTGCGCTCATCAGAAATATCGAAGTTCCCCGGACCTTCACCATATGATTCACTTTTATAACTATCCGGTTCGATTACATGCTTGTATATTCTTTCATTCGCAAAAAAGTCTTGACCCAGCTATTCCTTCATCCGAAATAACCGAATAAATTTTCTGCCGCTCATTCCTCCAAAACCTAAACTTGAAAGAAAATGCTCTCTTACATTCCAAAAACTCACCAACGCAATCATTAAACTAAAATCAAAACGATAACCCACACTCTATTATATAACATAGCAGAGACTTCGAGAAATGATCTGTCAGTTTATGTTAAAAATCCGAGTTTTACCGCTCTAGATGAAGTGGCGATTAACATGGACTCCTGTACTGTACCAAGATCAAGTATTAGCAATATGCGTCGTAAATGTTAGAATGGTCATTTAGCACCATCTAGTATTAAAATAAATTCAACTAAAAACGTTGCATATGATAACACACATTGTTGTTCTGCGTCCTTTGAGGTACATTTCTCCTGGATGCGAATGCGTGAGTATCGTCTTTGAACGCAGCTTCACTGTCGACGCTCGGACGCATCTGCAAAGGGGTATATGTAATATATTCAGTATCAAATTCTCTTGGTGTCAAGGTTTTACTAAGGATGTCCACTTCTTACACATAATATTCGAACGAATTTGATTTGAATAATATATACCTGGCAAATATTGTAAACTTGAATACTATCCTGGCTCACTATATAGTAAACATAAATAATATCTATCAATCTTTTTAAAGTGTGAAAAATGATATTTAAATAAAAATAATGATATTTCAATAGATATACTATCAATTTGATTTATTTTGGGGAAAATTAACACAATCTAACACAAATATATTTATCGACTCAATTTGTTCGATCAGTTTGTGATATCCTAGTAATGACGATACGTCATTCAAAGGCGGCGGAAGAGTTGTTAACGAAATATATTTCCCTCCAAACTTCTGCCATTCAGAACATGATTTCGTTTGTTATCGACGCAAAATATTATTTTACTGCTGAAAAGTATCATTTGTGATGGCAAACTGTCGGCCGTTTAGAGTTAGACATTTAAATATGGCATTATATACTTTCATAAAAGTAGAAATATCTAATTGTTCCAAGGCACACAATCTCGGCAATCTGGCAAAAATGTGAAGACCACAGAATTTCTGCCATGCAGAATCGGCATGTTTGTAGAAGCAAAGCAACTGCATCTGAATTTCGATAGCCTTTCGTAACTGCTCGTCGCAACAGGAAGTCGAGAGTTGGTTAAATGACTATAGAGTCACAAAGGCATTAGTACAGAGACAAACTCTATACCAAAATGACATGTGTTTCAATGATTTCACAACATCCCGCTTGATTTGGTACAGAGATATGAGATCTGAAGTAAATAACAAATGTGTTTTTTCTCTTCAGTAACGAGTCGGGGTCCAGTTCAATATCTGATTCTAAAAGCATATATATCTGGAGAGTGTCAGAAACTCGATACCTACGTCACCAGAATTAAGGAATATAACCTTTCTGGTGGTTCAGAATTGATGGAATAGGAAGGGATCATGATAAATGAACGTACTCTCCTGAATGTGTTCGACAGGTGATTTGTGTCTGGCTAGAGTTATCGAGATGGATTTTTAAAACCATACTTTGGTTTTTTGATGTGAATGAGGATCAGATTATCTCTTTTTGGATGGTAAATCGCTATCACATAGAGCGCAAAACTCGTGAATGAATTTCATATAAAATAACGGCCTTTAGCGAATAAACTTCCCAGCCAAATATTTTGATTTGGACAGGACTGAGAACATCTGGGACCCATTTAGAGAAGCTGTTGTACGTCGAAATCCTGCATCGTATCCTGTTGTACGTCGACATCAATGTTTTTATGCACGTAAATATAATTTAAGACAAGAGTTTAGTGACAGAACTGAAAATGTATTAATTTACCAATTGAAACAGCTTAAATCAAATTCAAAATTTTTAGAATTTTGTATTTCTCATCTTGGTATTACATGACCTAATTTTGATGGATATTCATGCCACTGCCTACCACTGTCTGGTTACATTTATTTAAAACCTGATCATTGGTTAAGACAGATACTCGGAAGCATGTTTCAAAAAACCGAATGTGAGAGATTTCAGTTTTAGTCATCATGAAGCCTGTCTCAATCGTCAGAACTCGAAATAACATTACTGGGTATTGGACATAACAATTCAAGGATATCTCTATCAAATATCGAAATCAATACCGTTTATATTATCATTTTGTTTTTTCTGATCATTGGCGGTACAATAAATCAAGTTTGGTATCGGAGTAAAGCGATATGTCTACGAAAAACTTGTTGGGATAAAAACTGAAATTTCATAGACATTTATTTATGATTATTAATGACAATTTTGCAAGTACGTCTGATTGTATCTTTTATAATGATACCAGCTCTTCGCGTCTGGATTTCACGTAATGAATGCATTCCGTGCATATACTCCACGTAAATAAATCCCTATATGTTATCCTAACCTGACCTTGCTGCTAATCATACAAACTGACAGGATTTTCATGATTTAAAATATGCTTTCGCTTACCAAAAACTATAAATTTTTTCGTGTGTATCTTTTTCGATATTTGGAGTCCACTCAAATAATGCATTCTGCGACGATTATTAAAAATTTTGGTTGATGTAGTCCCTTGCTGAATCAATGAATGATTCAAACATTCCACCCACCCTGACTAGCCCTGTGTAATATTCTTGTTATTTCGTAGGAAATATTCCAACGCTTACCAGCTACCGTAGCCTCAGGCTCTGACAGGTGCATATCCACATGGGTTTCTTTATATATATATATATATATATATATATATACATATATATATATATACGTGTAATATATATATACATGTAATATGTATATATATATATATAATATATATATATGTATATATACATATATATATATCAGAAACGGTGGTCTTCCCATTGGACCCCATTATACCTATCGATCACTTATCATCACAGCAATCGCTGATCGAATGTGTCTACTGGAGGCGACTACTTACAAGAGTCTTTAAATAATTGGAAAGCCAGGCAAGGAATACGTGCCATTGGGAAAACGCGGGGTCCGATAATTTCCAATATAACATTGATTAATACTTTGGGCTCAATGTTATATAACCATTTCAAATTTATATATCATTGTTGTGGGTATATTTTTATTTTCTGGTAGAGAAATACTATTCTAAATGTTGTATTAAATTATTTTCTTTTGAAATATTCAACGTGATACAACAATGCTTATCATGAACAGTTAAAATAAATGCCATTATATATTAAATATATTTTATTAATATATAGCTATATACTACAGAAATACTAAAGCCTATTTATGTCGTATCATATTGTTTCGTTGTGTGAAATATTACGGCACTTCTGTTTATTAGGTGTCATCAGTACATTAGAAGAATCTCCACCATTGTCCCTTTGGAAAACCGCATTTCGAGAAATGTCTCGACCGCTCTCGTTTCTTATTAGTAGCTCAAAAATTTTAATGCATCCAATTTGTATATTTCCTATATGCTTGCTCCTCATGCATTAATAAAATTCATTGCTAAAATATTAAATACATCTTTTGTGATTTATTCGATATTCCCACGTTAATAAAATGCATATGCATTGTATTACTCGTAACACTTACACGCTCTTACGTTTCGATATAAGATTCGCGTCACAATCTTATATTATCGCATATTATATAATAAATTCATGTGATGCATATTTGTATAAGTATGCATAATGTAACAGG
Source organism: Amaurobius ferox (assembly GCA_951213105.1). Taxonomy (NCBI): domain Eukaryota; kingdom Metazoa; phylum Arthropoda; class Arachnida; order Araneae; family Amaurobiidae; genus Amaurobius; species Amaurobius ferox. The sequence goes on from OX578137.1 coordinate 95,943,803, forward strand.
CGAGCAATAGAGATATTCTATAAATATGTACTTGAAGTTAGGCGACGATGCACCCCGGCGACATTATTTTAATTTTAAAAGATGTAGTTTTATGAATGTTAAAGCGAAATTTAATGTTTTCACTCCTATCGGCTAGTTAATGATTCGATATAAATAATTAGTCCCACAGTTTGAATCCTTATACCAACAAAAAAACTGAAAGTCAATCTTTGTAAAGGTTTTATAAACGAATCCGTAATAGAATAGCCCTATTTTTCTTAATGTTATAAATAATTGCTAAACTGGAAAATTGCACTTTACTTTAAATATTCTCGCATCAGCGAATCCTGACAACATCCAATCATAAACTGTTCAGCAAAGTAAAATATATATTTATTTCTTTATATACTTCGAAACTACTATTATCTTCTAAAATACTGATGTTATTTAAACATACGTGGAGACATATGTTCAGATATTGTCAATCAGAGTCGAAAAGTCCACTGAGGTAATTGATGGCAATTTTATGATGTTATGTCTTCAGCATAAACAAACAGAATAAAATAACATATATATAAATAAACATAACAAAACTCGAACAGAAACTTGCTTCAAGGTAAGTAATTATAAATATTATTTCACATTTAAAGAAATTGCTCAGGGTATGTCGCATCTGACAAACACTCCACATAATCCTTTAATATTTTCAGCGGGTCGCTTAGCTTATTCAATATGCCACACATAAAATAGAAGTAGATATGGTGCAATTTATAAGTTTATTAAAGATTCCAGGAAAAAAGAAAGAAAATTGGATTATTACCGCTTCGATTTAATGCTGTATCGTGTGTTCGTTCGAAAACCCAACATATATGTTCTGCACTTAGATCAACATCAGTAATTTTATATGAAAACTCTGAATATAAATTGTCAAAATTTAAACAAAAGAAAAGTTAAAATTATCAATATTTTTTAAATATTAATATATTTGTAGTGAAACATTTATATACCCGTTCTTAGTACAGAATATATTATATAATATTTTCAGTTATCTGCAAATTCCTATAGTATTTTAAACGGCATTGCTATTCAAAACATTATACAAAAATTTTTAATTTCATTTTCGTGAAAAGATTTACAAGAATCACTCCTCTCGCTATACAGTTGTATCTTTGGGCGTAGATCTAAGGAAAAAGACATCCATGTCTCATTTGTATATCAATTTACAAATATGGTTAATTGGGTCAATGTGTGCCAAATTGATATCGCTGTGAAATTAGATCAACATATGTTAAATGAAAGCGTAATATGCCATTAAAGGCCATATACCATCTTTATTCTGTGACAATTGACTAAACACAATATATGACATTGAGAAATATTTACCAAAATGAAGCAAATAAATTATGAAATAGAAATTATTAACCATTTCCATTACCTTTCTGCACAGTAGATTTAATTGATGCAATACAGTCCGAAATGTAGTTAAAAAAAATCTGATGTGGGCAACACATGACTTTCCTTTTATAATGTAATCAATTTACTACTTTTACAGTAAAAATAATAGGTTTTTCTTATAGTAGATACTTGTATTCTTTCCAAGATATGGGATTTTCTTCTATTAGTCGTCATTTTCATTGATTTAGCGTAATTTTCATCCATTTGGCGAGATTTTCGTTAATTTGACAACATTTCAAAAAGTCGCCAAGTTGGCGACATTCCGCCAAAATCTCGATAAGCTTTACTGACGGAGAAATAAGTTATTCTTATAGCAGATACATGTCAATTGGCGTTCAAATACAAATGCATTACTCGAAGTATCTTTTCTCATGAATGGAACGCGCTAGATCCACGAGAATGATGTCACCCAATTTATCGCATGGTATTACATATGAAAAGTGAACATGATTCTCAATTGGAAATATATTTATTTTATTTTATGACTTTTTGATAACTTTTTGAAAAATGTGCAATATCTCAAGAACGGTTCATTTTAGCGTTCTAAATTTATGTTAATCGTTTTCTAATGAAAAATTATATAAGAAATGTCTATTTGCGTAACTTTATTAGCGTTTTTGATTTTTTGACGATTTTTTCAAAATTTCACTCGAAAATTTAAGGGGGTTCTGAACATTCGATTACGTTTGAAAACAAAAGGCTTCCAGTGTTTACGGATTGCGATTTTTGTACCAAATTTCGTTCTAATCGGTCCATTCGTTCGTCATTATCGTCTCCTCAGACTCACTGACACACACACACAAACACACACACACACACACACAGACATCACTTCAAAAATGTTTGATTCGTGATCAGGGATGCTTGAAACGTGCTCTCCCGTCGAAAACTCGAATTTGAATTTTCGACCCCGTCACAATACTTTCCTTATACATAAGGAGAGTAATAATGGATAGGAAAACTTTGTTCGGTAATTACTTATATAGTTAGAGTTTTGTAACTGGCAGCATGTTTGGGCGCAATGCGTGAGGTTCTTGTACGGTACCGGATTTTAGCCATTTGTTATTTTCAGCGCAAATTAATCCTAGTATTTAGTGCTTGAACTAAAACTAAAATATAGCATGATTTCGGTAGGAGAGGTTTGGGGGTGTTTCTGCTAGTCTTGCTATTAAATGGGACATATAATGTCCCATTTAATAACAAGACAATGGGACAATTCATAGGAATTTAGAAACATTGAAGTAAGGGAAAAGCATCAAACCAAAATTGGACACACACTGTATCCCTAGTCCAATTTACTGCTCCATATCCTAGGATGAGCTGGTCGGCCTGGGCTTTCAACACACTGTATCCCTTTGCGACGACCGCATTCCGGAACTGCAGTGGGCCATAGCGCAGAGCGTTTCGATTCAAAACTGCTCTCGAAGGACGGCGCATTTTTTGCACTGAGCCTAACTCTCGGAAAAATTCACTAAAAACCATTCATTCAGCACAGCATGCTACTCTTATCCGGAATAAAGGAAATACTTATTTTCCATTAGATATATACATTCCACACAAACTATATTTTATTTAAATGTTAAAAATGTAAATGACTAAAAATGATTAACTAACTTGATTAAAATGGTTATTGTTACGCAGGAAAAATATCCAAATATTTGTACTCAATACTTTATATAGCTAATAGAGATTATGTACAATTTTTAAGAAGAAAATACCGCTGTTACTAATTGTGGCAACCGAAAACAAAAGCTGTTTCACTACTTGTTATTACTTATTACTTTTGTTAAATTAAACTTATTATACATGGTCGTATATCCGTACATAATGGACTTATTATTGAAATCCTACATTGCTTGTTGTGCCGCTAAATAAAACCCTCCAAATATTTACCTTTTGCTCGAGTTCTGTAAAGGAATTATTAATTAATATAGTACTAAATGGATCACACCATTTTAACTTTAACAATAAAACATTTATTAACAAAATAAAATACTTAATTATTCATTATACAATCAATTATATTAGTTTTGGTGGGAGAACATGTAAGACCACTTAAATTACCTAAACCTTTCTAGACCTAAAGTTATTTGAGGAACACATACTTTCAAGTCTGTCTTGTACTTTGTCACCACCGGGTACTACGCCGATCATATTACTAGAATTTAACTCGAAGTATTTATTCACCACTCGTAATTCGACGATAATATTGTACTGCTGGCCTGACACACGCAGTTAAGTCATTCTCGTAGTCGACACATCTTTCTAAGTTTCGTGCTCCTTAATTTCGAGCTGTTAATCTCTTGCCAAATCAAGTCATCGTATTCTAAATCATCTCTAAGTCATAATGCCGCCCGAGAAATAGCACAAATGTACTAAGTCATCGTCTACAAGTTCTGAACAAGTGTAGTGTTGGTGTCCTTCCTAGGTCACAGGTTGTGGCTATTTTTACCTCGGGGGTGTAACTCCCCCCCTTTGCTTTAATTTTCAGCTTTGAGGGTGACGCAACAAGCACTTTCTTCATTGGTCAATCATTGAACCAATGTCGCTACTTGGCATCCTAGTAAGGGCCCGCTCGGCCCCTTCTGTCTTGACGCTCCTAAATTTATGGTTTGCTGTAAACCTCGGCGCCATACAGACTACAAGTATTGTTCGATGTTTCAGATGAATAAATAAATGGCATAAAACTGTCTCACCAAAACACATGTGAGATCTATTTCTGGTCTCACACTAATTAATGTGTCATTTACGTATAATGTATTTCAAAACATGGATTCACGCAATCTTTGCATTCATTGCAATCTTTATATTCATAAAAACTGTCCGTGCGCTCATCAGAAATATCGAAGTTCCCCGGACCTTCACCATATGATTCACTTTTATAACTATCCGGTTCGATTACATGCTTGTATATTCTTTCATTCGCAAAAAAGTCTTGACCCAGCTATTCCTTCATCCGAAATAACCGAATAAATTTTCTGCCGCTCATTCCTCCAAAACCTAAACTTGAAAGAAAATGCTCTCTTACATTCCAAAAACTCACCAACGCAATCATTAAACTAAAATCAAAACGATAACCCACACTCTATTATATAACATAGCAGAGACTTCGAGAAATGATCTGTCAGTTTATGTTAAAAATCCGAGTTTTACCGCTCTAGATGAAGTGGCGATTAACATGGACTCCTGTACTGTACCAAGATCAAGTATTAGCAATATGCGTCGTAAATGTTAGAATGGTCATTTAGCACCATCTAGTATTAAAATAAATTCAACTAAAAACGTTGCATATGATAACACACATTGTTGTTCTGCGTCCTTTGAGGTACATTTCTCCTGGATGCGAATGCGTGAGTATCGTCTTTGAACGCAGCTTCACTGTCGACGCTCGGACGCATCTGCAAAGGGGTATATGTAATATATTCAGTATCAAATTCTCTTGGTGTCAAGGTTTTACTAAGGATGTCCACTTCTTACACATAATATTCGAACGAATTTGATTTGAATAATATATACCTGGCAAATATTGTAAACTTGAATACTATCCTGGCTCACTATATAGTAAACATAAATAATATCTATCAATCTTTTTAAAGTGTGAAAAATGATATTTAAATAAAAATAATGATATTTCAATAGATATACTATCAATTTGATTTATTTTGGGGAAAATTAACACAATCTAACACAAATATATTTATCGACTCAATTTGTTCGATCAGTTTGTGATATCCTAGTAATGACGATACGTCATTCAAAGGCGGCGGAAGAGTTGTTAACGAAATATATTTCCCTCCAAACTTCTGCCATTCAGAACATGATTTCGTTTGTTATCGACGCAAAATATTATTTTACTGCTGAAAAGTATCATTTGTGATGGCAAACTGTCGGCCGTTTAGAGTTAGACATTTAAATATGGCATTATATACTTTCATAAAAGTAGAAATATCTAATTGTTCCAAGGCACACAATCTCGGCAATCTGGCAAAAATGTGAAGACCACAGAATTTCTGCCATGCAGAATCGGCATGTTTGTAGAAGCAAAGCAACTGCATCTGAATTTCGATAGCCTTTCGTAACTGCTCGTCGCAACAGGAAGTCGAGAGTTGGTTAAATGACTATAGAGTCACAAAGGCATTAGTACAGAGACAAACTCTATACCAAAATGACATGTGTTTCAATGATTTCACAACATCCCGCTTGATTTGGTACAGAGATATGAGATCTGAAGTAAATAACAAATGTGTTTTTTCTCTTCAGTAACGAGTCGGGGTCCAGTTCAATATCTGATTCTAAAAGCATATATATCTGGAGAGTGTCAGAAACTCGATACCTACGTCACCAGAATTAAGGAATATAACCTTTCTGGTGGTTCAGAATTGATGGAATAGGAAGGGATCATGATAAATGAACGTACTCTCCTGAATGTGTTCGACAGGTGATTTGTGTCTGGCTAGAGTTATCGAGATGGATTTTTAAAACAATACTTTGGTTTTTTGATGTGAATGAGGATCAGATTATCTCTTTTTGGATGGTAAATCGCTATCACATAGAGCGCAAAACTCGTGAATGAATTTCATATAAAATAACGGCCTTTAGCGAATAAACTTCCCAGCCAAATATTTTGATTTGGACAGGACTGAGAACATATGGGACCCATTTAGAGAAGCTGTTGTACGTCGAAATCCTGCATCGTATCCTGTTGTACGTCGACATCAATGTTTTTATGCACGTAAATATAATTTAAGACAAGAGTTTAGTGACAGAACTGGAAATGTATTAATTTACCAATTGAAACAGCTTAAATCAAATTCAAAATTTTTAGAATTTTGTATTTCTCATCTTGGTATTACATGACCTAATTTTGATGGATATTCATGCCACTGCCTACCACTGTCTGGTTACATTTATTTAAAACCTGATCATTGGTTAAGACAGATACTCGGAAGCATGTTTCAAAAAACCGAATGTGAGAGATTTCAGTTTTAGTCATCATGAAGCCTGTCTCAATCGTCAGAACTCGAAATAACATTACTGGGTATTGGACATAACAATTCAAGGATATCTCTATCAAATATCGAAATCAATACCGTTTATATTATCATTTTGTTTTTTCTGATCATTGGCGGTACAATAAATCAAGTTTGGTATCGGAGTAAAGCGATATGTCTACGAAAAACTTGTTGGGATAAAAACTGAAATTTCATAGACATTTATTTATGATTATTAATGACAATTTTGCAAGTACGTCTGATTGTATCTTTTATAATGATACCAGCTCTTCGCGTCTGGATTTCACGTAATGAATGCATTCCGTGCATATACTCCACGTAAATAAATCCCTATATGTTATCCTAACCTGACCTTGCTGCTAATCATACAAAATGACAGGATTTTCATGATTTAAAATATGCTTTCGCTTACCAAAAACTATAAATTTTTTCGTGTGTATCTTTTTCGATATTTGGAGTCCACTCAAATAATGCATTCTGCGACGATTATTAAAAATTTTGGTTGATGTAGTCCCTTGCTGAATCAATGAATGATTCAAACATTCCACCCACCCTGACTAGCCCTGTGTAATATTCTTGTTATTTCGTAGGAAATATTCCAACGCTTACCAGCTACCGTAGCCTCAGGCTCTGACAGGTGCATATCCACATGGGTTTCTTTATATATATATATATATATATATATATATACATATATATATATATACGTGTAATATATATATACATGTAATATGTATATATATATATATAATATATATATATCAGAAACGGTGGTCTTCCCATTGGACCCCATTATACCTATCGATCACTTATCATCACAGCAATCGCTGATCGAATGTGTCTACTGGAGGCGACTACTTACAAGAGTCTTTAAATAATTGGAAAGCCAGGCAAGGAATACGTGCCATTGGGAAAACGCGGGGTCCGATAATTTCCAATATAACATTGATTAATACTTTGGGCTCAATGTTATATAACCATTTCAAATTTATATATCATTGTTGTGGGTATATTTTTATTTTCTGGTAGAGAAATACTATTCTAAATGTTGTATTAAATTATTTTCTTTTGAAATATTCAACGTGATACAACAATGCTTATCATGAACAGTTAAAATAAATGCCATTATATATTAAATATATTTTATTAATATATAGCTATATACTACAGAAATACTAAAGCCTATTTATGTCGTATCATATTGTTTCGTTGTGTGAAATATTACGGCACTTCTGTTTATTAGGTGTCATCAGTACATTAGAAGAATCTCCACCATTGTCCCTTTGGAAAACCGCATTTCGAGAAATGTCTCGACCGCTCTCGTTTCTTATTAGTAGCTCAAAAATTTTAATGCATCCAATTTGTATATTTCCTATATGCTTGCTCCTCATGCATTAATAAAATTCATTGCTAAAATATTAAATACATCTTTTGTGATTTATTCGATATTCCCACGTTAATAAAATGCATATGCATTGTATTACTCGTAACACTTACACGCTCTTACGTTTCGATATAAGATTCGTGTCACAATCTTATATTATCGCATATTATATAATAAATTCATGTGATGCATATTTGTATAAGTATGCATAATGTAACAGGCGAGCAATAGAGATATTCTATAAATATGTACTTGAAGTTAGGCGACGATGCACCCCGGCGACATTATTTTAATTTTAAAAGATGTAGTTTTATGAATGTTAAAGCGAAATTTAATGTTTTCACTCCTATCGGCTAGTTAATGATTCGATATAAATAATTAGTCCCACAGTTTGAATCCTTATACCAACAAAAAAACTGAAAGTCAATCTTTGTAAAGGTTTTATAAACGAATCCGTAATAGAATAGCCCTATTTTTCTTAATGTTATAAATAATTGCTAAACTGGAAAATTGCACTTTACTTTAAATATTCTCGCATCAGCGAATCCTGACAACATCCAATCATAAACTGTTCAGCAAAGTAAAATATATATTTATTTCTTTATATACTTCGAAACTACTATTATCTTCTAAAATACTGATGTTATTTAAACATACGTGGAGACATATGTTCAGATATTGTCAATCAGAGTCGAAAAGTCCACTGAGGTAATTGATGGCAATTTTATGATGTTATGTCTTCAGCATAAACAAACAGAATAAAATAACATATATATAAATAAACATAACAAAACTCGAACAGAAACTTGCTTCAAGGTAAGTAATTATAAATATTATTTCACATTTAAAGAAATTGCTCAGGGTATGTCGCATCTGACAAACACTCCACATAATCCTTTAATATTTTCAGCGGGTCGCTTAGCTTATTCAATATGCCACACATAAAATAGAAGTAGATATGGTGCAATTTATAAGTTTATTAAAGATTCCAGGAAAAAAGAAAGAAAATTGGATTATTACCGCTTCGATTTAATGCTGTATCGTGTGTTCGTTCGAAAACCCAACATATATGTTCTGCACTTAGATCAACATCAGTAATTTTATATGAAAACTCTGAATATAAATTGTCAAAATTTAAACAAAAGAAAAGTTAAAATTATCAATATTTTTTAAATATTAATATATTTGTAGTGAAACATTTATATACCCGTTCTTAGTACAGAATATATTATATAATATTTTCAGTTATCTGCAAATTCCTATAGTATTTTAAACGGCATTGCTATTCAAAACATTATACAAAAATTTTTAATTTCATTTTCGTGAAAAGATTTACAAGAATCACTCCTCTCGCTATACAGTTGTATCTTTGGGCGTAGATCTAAGGAAAAAGACATCCATGTCTCATTTGTATATCAATTTACAAATATGGTTAATTGGGTCAATGTGTGCCAAATTGATATCTCTGTGAAATTAGATCAACATATGTTAAATGAAAGCGTAATATGCCATTAAAGGCCATATACCATCTTTATTCTGTGACAATTGACTAAACACAATATATGACATTGAGAAATATTTACCAAAATGAAGCAAATAAATTATGAAATAGAAATTATTAACCATTTCCATTACCTTTCTGCACAGTAGATTTAATTGATGCAATACAGTCCGAAATGTAGTTAAAAAAAATCTGATGTGGGCAACACATGACTTTCCTTTTATAATGTAATCAATTTACTACTTTTACAGTAAAAATAATAGGTTTTTCTTATAGTAGATACTTGTATTCTTTCCAAGATATGGGATTTTCTTCTATTAGTCGTCATTTTCATTGATTTAGCGTAATTTTCATCCATTTGGCGAGATTTTCGTTAATTTGACAACATTTCAAAAAGTCGCCAAGTTGGCGACATTCCGCCAAAATCTCGATAAGCTTTACTGACGGAGAAATAAGTTATTCTTATAGCAGATACATGTCAATTGGCGTTCAAATACAAATGCATTACTCGAAGTATCTTTTCTCATGAATGGAACGCGCTAGATCCACGAGAATGATGTCACCCAATTTATCGCTTGGTATTACATATGAAAAGTGAACATGATTCTCAATTGGAAATATATTTATTTTATTTTATGACTTTTTGATAACTTTTTGAAAAATGTGCAATATCTCAAGAACGGTTCATTTTAGCGTTCTAAATTTATGTTAATCGTTTTCTAATGAAAAATTATATAAGAAATGTCTATTTGCGTAACTTTATTAGCGTTTTTGATTTTTTGACGATTTTTTCAAAATTTCACTCGAAAATTTAAGGGGGTTCTGAACATTCGATTACGTTTGAAAACAAAAGGCTTCCAGTGTTTACGGATTGCGATTTTTGTACCAAATTTCGTTCTAATCGGTCCATTCGTTCGTCATTATCGTCTCCTCAGACTCACTGACACACACACACAAACACACACACACACAGACATCACTTCAAAAATGTTTGATTCGTGATCAGGGATGCTTGAAACGTGCTCTCCCGTCGAAAACTCGAATTTGAATTTTCGACCCCGTCACAATACTTTCCTTATACATAAGGAGAGTAATAATGGATAGGAAAACTTTGTTCGGTAATTACTTATATAGTTAGAGTTTTGTAACTGGCAGCATGTTTGGGCGCAATGCGTGAGGTTCTTGTACGGTACCGGATTTTAGCCATTTGTTATTTTCAGCGCAAATTAATCCTAGTATTTAGTGCTTGAACTAAAACTAAAATATAGCATGATTTCGGTAGGAGAGGTTTGGGGGTGTTTCTGCTAGTCTTGCTATTAAATGGGACATATAATGTCCCATTTAATAACAAGACAATGGGACAATTCATAGGAATTTAGAAACATTGAAGTAAGGGAAAAGCATCAAACCAAAATTGGACACACACTGTATCCCTAGTCCAATTTACTGCTCCATATCCTAGGATGAGCTGGTCGGCCTGGGCTTTCAACACACTGTATCCCTTTGCGACGGCCGCATTCCGGAACTGCAGTGGGCCATAGCGCAGAGCGTTTCGATTCAAAACTGCTCTCGAAGGACGGCGCATTTTTTGCACTGAGCCTAACTCTCGGAAAAATTCACTAAAAACCATTCATTCAGCACAGCATGCTACTCTTATCCGGAATAAAGGAAATACTTATTTTCCATTAGATATATACATTCCACACAAACTATATTTTATTTAAATGTTAAAAATGTAAATGACTAAAAATGATTAACTAACTTGATTAAAATGGTTATTGTTACGCAGGAAAAATATCCAAATATTTGTACTCAATACTTTATATAGCTAATAGAGATTATGTACAATTTTTAAGAAGAAAATACCGCTGTTACTAATTGTGGCAACCGAAAACAAAAGCTGTTTCACTACTTGTTATTACTTATTACTTTTGTTAAATTAAACTTATTATACATGGTCGTATATCCGTACATAATGGACTTATTATTGAAATCCTACATTGCTTGTTGTGCCGCTAAATAAAACCCTCCAAATATTTACCTTTTGCTCGAGTTCTGTAAAGGAATTATTAATTAATATAGTACTAAATGGATCACACCATTTTAACTTTAACAATAAAACATTTATTAACAAAATAAAATACTTAATTATTCATTATACAATCAATTATATTAGTTTTGGTGGGAGAACATGTAAGACCACTTAAATTACCTAAACCTTTCTAGACCTAAAGTTATTTGAGGAACACATACTTTCAAGTCTGTCTTGTACTTTGTCACCACCGGGTACTACGCCGATCATATTACTAGAATTTAACTCGAAGTATTTATTCACCACTCGTAATTCGACGATAATATTGTACTGCTGGCCTGACACACGCAGTTAAGTCATTCTCGTAGTCGACACATCTTTCTAAGTTTCGTGCTCCTTAATTTCGAGCTGTTAATCTCTTGCCAAATCAAGTCATCGTATTCTAAATCATCTCTAAGTCATAATGCCGCCCGAGAAATAGCACAAATGTACTAAGTCATCGTCTACAAGTTCTGAACAAGTGTAGTGTTGGTGTCCTTCCTAGGTCACAGGTTGTGGCTATTTTTACCTCGGGGGTGTAACTCCCCCCCTTTGCTTTAATTTTCAGCTTTGAGGGTGACGCAACAAGCACTTTCTTCATTGGTCAATCATTGAACCAATGTCGCTACTTGGCATCCTAGTAAGGGCCCGCTCGGCCCCTTCTGTCTTGACGCTCCTAAATTTATGGTTTGCTGTAAACCTCGGCGCCATACAGACTACAAGTATTGTTCGATGTTTCAGATGAATAAATAAATGGCATAAAACTGTCTCACCAAAACACATGTGAGATCTATTTCTGGTCTCACACTAATTAATGTGTCATTTACGTATAATGTATTTCAAAACATGGATTCACGCAATCTTTGCATTCATTGCAATCTTTATATTCATAAAAACTGTCCGTGCGCTCATCAGAAATATCGAAGTTCCCCGGACCTTCACCATATGATTCACTTTTATAACTATCCGGTTCGATTACATGCTTGTATATTCTTTCATTCGCAAAAAAGTCTTGACCCAGCTATTCCTTCATCCGAAATAACCGAATAAATTTTCTGCCGCTCATTCCTCCAAAACCTAAACTTGAAAGAAAATGCTCTCTTACATTCCAAAAACTCACCAACGCAATCATTAAACTAAAATCAAAACGATAACCCACACTCTATTATATAACATAGCAGAGACTTCGAGAAATGATCTGTCAGTTTATGTTAAAAATCCGAGTTTTACCGCTCTAGATGAAGTGGCGATTAACATGGACTCCTGTACTGTACCAAGATCAAGTATTAGCAATATGCGTCGTAAATGTTAGAATGGTCATTTAGCACCATCTAGTATTAAAATAAATTCAACTAAAAACGTTGCATATGATAACACACATTGTTGTTCTGCGTCCTTTGAGGTACATTTCTCCTGGATGCGAATGCGTGAGTATCGTCTTTGAACGCAGCTTCACTGTCGACGCTCGGACGCATCTGCAAAGGGGTATATGTAATATATTCAGTATCAAATTCTCTTGGTGTCAAGGTTTTACTAAGGATGTCCACTTCTTACACATAATATTCGAACGAATTTGATTTGAATAATATATACCTGGCAAATATTGTAAACTTGAATACTATCCTGGCTCACTATATAGTAAACATAAATAATATCTATCAATCTTTTTAAAGTGTGAAAAATGATATTTAAATAAAAATAATGATATTTCAATAGATATACTATCAATTTGATTTATTTTGGGGAAAATTAACACAATCTAACACAAATATATTTATCGACTCAATTTGTTCGATCAGTTTGTGATATCCTAGTAATGACGATACGTCATTCAAAGGCGGCGGAAGAGTTGTTAACGAAATATATTTCCCTCCAAACTTCTGCCATTCAGAACATGATTTCGTTTGTTATCGACGCAAAATATTATTTTACTGCTGAAAAGTATCATTTGTGATGGCAAACTGTCGGCCGTTTAGAGTTAGACATTTAAATATGGCATTATATACTTTCATAAAAGTAGAAATATCTAATTGTTCCAAGGCACACAATCTCGGCAATCTGGCAAAAATGTGAAGACCACAGAATTTCTGCCATGCAGAATCGGCATGTTTGTAGAAGCAAAGCAACTGCATCTGAATTTCGATAGCCTTTCGTAACTGCTCGTCGCAACAGGAAGTCGAGAGTTGGTTAAATGACTATAGAGTCACAAAGGCATTAGTACAGAGACAAACTCTATACCAAAATGACATGTGTTTCAATGATTTCACAACATCCCGCTTGATTTGGTACAGAGATATGAGATCTGAAGTAAATAACAAATGTGTTTTTTCTCTTCAGTAACGAGTCGGGGTCCAGTTCAATATCTGATTCTAAAAGCATATATATCTGGAGAGTGTCAGAAACTCGATACCTACGTCACCAGAATTAAGGAATATAACCTTTCTGGTGGTTCAGAATTGATGGAATAGGAAGGGATCATGATAAATGAACGTACTCTCCTGAATGTGTTCGACAGGTGATTTGTGTCTGGCTAGAGTTATCGAGATGGATTTTTAAAACCATACTTTGGTTTTTTGATGTGAATGAGGATCAGATTATCTCTTTTTGGATGGTAAATCGCTATCACATAGAGCGCAAAACTCGTGAATGAATTTCATATAAAATAACGGCCTTTAGCGAATAAACTTCCCAGCCAAATATTTTGATTTGGACAGGACTGAGAACATCTGGGACCCATTTAGAGAAGCTGTTGTACGTCGAAATCCTGCATCGTATCCTGTTGTACGTCGACATCAATGTTTTTATGCACGTAAATATAATTTAAGACAAGAGTTTAGTGACAGAACTGAAAATGTATTAATTTACCAATTGAAACAGCTTAAATCAAATTCAAAATTTTTAGAATTTTGTATTTCTCATCTTGGTATTACATGACCTAATTTTGATGGATATTCATGCCACTGCCTACCACTGTCTGGTTACATTTATTTAAAACCTGATCATTGGTTAAGACAGATACTCGGAAGCATGTTTCAAAAAACCGAATGTGAGAGATTTCAGTTTTAGTCATCATGAAGCCTGTCTCAATCGTCAGAACTCGAAATAACATTACTGGGTATTGGACATAACAATTCAAGGATATCTCTATCAAATATCGAAATCAATACCGTTTATATTATCATTTTGTTTTTTCTGATCATTGGCGGTACAATAAATCAAGTTTGGTATCGGAGTAAAGCGATATGTCTACGAAAAACTTGTTGGGATAAAAACTGAAATTTCATAGACATTTATTTATGATTATTAATGACAATTTTGCAAGTACGTCTGATTGTATCTTTTATAATGATACCAGCTCTTCGCGTCTGGATTTCACGTAATGAATGCATTCCGTGCATATACTCCACGTAAATAAATCCCTATATGTTATCCTAACCTGACCTTGCTGCTAATCATACAAACTGACAGGATTTTCATGATTTAAAATATGCTTTCGCTTACCAAAAACTATAAATTTTTTCGTGTGTATCTTTTTCGATATTTGGAGTCCACTCAAATAATGCATTCTGCGACGATTATTAAAAATTTTGGTTGATGTAGTCCCTTGCTGAATCAATGAATGATTCAAACATTCCACCCACCCTGACTAGCCCTGTGTAATATTCTTGTTATTTCGTAGGAAATATTCCAACGCTTACCAGCTACCGTAGCCTCAGGCTCTGACAGGTGCATATCCACATGGGTTTCTTTATATATATATATATATATATATATATACATATATATATATATACGTGTAATATATATATACATGTAATATGTATATATATATATATAATATATATATATGTATATATACATATATATATATCAGAAACGGTGGTCTTCCCATTGGACCCCATTATACCTATCGATCACTTATCATCACAGCAATCGCTGATCGAATGTGTCTACTGGAGGCGACTACTTACAAGAGTCTTTAAATAATTGGAAAGCCAGGCAAGGAATACGTGCCATTGGGAAAACGCGGGGTCCGATAATTTCCAATATAACATTGATTAATACTTTGGGCTCAATGTTATATAACCATTTCAAATTTATATATCATTGTTGTGGGTATATTTTTATTTTCTGGTAGAGAAATACTATTCTAAATGTTGTATTAAATTATTTTCTTTTGAAATATTCAACGTGATACAACAATGCTTATCATGAACAGTTAAAATAAATGCCATTATATATTAAATATATTTTATTAATATATAGCTATATACTACAGAAATACTAAAGCCTATTTATGTCGTATCATATTGTTTCGTTGTGTGAAATATTACGGCACTTCTGTTTATTAGGTGTCATCAGTACATTAGAAGAATCTCCACCATTGTCCCTTTGGAAAACCGCATTTCGAGAAATGTCTCGACCGCTCTCGTTTCTTATTAGTAGCTCAAAAATTTTAATGCATCCAATTTGTATATTTCCTATATGCTTGCTCCTCATGCATTAATAAAATTCATTGCTAAAATATTAAATACATCTTTTGTGATTTATTCGATATTCCCACGTTAATAAAATGCATATGCATTGTATTACTCGTAACACTTACACGCTCTTACGTTTCGATATAAGATTCGCGTCACAATCTTATATTATCGCATATTATATAATAAATTCATGTGATGCATATTTGTATAAGTATGCATAATGTAACAGGCGAGCAATAGAGATATTCTATAAATATGTACTTGAAGTTAGGCGACGATGCACCCCGGCGACATTATTTTAATTTTAAAAGATGTAGTTTTATGAATGTTAAAGCGAAATTTAATGTTTTCACTCCTATCGGCTAGTTAATGATTCGATATAAATAATTAGTCCCACAGTTTGAATCCTTATACCAACAAAAAAACTGAAAGTCAATCTTTGTAAAGGTTTTATAAACGAATCCGTAATAGAATAGCCCTATTTTTCTTAATGTTATAAATAATTGCTAAACTGGAAAATTGCACTTTACTTTAAATATTCTCGCATCAGCGAATCCTGACAACATCCAATCATAAACTGTTCAGCAAAGTAAAATATATATTTATTTCTTTATATACTTCGAAACTACTATTATCTTCTAAAATACTGATGTTATTTAAACATACGTGGAGACATATGTTCAGATATTGTCAATCAGAGTCGAAAAGTCCACTGAGGTAATTGATGGCAATTTTATGATGTTATGTCTTCAGCATAAACAAACAGAATAAAATAACATATATATAAATAAACATAACAAAACTCGAACAGAAACTTGCTTCAAGGTAAGTAATTATAAATATTATTTCACATTTAAAGAAATTGCTCAGGGTATGTCGCATCTGACAAACACTCCACATAATCCTTTAATATTTTCAGCGGGTCGCTTAGCTTATTCAATATGCCACACATAAAATAGAAGTAGATATGGTGCAATTTATAAGTTTATTAAAGATTCCAGGAAAAAAGAAAGAAAATTGGATTATTACCGCTTCGATTTAATGCTGTATCGTGTGTTCGTTCGAAAACCCAACATATATGTTCTGCACTTAGATCAACATCAGTAATTTTATATGAAAACTCTGAATATAAATTGTCAAAATTTAAACAAAAGAAAAGTTAAAATTATCAATATTTTTTAAATATTAATATATTTGTAGTGAAACATTTATATACCCGTTCTTAGTACAGAATATATTATATAATATTTTCAGTTATCTGCAAATTCCTATAGTATTTTAAACGGCATTGCTATTCAAAACATTATACAAAAATTTTTAATTTCATTTTCGTGAAAAGATTTACAAGAATCACTCCTCTCGCTATACAGTTGTATCTTTGGGTGTAGATCTAAGGAAAAAGACATCCATGTCTCATTTGTATATCAATTTACAAATATGGTTAATTGGGTCAATGTGTGCCAAATTGATATCGCTGTGAAATTAGATCAACATATGTTAAATGAAAGCGTAATATGCCATTAAAGGCCATATACCATCTTTATTCTGTGACAATTGACTAAACACAATATATGACATTGAGAAATATTTACCAAAATGAAGCAAATAAATTATGAAATAGAAATTATTAACCATTTCCATTACCTTTCTGCACAGTAGATTTAATTGATGCAATACAGTCCGAAATGTAGTTAAAAAAAATCTGATGTGGGCAACACATGACTTTCCTTTTATAATGTAATCAATTTACTACTTTTACAGTAAAAATAATAGGTTTTTCTTATAGTAGATACTTGTATTCTTTCCAAGATATGGGATTTTCTTCTATTAGTCGTCATTTTCATTGATTTAGCGTAATTTTCATCCATTTGGCGAGATTTTCGTTAATTTGACAACATTTCAAAAAGTCGCCAAGTTGGCGACATTCCGCCAAACTCTCGATAAGCTTTACTGACGGAGAAATAAGTTATTCTTATAGCAGATACATGTCAATTGGCGTTCAAATACAAATGCATTACTCGAAGTATCTTTTCTCATGAATGGAACGCGCTAGATCCACGAGAATGATGTCACCCAATTTATCGCATGGTATTACATATGAAAAGTGAGCATGATTCTCAATTGGAAATATATTTATTTTATTTTATGACTTTTTGATAACTTTTTGAAAAATGTGCAATATCTCAAGAACGGTTCATTTTAGCGTTCTAAATTTATGTTAATCGTTTTCTAATGAAAAATTATATAAGAAATGTCTATTTGCGTAACTTTATTAGCGTTTTTGATTTTTTGACGATTTTTTCAAAATTTCACTCGAAAATTTAAGGGGGTTCTGAACATTCGATTACGTTTGAAAACAAAAGGCTTCCAGTGTTTACGGATTGCGATTTTTGTACCAAATTTCGTTCTAATCGGTCCATTCGTTCGTCATTATCGTCTCCTCAGACTCACTGACACACACACACAAACACACACACACACACACACACAGACATCACTTCAAAAATGTTTGATTCGTGATCAGGGATGCTTGAAACGTGCTCTCCCGTCGAAAACTCGAATTTGAATTTTCGACCCCGTCACAATACTTTCCTTATACATAAGGAGAGTAATAATGGATAGGAAAACTTTGTTCGGTAATTACTTATATAGTTAGAGTTTTGTAACTGGCAGCATGTTTGGGCGCAATGCGTGAGGTTCTTGTACGGTACCGGATTTTAGCCATTTGTTACTTTCAGTGCAAATTAATCCTAGTATTTAGTGCTTGAACTAAAACTAAAATATAGCATGATTTCGGTAGGAGAGGTTTGGGGGTGTTTCTGCTAGTCTTGCTATTAAATGGGACATATAATGTCCCATTTAATAACAAGACAATGGGACAATTCATGGGAATTTAGAAACATTGAAGTAAGGGAAAAGCATCAAACCAAAATTGGACACACACTGTATCCCTAGTCCAATTTACTGCTCCATATCCTAGGATGAGCTGGTCGGCCTGGGCTTTCAACACACTGTATCCCTTTGCGACGGCCGCATTCCGGAACTGCAGTGGGCCATAGCGCAGAGCGTTTCGATTCAAAACTGCTCTCGAAGGACGGCGCATTTTTTGCACTGAGCCTAACTCTCGGAAAAATTCACTAAAAACCATTCATTCAGCACAGCATGCTACTCTTATCCGGAATAAAGGAAATACTTATTTTCCATTAGATATATACATTCCACACAAACTATATTTTATTTAAATGTTAAAAATGTAAATGACTAAAAATGATTAACTAACTTGATTAAAATGGTTATTGTTACGCAGGAAAAATATCCAAATATTTGTACTCAATACTTTATATAGCTAATAGAGATTATGTACAATTTTTAAGAAGAAAATACCGCTGTTACTAATTGTGGCAACCGAAAACAAAAGTTGTTTCACTACTTGTTATTACTTATTACTTTTGTTAAATTAAACTTATTATACATGGTCGTATATCCGTACATAATGGACTTATTATTGAAATCCTACGTTGCTTGTTGTGCCGCTAAATAAAACCCTCCAAATATTTACCTTTTGCTCGAGTTCTGTAAAGGAATTATTAATTAATATAGTACTAAATGGATCACACCATTTTAACTTTAACAATAAAACATTTATTAACAAAATAAAATACTTAATTATTCATTATACAATCAATTATATTAGTTTTGGTGGGAGAACATGTAAGACCACTTAAATTACCTAAACCTTTCTAGACCTAAAGTTATTTGAGGAACACATACTTTCAAGTCTGTCTTGTACTTTGTCACCACCGGGTACTACGCCGATCATATTACTAGAATTTAACTCGAAGTATTTATTCACCACTCGTAATTCGACGATAATATTGTACTGCTGGCCTGACACACGCAGTTAAGTCATTCTCGTAGTCGACACATCTTTCTAAGTTTCGTGCTCCTTAATTTCGAGCTGTTAATCTCTTGCCAAATCAAGTCATCGTATTCTAAATCATCTCTAAGTCATAATGCCGCCCGAGAAATAGCACAAATGTACTAAGTCATCGTCTACAAGTTCTGAACAAGTGTAGTGTTGGTGTCCTTCCTAGGTCACAGGTTGTGGCTATTTTTACCTCGGGGGTGTAACTCCCCCCTTTGCTTTAATTTTCAGCTTTGAGGGTGACGCAACAAGCACTTTCTTCATTGGTCAATCATTGAACCAATGTCGCTACTTGGCATCCTAGTAAGGGCCCGCTCGGCCCCTTCTGTCTTGACGCTCCTAAATTTATGGTTTGCTGTAAACCTCGGCGCCATACAGACTACAAGTATTGTTCGATGTTTCAGATGAATAAATAAATAGCATAAAACTGTCTCACCAAAACACATGTGAGATCTATTTCTGGTCTCACACTAATTAATGTGCCATTTACGTATAATGTATTTCAAAACATGGATTCACGCAATCTTTGCATTCATTGCAATCTTTATATTCATAAAAACTGTCCGTGCGCTCATCAGAAATATCGAAGTTCCCCGGACCTTCACCATATGATTCACTTTTATAACTATCCGGTTCGATTACATGCTTGTATATTCTTTCATTCGCAAAAAAGTCTTGACCCAGCTATTCCTTCATCCGAAATAACCGAATAAATTTTCTGCCGCTCATTCCTCCAAAACCTAAACTTGAAAGAAAATGCTCTCTTACATTCCAAAAACTCACCAACGCAATCATTAAACTAAAATCAAAACGATAACCCACACTCTATTATATAACATAGCAGAGACTTCGAGAAATGATCTGTCAGTTTATGTTAAAAATCCGAGTTTTACCGCTCTAGATGAAGTGGCGATTAACATGGACTCCTGTACTGTACCAAGATCAAGTATTAGCAATATGCGTCGTAAATGTTAGAATGGTCATTTAGCACCATCTAGTATTAAAATAAATTCAACTAAAAACGTTGCATATGATAACACACATTGTTGTTCTGCGTCCTTTGAGGTACATTTCTCCTGGATGCGAATGCGTGAGTATCGTCTTTGAACGCAGCTTCACTGTCGACGCTCGGACGCATCTGCAAAGGGGTATATGTAATATATTCAGTATCAAATTCTCTTGGTGTCAAGGTTTTACTAAGGATGTCCACTTCTTACACATAATATTCGAACGAATTTGATTTGAATAATATATACCTGGCAAATATAATGTAAACTTGAATACTATCCTGGCTCACTATATAGTAAACATAAATAATATCTATCAATCTTTTTAAAGTGTGAAAAATGATATTTAAATAAAAATAATGATATTTCAATAGATATACTATCAATTTGATTTATTTTGGGGAAAATTAACACAATCTAACACAAATATATTTATCGACTCAATTTGTTCGATCAGTTTGTGATATCCTAGTAATGACGATACGTCATTCAAAGGCGGCGGAAGAGTTGTTAACGAAATATATTTCCCTCCAAACTTCTGCCATTCAGAACATGATTTCGTTTGTTATCGACGCAAAATATTATTTTACTGCTGAAAAGTATCATTTGTGATGGCAAACTGTCGGCCGTTTAGAGTTAGACATTTAAATATGGCATTATATACTTTCATAAAAGTAGAAATATCTAATTGTTCCAAGGCACACAATCTCGGCAATCTGGCAAAAATGTGAAGACCACAGAATTTCTGCCATGCAGAATCGGCATGTTTGTAGAAGCAAAGCAACTGCATCTGAATTTCGATAGCCTTTCGTAACTGCTCGTCGCAACAGGAAGTCGAGAGTTGGTTAAATGACTATAGAGTCACAAAGGCATTAGTACAGAGACAAACTCTATACCAAAATGACATGTGTTTCAATGATTTCACAACATCCCGCTTGATTTGGTACAGAGATATGAGATCTGAAGTAAATAACAAATGTGTTTTTTCTCTTCAGTAACGAGTCGGGGTCCAGTTCAATATCTGATTCTAAAAGCATATATATCTGGAGAGTGTCAGAAACTCGATACCTACGTCACCAGAATTAAGGAATATAACCTTTCTGGTGGTTCAGAATTGATGGAATAGGAAGGGATCATGATAAATGAACGTACTCTCCTGAATGTGTTCGACAGGTGATTTGTGTCTGGCTAGAGTTATCGAGATGGATTTTTAAAACCATACTTTGGTTTTTTGATGTGAATGAGGATCAGATTATCTCTTTTTGGATGGTAAATCGCTATCACATAGAGCGCAAAACTCGTGAATGAATTTCATATAAAATAACGGCCTTTAGCGAATAAACTTCCCAGCCAAATATTTTGATTTGGACAGGACTGAGAACATCTGGGACCCATTTAGAGAAGCTGTTGTACGTCGAAATCCTGCATCGTAGCCTGTTGTACGTCGACATCAATGTTTTTATGCACGTAAATATAATTTAAGACAAGAGTTTAGTGACAGAACTGAAAATGTATTAATTTACCAATTGAAACAGCTTAAATCAAATTCAAAATTTTTAGAATTTTGTATTTCTCATCTTGGTATTACATGACCTAATTTTGATGGATATTCATGCCACTGCCTACCACTGTCTGGTTACATTTATTTAAAACCTGATCATTGGTTAAGACAGATACTCGGAAGCATGTTTCAAAAAACCGAATGTGAGAGATTTCAGTTTTAGTCATCATGAAGCCTGTCTCAATCGTCAGAACTCGAAATAACATTACTGGGTATTGGACATAACAATTCAAGGATATCTCTATCAAATATCGAAATCAATACCGTTTATATTATCATTTTGTTTTTTCTGATCATTGGCGGTACAATAAATCAAGTTTGGTATCGGAGTAAAGCGATATGTCTACGAAAAACTTGTTGGGATAAAAACTGAAATTTCATAGACATTTATTTATGATTATTAATGACAATTTTGCAAGTACGTCTGATTGTATCTTTTATAATGATACCAGCTCTTCGCGTCTGGATTTCACGTAATGAATGCATTCCGTGCATATACTCCACGTAAATAAATCCCTATATGTTATCCTAACCTGACCTTGCTGCTAATCATACAAACTGACAGGATTTTCATGATTTAAAATATGCTTTCGCTTACCAAAAACTATAAATTTTTTCGTGTGTATCTTTTTCGATATTTGGAGTCCACTCAAATAATGCATTCTGCGACGATTATTAAAAATTTTGGTTGATGTAGTCCCTTGCTGAATCAATGAATGATTCAGACATTCCACCCACCCTGACTAGCCCTGTGTAATATTCTTGTTATTTCGTAGGAAATATTCCAACGCTTACCAGCTACCGTAGCCTCAGGCTCTGACAGGTGCATATCCACATGGGTTTCTTTATATATATATATATATATATATATACATATATATATATATACGTGTAATATATATATACATGTAATATGTATATATATATATATAATATATATATATGTATATATACATATATATATATCAGAAACGGTGGTCTTCCCATTGGACCCCATTATACCTATCGATCACTTATCATCACAGCAATCGCTGATCGAATGTGTCTACTGGAGGCGACTACTTACAAGAGTCTTTAAATAATTGGAAAGCCAGGCAAGGAATACGTGCCATTGGGAAAACGCGGGGTCCGATAATTTCCAATATAACATTGATTAATACTTTGGGCTCAATGTTATATAACCATTTCAAATTTATATATCATTGTTGTGGGTATATTTTTATTTTCTGGTAGAGAAATACTATTCTAAATGTTGTATTAAATTATTTTCTTTTGAAATATTCAACGTGATACAACAATGCTTATCATGAACAGTTAAAATAAATGCCATTATATATTAAATATATTTTATTAATATATAGCTATATACTACAGAAATACTAAAGCCTATTTATGTCGTATCATATTGTTTCGTTGTGTGAAATATTACGGCACTTCTGTTTATTAGGTGTCATCAGTACATTAGAAGAATCTCCACCATTGTCCCTTTGGAAAACCGCATTTCGAGAAATGTCTCGACCGCTCTCGTTTCTTATTAGTAGCTCAAAAATTTTAATGCATCCAATTTGTATATTTCCTATATGCTTGCTCCTCATGCATTAATAAAATTCATTGCTAAAATATTAAATACATCTTTTGTGATTTATTCGATATTCCCACGTTAATAAAATGCATATGCATTGTATTACTCGTAACACTTACACGCTCTTACGTTTCGATATAAGATTCGCGTCACAATCTTATATTATCGCATATTATATAATAAATTCATGTGATGCATATTTGTATAAGTATGCATAATGTAACAGGCGAGCAATAGAGATATTCTATAAATATGTACTTGAAGTTAGGCGACGATGCACCCCGGCGACATTATTTTAATTTTAAAAGATGTAGTTTTATGAATGTTAAAGCGAAATTTAATGTTTTCACTCCTATCGGCTAGTTAATGATTCGATATAAATAATTAGTCCCACAGTTTGAATCCTTATACCAACAAAAAAACTGAAAGTCAATCTTTGTAAAGGTTTTATAAACGAATCCGTAATAGAATAGCCCTATTTTTCTTAATGTTATAAATAATTGCTAAACTGGAAAATTGCACTTTACTTTAAATATTCTCGCATCAGCGAATCCTGACAACATCCAATCATAAACTGTTCAGCAAAGTAAAATATATATTTATTTCTTTATATACTTCGAAACTACTATTATCTTCTAAAATACTGATGTTATTTAAACATACGTGGAGACATATGTTCAGATATTGTCAATCAGAGTCGAAAAGTCTACTGAGGTAATTGATGGCAATTTTATGATGTTATGTCTTCAGCATAAACAAACAGAATAAAATAACATATATATAAATAAACATAACAAAACTCGAACAGAAACTTGCTTCAAGGTAAGTAATTATAAATATTATTTCACATTTAAAGAAATTGCTCAGGGTATGTCGCATCTGACAAACACTCCACATAATCCTTTAATATTTTCAGCGGGTCGCTTAGCTTATTCAATATGCCACACATAAAATAGAAGTAGATATGGTGCAATTTATAAGTTTATTCCAGGAAAAAAGAAAGAAAATTGGATTATTACCGCTTCGATTTAATGATGTATCGTGTGTTCGTTCGAAAACCCAACATATATGTTCTGCACTTAGATCAACATCAGTAATTTTATATGAAAACTCTGAATATAAATTGTCAAAATTTAAACAAAAGAAAAGTTAAAATTATCAATATTTTTTAAATATTAATATATTTGTAGTGAAACATTTATATACCCGTTCTTAGTACAGAATATATTATATAATATTTTCAGTTATCTGCAAATTCCTATAGTATTTTAAACGGCCTTGCTATTCAAAACATTATACAAAAATTTTTAATTTCATTTTCGTGAAAAGATTTACAAGAATCACTCCTCTCGCTATACAGTTGTATCTTTGGGTGTAGATCTAAGGAAAAAGACATCCATGTCTCATTTGTATATCAATTTACAAATATGGTTAATTGGGTCAATGTGTGCCAAATTGATATCGCTGTGAAATTAGATCAACATATGTTAAATGAAAGCGTAATATGCCATTAAAGGCCATATACCATCTTTATTCTGTGACAATTGACTAAACACAATATATGACATTGAGAAATATTTACCAAAATGAAGCAAATAAATTATGAAATAGAAATTATTAACCATTTCCATTACCTTTCTGCACAGTAGATTTAATTGATGCAATACAGTCCGAAATGTAGTTAAAAAAAATCTGATGTGGGCAACACATGACTTTCCTTTTATAATGTAATCAATTTACTACTTTTACAGCAAAAATAATAGGTTTTTCTTATAGTAGATACTTGTATTCTTTCCAAGATATGGGATTTTCTTCTATTAGTCGTCATTTTCATTGATTTAGCGTAATTTTCATCCATTTGGCGAGATTTTCGTTAATTTGACAACATTTCAAAAAGTCGCCAAGTTGGCGACATTCCGCCAAAATCTCGATAAGCTTTACTGACGGAGAAATAAGTTATTCTTATAGCAGATACATGTCAATTGGCGTTCAAATACAAATGCATTACTCGAAGTATCTTTTCTCATGAATGGAACGCGCTAGATCCACGAGAATGATGTCACCCAATTTATCGCATGGTATTACATATGAAAAGTGAACATGATTCTCAATTGGAAATATATTTATTTTATTTTATGACTTTTCGATAACTTTTTGAAAAATGTGCAATATCTCAAGAACGGTTCATTTTAGCGTTCTAAATTTATGTTAATCGTTTTCTAATGAAAAATTATATAAGAAATGTCTATTTGCGTAACTTTATTAGCGTTTTTGATTTTTTGACGATTTTTTCAAAATTTCACTCGAAAATTTAAGGGGGTTCTGAACATTCGATTACGTTTGAAAACAAAAGGCTTACAGTGTTTACGGATTGCGATTTTTGTACCAAATTTCGTTCTAATCGGTCCATTCGTTCGTCATTATCGTCTCCTCAGACTCACTGACACACACACACAAACACACATACTTTCACACAAACACACACACACACACACACACAGACATCACTTCAAAAATGTTTGATTCGTGATCAGGGATGCTTGAAACGTGCTCTCCCGTCGAAAACTCGAATTTGAATTTTCGACCCCGTCACAATACTTTCCTTATACATTATGTATATAAGGAAAGTAATAATGGATAGGAAAACTTTGTTCGGTAATTACTTATATAGTTAGAGTTTTGTAACTGGCAGCATGTTTGGCCGCAATGCGTGAGGTTCTTGTACGGTACCGGATTTTAGCCATTTGTTACTTTCAGCGCAAATTAATCCTAGTATTTAGTGCTTGAACTAAAACTAAAATATAGCATGATTTCGGTAGGAGAGGTTTGGGGGTGTTTCTGCTAGTCTTGCTATTAAATGGGACATATAATGTCCCATTTAATAACAAGACAATGGGACAATTCATAGGAATTTAGAAACATTGAAGTAAGGGAAAAGCATCAAACCAAAATTGGACACACACTGTATCCCTAGTCCAATTTACTGCTCCATATCCTAGGATGAGCTGGTCGGCCTGGGCTTTCAACACACTGTATCCCTTTGCGACGGCCGCATTCCGGAACTGCAGTGGGCCATAGCGCAGAGCGTTTCGATTCAAAACTGCTCTCGAAGGACGGCGCATTTTTTGCACTGAGCCTAACTCTCGGAAAAATTCACTAAAAACCATTCATTCAGCACAGCATGCTACTCTTATCCGGAATAAAGGAAATACTTATTTTCCATTAGATATATACATTCCACACAAACTATATTTTATTTAAATGTTAAAAATGTAAATGACTAAAAATGATTAACTAACTTGATTAAAATGGTTATTGTTACACAGGAAAAATATCCAAATATTTGTACTCAATACTTTATATAGCTAATAGAGATTATGTACAATTTTTAAGAAGAAAATACCGCTGTTACTAATTGTGGCAACCGAAAACAAAAGCTGTTTCACTACTTGTTATTACTTATTACTTTTGTTAAATTAAACTTATTATACATGGTCGTATATCCGTACATAATGGACTTATTATTGAAATCCTACATTGCTTGTTGTGCCGCTAAATAAAACCCTCCAAATATTTACCTTTTGCTCGAGTTCTGTAAAGGAATTATTAATTAATATAGTACTAAATGGATCACACCATTTTAACTTTAACAATAAAACATTTATTAACAAAATAAAATACTTAATTATTCATTATACAATCAATTATATTAGTTTTGGTGGGAGAACATGTAAGACCACTTAAATTACCTAAACCTTTCTAGACCTAAAGTTATTTGAGGAACACATACTTTCAAGTCTGTCTTGTACTTTGTCACCACCGGGTACTACGCCGATCATATTACTAGAATTTAACTCGAAGTATTTATTCACCACTCGTAATTCGACGATAATATTGTACTGCTGGCCTGACACACGAAGTTAAGTCATTCTCGTAGTCGACACATCTTTCTAAGTTTCGTGCTCCTTAATTTCGAGCTGTTAATCTCTTGCCAAATCAAGTCATCGTATTCTAAATCATCTCTAAGTCATAATGCCGCCCGAGAAATAGCACAAATGTACTAAGTCATCGTCTACAAGTTCTGAACAAGTGTAGTGTTGGTGTCCTTCCTAGGTCACAGGTTGTGGCTATTTTTACCTCGGGGGTGTAACTCCAACCCTTTGCTTTAATTTTCAGCTTCGAGGGTGACGCAACAAGCACTTTCTTCATTGGTCAATCATTGATCCAATGTCGCTACTTGGCATCCTAGTAAGGGCCCGCTCGGCCCCTTCTGTCTTGACGCTCCTAAATTTATGGTTTGCTGTAAACCTCGGCGCCATACAGACTACAAGTATTGTTCGATGTTTCAGATGAATAAATAAATGGCATAAAACTGTCTCACCAAAACACATGTGAGATCTATTTCTGGTCTCACACTAATTAATGTGCCATTTACGTATAATGTATTTCAAAACATGGATTCACGCAATCTTTGCATTCATTGCAATCTTTATATTCATAAAAACTGTCCGTGCGCTCATCAGAAATATCGAAGTTCCCCGGACCTTCACCATATGATTCACTTTTATAACTATCCGGTTCGATTACATGCTTGTATATTCTTTCATTCGCAAAAAAGTCTTGACCCAGCTATTCCTTCATCCGAAATAACCGAATAAATTTTCTGCCGCTCATTCCTCCAAAACCTAAACTTGAAAGAAAATGCTCTCTTACATTCCAAAAACTCACCAACGCAATCATTAAACTAAAATCAAAACGATAACCCACACTCTATTATATAACATAGCAGAGACTTCGAGAAATGATCTGTCAGTTTATGTTAAAAATCCGAGTTTTACCGCTCTAGATGAAGTGGCGATTAACATGGACTCCTGTACTGTACCAAGATCAAGTATTAGCAATATGCGTCGTAAATGTTAGAATGGTCATTTAGCACCATCTAGTATTAAAATAAATTCAACTAAAAACGTTGCATATGATAACACACATTGTTGTTCTGCGTCCTTTGAGGTACATTTCTCCTGGATGCGAATGCGTGAGTATCGTCTTTGAACGCAGCTTCACTGTCGACGCTCGGACGCATCTGCAAAGGGGTATATGTAATATATTCAGTATCAAATTCTCTTGGTGTCAAGGTTTTACTAAGGATGTCCACTTCTTACACATAATATTCGAACGAATTTGATTTGAATAATATATACCTGGCAAATATTGTAAACTTGAATACTATCCTGGCTCACTATATAATAAACATAAATAATATCTATCAATCTTTTTAAAGTGTGAAAAATGATATTTAAATAAAAATAATGATATTTCAATAGATATACTATCAATTTGATTTATTTTGGGGGAAATTAACACAATCTAACACAAATATATTTATCGACTCAATTTGTTCGATCAGTATGTGATATCCTAGTAATGACGATACGTCATTCAAAGGCGGCGGAAGAGTTGTTAACGAAATATATTTCCCTCCAAACTTCTGCCATTCAGAACATGATTTCGTTTGTTATCGACTCAAAATATTATTTTACTGCTGAAAAGTATCATTTGTGATGGCAAACTGTCGGCCGTTTAGAGTTAGACATTTAAATATGGCATTATATACTTTCATAAAAGTAGAAATATCTAATTGTTCCAAGGCACACAATCTCGGCAATCTGGCAAAAATGTGAAGACCACAGAATTTCTGCCATGCAGAATCGGCATGTTTGTAGAAGCAAAGCAACTGCATCTGAATTCCGATAGCCTTTCGTAACTGCTCGTCGCAACAGGAAGTCGAGAGTTGGTTAAATGACTATAGAGTCACAAAGGCATTAGTACAGAGACAAACTCTATACCAAAATGACATGTGTTTCAATGATTTCACAACATCCCGCTTGATTTGGTACAGAGATATGAGATCTGAAGTAAATAATAAATGTGTTTTTTCTCTTCAGTAACGAGTCGTGGTCCAGTTCAATATCTGATTCTAAAAGCATATATATCTGGAGAGTGTCAGAAACTCGATACCTACGTCACCAGAATTAAGGAATATAACCTTTCTGGTGGTTCAGAATTGATGGAATAGGAAGGGATCATGATAAATGAACGTACTCTCCTGAATGTGTTCGACAGGTGATTTGTGTCTGGCTAGAGTTATCGAGATGGATTTTTAAAACCATACTTTGGTTTTTTGATGTGAATGAGGATCAGATTATCTCTTTTTGGATGGTAAATCGCTATCACATAGAGCGCAAAACTCGTGAATGAATTTCATATAAAATAACGGCCTTTAGCGAATAAACTTCCCGGCCAAATATTTTGATTTGGACAGGACTGAGAACATCTGGGACCCATTTAGAGAAGCTGTTGTACGTCGAAATCCTGTATCGTATCCTGTTGTACGTCGACATCAATGTTTTTATGCACGTAAATATAATTTAAGACAAGAGTTTAGTGACAGAACTGAAAATGTATTAATTTACCAATTGAAACAGCTTAAATCAAATTCAAAATTTTTAGAATTTTGTATTTCTCATCTTGGTATTACATGACCTAATTTTGATGGATATTCATGCCACTGCCTACCACTGTCTGGTTACATTTATTTAAAACCTGATCATTGCTTAAGACAGATACTCGGAAGCATGTTTCAAAAAACCGAATGTGAGAGATTTCAGTTTTAGTCATCATGAAGCCTGTCTCAATCGTCAGAACTCGAAATAACATTACTGGGTATTGGACATAACAATTCAAGGATATCTCTATCAAATATCGAAATCAATACCGTTTATATTATCATTTTGTTTTTTCTGATCATTGGCGGTACAATAAATCAAGTTTGGTATCGGAGTAAAGCGATATGTCTACGAAAAACTTGTTGGGATAAAAACTGAAATTTCATAGACATTTATTTATGATTATTAATGACAATTTTGCAAGTACGTCTGATTGTATCTTTTATAATGATACCAGCTTTTCGCGTCTGGATTTCACGTAATGAATGCATTCCGTGCATATACTCCACGTAAATAAATCCCTATATGTTATCCTAACCTGACCTTGCTGCTAATCATACAAACTGACAGGATTTTCATGATTTAAAATATGCTTTCGCTTACCAAAAACTATAAATTTTTTCGTGTGTATCTTTTTCGATATTTGGAGTCCACTCAAATAATGCATTCTGCGACGATTATTAAAAATTTTGGTTGATGTAGTCCCTTGCTGAATCAATGAATGATTCAGACATTCCACCCACCCTGACTAGCCCTGTGTAATATTCTTGTTATTTCGTAGGAAATATTCCAACGCTTACCAGCTACCGTAGCCTCAGGCTCTGACAGGTGCATATCCACATGGGTTTCTTTATATATATATATATATATATATATACATATATATATATATATACGTGTAATATATATATACATGTAATATGTATATATATATATATAATATATATATATGTATATATACATATATATATATCAGAAACGGTGGTCTTCCCATTGGACCCCATTATACCTATCGATCACTTATCATCACAGCAATCGCTGATCGAATGTGTCTACTGGAGGCGACTACTTACAAGAGTCTTTAAATAATTGGAAAGCCAGGCAAGGAATACGTGCCATTGGGAAAACGCGGGGTCCGATAATTTCCAATATAACATTGATTAATACTTTGGGCTCAATGTTATATAACCATTTCAAATTTATATATCATTGTTGTGGGTATATTTTTATTTTCTGGTAGAGAAATACTATTCTAAATGTTGTATTAAATTATTTTCTTTTGAAATATTCAACGTGATACAACAATGCTTATCATGAACAGTTAAAATAAATGCCATTATATATTAAATATATTTTATTAATATATAGCTATATACTACAGAAATACTAAAGCCTATTTATGTCGTATCATATTGTTTCGTTGTGTGAAATATTACGGCACTTCTGTTTATTAGGTGTCATCAGTACATTAGAAGAATCTCCACCATTGTCCCTTTGGAAAACCGCATTTCGAGAAATGTCTCGACCGCTCTCGTTTCTTATTAGTAGCTCAAAAATTTTAATGCATCCAATTTGTATATTTCCTATATGCTTGCTCCTCATGCATTAATAAAATTCATTGCTAAAATATTAAATACATCTTTTGTGATTTATTCGATATTCCCACGTTAATAAAATGCATATGCATTGTATTACTCGTAACACTTACACGCTCTTACGTTTCGATATAAGATTCGCGTCACAATCTTATATTATCGCATATTATATAATAAATTCATGTGATGCATATTTGTATAAGTATGCATAATGTAACAGGCGAGCAATAGAGATATTCTATAAATATGTACTTGAAGTTAGGCGACGATGCACCCCGGCGACATTATTTTAATTTTAAAAGATGTAGTTTTATGAATGTTAAAGCGAAATTTAATGTTTTCACTCCTATCGGCTAGTTAATGATTCGATATAAATAATTAGTCCCACAGTTTGAATCCTTATACCAACAAAAAAAACTGAAAGACAATCTTTGTAAAGGTTTTATAAACGAATCCGTAATAGAATAGCCCTATTTTTCTTAATGTTATAAATAATTGCTAAACTGGAAAATTGCACTTTACTTTAAATATTCTCGCATCAGCGAATCCTGACAACATCCAATCATAAACTGTTCAGCAAAGTAAAATATATATTTATTTCTTTATATACTTCGAAACTACTATTATCTTCTAAAATACTGATGTTATTTAAACATACGTGGAGACATATGTTCAGATATTGTCAATCAGAGTCGAAAAGTCTACTGAGGTAATTGATGGCAATTTTATGATGTTATGTCTTCAGCATAAACAAACAGAATAAAATAACATATATATAAATAAACATAACAAAACTCGAACAGAAACTTGCTTCAAGGTAAGTAATTATAAATATTATTTCACATTTAAAGAAATTGCTCAGGGTATGTCGCATCTGACAAACACTCCACATAATCCTTTAATATTTTCAGCGGGTCGCTTAGCTTATTCAATATGCCACACATAAAATAGAAGTAGATATGGTGCAATTTATAAGTTTATTCCAGGAAAAAAGAAAGAAAATTGGATTATTACCGCTTCGATTTAATGCTGTATCGTGTGTTCGTTCGAAAACCCAACATATATGTTCTGCACTTAGATCAACATCAGTAATTTTATATGAAAACTCTGAATATAAATTGTCAAAATTTAAACAAAAGAAAAGTTAAAATTATCAATATTTTTTAAATATTAATATATTTGTAGTGAAACATTTATATACCCGTTCTTAGTACAGAATATATTATATAATATTTTCAGTTATCTGCAAATTCCTATAGTATTTTAAACGGCATTGCTATTCAAAACATTATACAAAAATTTTTAATTTCATTTTCGTGAAAAGATTTACAAGAATCACTCCTCTCGCTATACAGTTGTATCTTGGGTGTAGATCTAAGGAAAAAGACATCCATGTCTCATTTGTATATCAATTTACAAATATGGTTAATTGGGTCAATGTGTGCCAAATTGATATCGCTGTGAAATTAGATCAACATATGTTAAATGAAAGCGTAATATGCCATTAAAGGCCATATACCATCTTTATTCTGTGACAATTGACTAAACACAATATATGACATTGAGAAATATTTACCAAAATGAAGCAAATAAATTATGAAATAGAAATTATTAACCATTTCCATTACCTTTCTGCACAGTAGATTTAATTGATGCAATACAGTCCGAAATGTAGTTAAAAAAAATCTGATGTGGGCAACACATGGCTTTCCTTTTATAATGTAATGAATTTACTACTTTTACAGTAAAAATAATAGGTTTTTCTTATAGTAGATACTTGTATTCTTTCCAAGATATGGGATTTTCTTCTATTAGTCGTCATTTTCATTGATTTAGCGTAATTTTCATCCATTTGGCGAGATTTTCGTTAATTTGACAACATTTCAAAAAGTCGCCAAGTTGGCGACATTCCGCCAAAATCTCGATAAGCTTTACTGACGGAGAAATAAGTTATTCTTATAGCAGATACATGTCAATTGGCGTTCAAATACAAATGCATTACTCGAAGTATCTTTTCTCATGAATGGAACGCGCTAGATCCACGAGAATGATGTCACCCAATTTATCGCATGGTATTACATATGAAAAGTGAACATGATTCTCAATTGGAAATATATTTATTTTATTTTATGACTTTTTGATAACTTTTTGAAAAATGTGCAATATCTCAAGAACGGTTCATTTTAGCGTTCTAAATTTATGTTAATCGTTTTCTAATGAAAAATTATATAAGAAATGTCTATTTGCGTAACTTTATTAGCGTTTTTGATTTTTTGACGATTTTTTCAAAATTTCACTCGAAAATTTAAGGGGGTTCTGAACATTCGATTACGTTTGAAAACAAAAGGCTTCCAGTGTTTACGGATTGCGATTTTTGTACCAAATTTCGTTCTAATCGGTCCATTCGTTCGTCATTATCGTCTCCTCAGACTCACTGACACACACACACAAACACACATACTTTCACACAAACACACACACACACACACACACACAGACATCACTTCAAAAATGTTTGATTCGTGATCAGGGATGCTTGAAACGTACTCTCCTGTCGAAAACTCGAATTTGAATTTTCGACCCCGTCACAATACTTTCCTTATACATTATGTATATAAGGAAAGTAATAATGGATAGGAAAACTTTGTTCGGTAATTACTTATATAGTTAGAGTTTTGTAACTGGCAGCATGTTTGGGCGCAATGCGTGAGGTTCTTGTACGGTACCGGATTTTAGCCATTTGTTACTTTCAGCGCAAATTAATCCTAGTATTTAGTGCTTGAACTAAAACTAAAATATAGCATGATTTCGGTAGGAGAGGTTTGGGGGTGTTTCTGCTAGTCTTGCTATTAAATGGGACATATAATGTCCCATTTAATAACAAGACAATGGGACAATTCATAGGAATTTAGAAACATTGAAGTAAGGGAAAAGCATCAAACCAAAATTGGACACACACTGTATCCCTAGTCCAATTTACTGCTCCATATCCTAGGATGAGCTGGTCGGCCTGGGCTTTCAACACACTGTATCCCTTTGCGACGGCCGCATTCCGGAACTGCAGTGGGCCATAGCGCAGAGCGTTTCTATTCAAAACTGCTCTCGAAGGACGGCGCATTTTTTGCACTGAGCCTAACTCTCGGAAAAATTCACTAAAAACCATTCATTCAGCACAGCATGCTACTCTTATCCGGAATAAAGGAAATACTTATTTTCCATTAGATATATACATTCCACACAAACTATATTTTATTTAAATGTTAAAAATGTAAATGACTAAAAATGATTAACTAACTTGATTAAAATGGTTATTGTTACGCAGGAAAAATATCCAAATATTTGTACTCAATACTTTATATAGCTAATAGAGATTATGTACAATTTTTAAGAAGAAAATACCGCTGTTACTAATTGTGGCAACCGAAAACAAAAGCTGTTTCACTACTTGTTATTACTTATTACTTTTGTTAAATTAAACTTATTATACATGGTCGTATATCCGTACATAATGGACTTATTATTGAAATCCTACATTGCTTGTTGTGCCGCTAAATAAAACCCTCCAAATATTTACCTTTTGCTCGAGTTCTGTAAAGGAATTATTAATTAATATAGTACTAAATGGATCACACCATTTTAACTTTAACAATAAAACATTTATTAACAAAATAAAATACTTAATTATTCATTATACAATCAATTATATTAGTTTTGGTGGGAGAACATGTAAGACCACTTAAATTACCTAAACCTTTCTAGACCTAAAGTTATTTGAGGAACACATACTTTCAAGTCTGTCTTGTACTTTGTCACCACCGGGTACTACGCCGATCATATTACTAGAATTTAACTCGAAGTATTTATTCACCACTCGTAATTCGACGATAATATTGTACTGCTGGCCTGACACACGCAGTTAAGTCATTCTCGTAGTCGACACATCTTTCTAAGTTTCGTGCTCCTTAATTTCGAGCTGTTAATCTCTTGCCAAATCAAGTCATCGTATTCTAAATCATCTCTAAGTCATAATGCCGCCCGAGAAATAGCACAAATGTACTAAGTCATCGTCTACAAGTTCTGAACAAGTGTAGTGTTGGTGTCCTTCCTAGGTCACAGGTTGTGGCTATTTTTACCTCGGGGGTGTAACTCCCCCCCTTTGCTTTAATTTTCAGCTTTGAGGGTGACGCAACAAGCACTTTCTTCATTGGTCAATCATTGAACCAATGTCGCTACTTGGCATCCTAGTAAGGGCCCGCTCGGCCCCTTCTGTCTTGACGCTCCTAAATTTATGGTTTGCTGTAAACCTCGGCGCCATACAGACTACAAGTATTGTTCGATGTTTCAGATGAATAAATAAATGGCATAAAACTGTCTCACCAAAACACATGTGAGATCTATTTCTGGTCTCACACTAATTAATGTGTCATTTACGTATAATGTATTTCAAAACATGGATTCACGCAATCTTTGCATTCATTGCAATCTTTATATTCATAAAAACTGTCCGTGCGCTCATCAGAAATATCGAAGTTCCCCGGACCTTCACCATATGATTCACTTTTATAACTATCCGGTTCGATTACATGCTTGTATATTCTTTCATTCGCAAAAAAGTCTTGACCCAGCTATTCCTTCA
The DNA here is from genome assembly GCA_951213105.1 of Amaurobius ferox. NCBI lineage: Eukaryota > Metazoa > Arthropoda > Arachnida > Araneae > Amaurobiidae > Amaurobius > Amaurobius ferox. The sequence continues at coordinate 95,980,501 of OX578137.1, forward strand.
TCCGAAATAACCGAATAAATTTTCTGCCGCTCATTCCTCCAAAACCTAAACTTGAAAGAAAATGCTCTCTTACATTCCAAAAACTCACCAACGCAATCATTAAACTAAAATCAAAACGATAACCCACACTCTATTATATAACATAGCAGAGACTTCGAGAAATGATCTGTCAGTTTATGTTAAAAATCCGAGTTTTACCGCTCTAGATGAAGTGGCGATTAACATGGACTCCTGTACTGTACCAAGATCAAGTATTAGCAATATGCGTCGTAAATGTTAGAATGGTCATTTAGCACCATCTAGTATTAAAATAAATTCAACTAAAAACGTTGCATATGATAACACACATTGTTGTTCTGCGTCCTTTGAGGTACATTTCTCCTGGATGCGAATGCGTGAGTATCGTCTTTGAACGCAGCTTCACTGTCGATGCTCGGACGCATCTGCAAAGGGGTATATGTAATATATTCAGTATCAAATTCTCTTGGTGTCAAGGTTTTACTAAGGATGTCCACTTCTTACACATAATATTCGAACGAATTTGATTTGAATAATATATACCTGGCAAATATTGTAAACTTGAATACTATCCTGGCTCACTATATAGTAAACATAAATAATATCTATCAATCTTTTTAAAGTGTGAAAAATGATATTTAAATAAAAATAATGATATTTCAATAGATATACTATCAATTTGATTTATTTTGGGGAAAATTAACACAATCTAACACAAATATATTTATCGACTCAATTTGTTCGATCAGTTTGTGATATCCTAGTAATGACGATACGTCATTCAAAGGCGGCGGAAGAGTTGTTAACGAAATATATTTCCCTCCAAACTTCTGCCATTCAGAACATGATTTCGTTTGTTATCGACGCAAAATATTATTTTACTGCTGAAAAGTATCATTTGTGATGGCAAACTGTCGGCCGTTTAGAGTTAGACATTTAAATATGGCATTATATACTTTCATAAAAGTAGAAATATCTAATTGTTCCAAGGCACACAATCTCGGCAATCTGGCAAAAATGTGAAGACCACAGAATTTCTGCCATGCAGAATCGGCATGTTTGTAGAAGCAAAGCAACTGCATCTGAATTTCGATAGCCTTTCGTAACTGCTCGTCGCAACAGGAAGTCGAGAGTTGGTTAAATGACTATAGAGTCACAAAGGCATTAGTACAGAGACAAACTCTATACCAAAATGACATGTGTTTCAATGATTTCACAACATCCCGCTTGATTTGGTACAGAGATATGAGATCTGAAGTAAATAACAAATGTGTTTTTTCTCTTCAGTAACGAGTCGGGGTCCAGTTCAATATCTGATTCTAAAAGCATATATATCTGGAGAGTGTCAGAAACTCGATACCTACGTCACCAGAATTAAGGAATATAACCTTTCTGGTGGTTCAGAATTGATGGAATAGGAAGGGATCATGATAAATGAACGTACTCTCCTGAATGTGTTCGACAGGTGATTTGTGTCTGGCTAGAGTTATCGAGATGGATTTTTAAAACCATACTTTGGTTTTTTGATGTGAATGAGGATCAGATTATCTCTTTTTGGACGGTAAATCGCTATCACATAGAGCGCAAAACTCGTGAATGAATTTCATATAAAATAACGGCCTTTAGCGAATAAACTTCCCAGCCAAATATTTTGATTTGGACAGGACTGAGAACATCTGGGACCCATTTAGAGAAGCTGTTGTACGTCGAAATCCTGCATCGTATCCTGTTGTACGTCGACATCAATGTTTTTATGCACGTAAATATAATTTAAGACAAGAGTTTAGTGACAGAACTGAAAATGTATTAATTTACCAATTGAAACAGCTTAAATCAAATTCAAAATTTTTAGAATTTTGTATTTCTCATCTTGGTATTACATGACCTAATTTTGATGGATATTCATGCCACTGCCTACCACTGTCTGGTTACATTTATTTAAAACCTGATCATTGGTTAAGACAGATACTCGGAAGCATGTTTCAAAAAACCGAATGTGAGAGATTTCAGTTTTAGTCATCATGAAGCCTGTCTCAATCGTCAGAACTCGAAATAACATTACTGGGTATTGGACATAACAATTCAAGGATATCTCTATCAAATATCGAAATCAATACCGTTTATATTATCATTTTGTTTTTTCTGATCATTGGCGGTACAATAAATCAAGTTTGGTATCGGAGTAAAGCGATATGTCTACGAAAAACTTGTTGGGATAAAAACTGAAATTTCATAGACATTTATTTATGATTATTAATGACAATTTTGCAAGTACGTCTGATTGTATCTTTTATAATGATACCAGCTCTTCGCGTCTGGATTTCACGTAATGAATGCATTCCGTGCATATACTCCACGTAAACAAATCCCTATATGTTATCCTAACCTGACCTTGCTGCTAATCATACAAACTGACAGGATTTTCATGATTTAAAATATGCTTTCGCTTACCAAAAACTATAAATTTTTTCGTGTGTATCTTTTTCGATATTTGGAGTCCACTCAAATAATGCATTCTGCGACGATTATTAAAAATTTTGGTTGATGTAGTCCCTTGCTGAATCAATGAATGATTCAGACATTCCACCCACCCTGACTAGCCCTGTGTAATATTCTTGTTATTTCGTAGGAAATATTCCAACGCTTACCAGCTACCGTAGCCTCAGGCTCTGACAGGTGCATATCCACATGGGTTTCTTTATATATATATATATATATATATATACATAAATGTCAAATAACTCATAAAGCGATAAAAGATACGTATAAAAGATTTAAAATTAACAAGACAGGTAGGCGCAATGCTGCTCTAAATTGTCTAGTATAATAAATGAGAAAAATTCTACAAAGAAATCTCAAAAAAGAGGGGGGGGGAGGTGGAGAAAAGCCAACAGGGAAATTTGTAAAGGCCTAGGGGGGGTGACCCCTAGTTCCCCGGTTATAAGTCGACTTTTATTCCATAGGAAACACTCCCGGAGCCGAAAAATACCTGAGGCCAATCTCCGTACAAACGTCAAAGCAAAAGACGCACAAAACAGTCCGAACAAGGAACAGATGGACACCATTACGAAGCAGTAAAAGCAAGTATATACATTTAAAGTCGGAATCCAAATTGACAACACACAAGAAAAGTAAAACTTCCAACTAAAATCCTTCAGTCAAAAGAGAAAAGGGAGTAGAGTGTATAGGTCTAGCACCAGCGTTGCCATTTATAACCAAAAACAAAACGTTTGCCAAAATCGTTTTCAAATGCGTTGACTGTTTTATTGTGATAGGCATTATAATTATGTCTGAGGAATCCAAGGGGATAGTCTTGTTTTAAAGCCTCCGTGATAAATATAACATCACTTTTTATACGATCGTTATTGAAAGTATGCAAGCGGGCATTCCGTATAAAGTTATTCATTACGATATTACGAAAAACTGGTTGGGATAAAAACTGAAATTTCATAGACATTTATTTATGATTATTAATGACAATTTTGCAAGTACGTCTGATTGTATCTTTTATAATGATACCAGCTCTTCGCGTCTGGATTTCACGTAAAGAATGCATTCCGTGCATATACTCCACGTAAATTAATCCCTATATGTTATCCTAACCTGACCTTGCTGCTAATCATACAAACTGACAGGATTTTCATGATTTAAAATATGATTTCGCTTACCAAAAACTATAAATTTTTTCGTGTGTATCTTTTTCGATATTTGGAGTCCACTCAAATAATGCATTCTGCGACGATTATTAAAAATTTTGGTTGATGTAGTCCCTTGCTGGATCAATGAATGATTCAGACATTCCACCCACCCTGACTAGCCCAGCGTAATATTCTTGTCATTTCGTAGGAAATATTCCAACGCTTACCAGCTACCGTAGCCTCAGGCTCTGACAGGTGCATATCCACATGGGTTTCTTTATATATATATATATATATATATATACATATATATATATATATACGTGTAATATATATATACATGTAATATGTATATATATATATATAATATATATATATGTATATATACATATATATATATCAGAAACGGTGGTCTTCCCATTGGACCCCATTATACCTATCGATCACTTATCATCACAGCAATCGCTGATCGAATGTGTCTACTGGAGGCGACTACTTACAAGAGTCTTTAAATAATTGGAAAGCCAGGCAAGGAATACGTGCCATTGGGAAAACGCGGGGTCCGATAATTTCCAATATAACATTGATTAATACTTTGGGCTCAATGTTATATAACCATTTCAAATTTATATATCATTGTTGTGGGTATATTTTTATTTTCTGGTAGAGAAATACTATTCTAAATGTTGTATTAAATTATTTTCTTTTGAAATATTCAACGTGATACAACAATGCTTATCATGAACAGTTAAAATAAATGCCATTATATATTAAATATATTCTATTAATATATAGCTATATACTACAGAAATACTAAAGCCTATTTATGTCGTATCATATTGTTTCGTTGTGTGAAATATTACGGCACTTCTGTTTATTAGGTGTCATCAGTACATTAGAAGAATCTCCACCATTGTCCCTTTGGAAAACCGCATTTCGAGAAATGTCTCGACCGCTCTCGTTTCTTATTAGTAGCTCAAAAATTTTAATGCATCCAATTTGTATATTTCCTATATGCTTGCTCCTCATGCATTAATAAAATTCATTGCTAAAATATTAAATACATCTTTTGTGATTTATTCGATATTCCCACGTTAATAAAATGCATATGCATTGTATTACTCGTAACACTTACACGCTCTTACGTTTCGATATAAGATTCGCGTCACAATCTTATATTATCGCATATTATATAACAAATTCATGTGATGCATATTTGTATAAGTATGCATAATGTAACAGGCGAGCAATAGAGATATTCTATAAATATGTACTTGAAGTTAGGCGACGATGCACCCCGGCGACATTATTTTAATTTTAAAAGATGTAGTTTTATGAATGTTAAAGCGAAATTTAATGTTTTCACTCCTATCGGCTAGTTAATGATTCGATATAAATAATTAGTCCCACAGTTTGAATCCTTATACCAACAAAAAAACTAAAATTCAATCTTTCTAAAGGTTTTATAAACGAATCCGTAATAGAATAGCCCTATTTTTCTTAATGTTATAAATAATTCCTAAACTGGAAAATTGCACTTTACTTTAAATATTCTCGCATCAGCGAATCCTGACAACATCCAATCATAAACTGTTCAGCAAAGTAAAATATATATTTATTTCTTTATATACTTCGAAACTACTATTATCTTCTAAAATACTGATGTTATTTAAACATACGTGGAGACATATGTTCAGATATTTTCAATCAGAGTCGAAAAGTCTACTGAGGTAATTGATGGCAATTTTATGATGTTATGTCTTCAGCATAAACAAACAGAATAAAATAACATATATATAAATAAACATAACAAAACTCGAACAGAAACTAGCTTCAAGGTAAGTAATTATAAATATTATTTCACATTTAAAGAAATTGCTCAAGGTATGTCGCATCTGACAAACACTCCACATAATCCTTTAATATTTTCAGCGGGTCGCTTAGCTTATTCAATATGCCACACATAAAATAGGAGTAGTTATGGTGCAATTTATAAGTTTATTAAAGATTCCAGGAAAAAAGAAAAAAAATTGGATTATTACCGCTTCGATTTAATGCTGTATCGTGTGTTCGTTCGAAAAACCAACATATATGTTCTGCACCTAGATCAACATCAGTAATTTTATATGAAAACTCTGAATATAAATTGTCAAAATTTAAACAAAGAAAAGGTTAAAATTATCAATATTTTTTTAAATATTAATATATATGTAGTAGTGAACCATTTATATATATACCCGTTCTTAGTACAGAATATATTATATAATATTTTCAGTTATCTGCAAATTCCTATAGTATTTTAAATGGCATTGCTATTCAAAACATTATACAAAAATTTTTAATTTCATTTTCGTGAAAAGATTTACAAGAATCACTCTTCTCGCTATACAGATGTATCTTTGGGTGTAGATCTAAGGAAAAAGACATCCATGTCTCATTTGTATATCAATTTACAAATATGGTTAATTGGGTCAATGTGTGCCAAATTGATATCTCTGTGAAATTAGATCAACATATGTTAAAATGAAAGCGTAAAATGCCATTAAAGGCCATATACCATCTTTATTCTGTTACAATTGACTAAACACAATATATGACATTGAGAAATATTTACCAAAATGAAGCAGATAAATTATGAAATAGAAATTATTAACCATTTCCATTACCTTTCTGCACAGTAGATTTAATTGATGCAATACAGTCCGAAATGTAGTTAAAAAAAATCTGATGTGGGCAACACATGACTTTCCTTTTATAATGTAATGAATTTACTACTTTTACAGTAAAAATAATAGGTTTTTCTTACAGTAGATACTTATATTCTTTCCAAGATATTGAATTTTCAACAATTAGTCGTCATTTTCATTGATTTAGCGTAATTTTCATCCATTTGGCGAGATTTTCGTTAATTTGACAACATATCAAAAAGTCGCCAAGTTGGCGACATTCCACCAAAATCTCGCCAAGCTTTACTGACGGAGAAATAAGTTATTCTTAAAGCAGATAAATGTCAATTGGCGTTCAAATACAAATGTATTTCTCGAAGTATCTTTTCTCATGAATGGAACGCGCTAGATCCACGAGAATGATGTCACCCAATTTATCGCATGGTATTACATATGAAAAGTGAACATGATTCTCAATTGGAAATATATTTATTTTATTTTATGACTTTTTGATAATTTTTTTGAAAAATGTGCAATATCTCAAGAACGGTTCATGTTAGCGTTCTAAATTTATGTTAATCGTTTTCTAATGAAAAATTACATAAGAAATGTCTATTTGCGTAACTTTATTAGCGTTTTTGATTTTTTGACGATTTTTTTAAAATTTCATTTGAAAATTTAAGGGGCTTCTAAACATTCGATTACGTTTTAAAACAAAAGGCTTCCAGTGTTTACGGATTGCGATTTTTGTACCAAATTTCGTTCGAATCGGTCCATTCGTTCGTCATTATCGTCTCCACAGACTCACTGACACACACACACAAACACACATGCTTTCACACAAACACACACACACACAAACATCACTTCAAAAATGTTTGATTCGTGATCAGGGATGCTTGAAACGTGCTCTCCCGTCGAAAACTCGAATTCGAATTTTCGACCCCGTCACAATACTTTCCTTATACATTATGTATATAAGGAAAGTAAAAAAAGCGAAAGACAATAATTTTATTTATGAATTTATCCGAAAATGCTTCGGTGTACGATCACTTTTGGGACGTATTCTTTCTCTGTCTCCTTGTATTTTCATTTCTATAAAAAAAAAATGAGTCAATATTTAAAAAAAATATGTTAGGTTTTATTCACAATCACATGGAGAAGATATGAAAAAATATTGAACTTTATATTCGAATTCAATTCCAGGCAACAACGCTTTTTCTACAAATTTTTAAAGTGTACAAACATTTTTGGGAGATACTGTATATATTAATTTTATACTTATAGCGTGCCACTTAACTTCACTGGGAAAAATTCGAACTATTGTATCCAAATCAAGATATTTAAAATAAATACAAGTAATATGAGAACTTCCAAGCATGTTATAAAATTTCAGGTATTTTATTATCAATAAATCATACATATTAAGATAAAAAAAATGTTAAAATCTACTTAGATTTACCCTTAGCATATTTTGAAATACACAAAAAAGTTACCCCTGACAAATTTCTACTTAGAGTTACCCTTGAAAGTTTTGAAATACACAAAATATTTTAATGATTTTTGTCAACGAAAACCCCAATAATTAAACTCAATCACTTCCAGTTTAGTAATGTTTAATAATGTTTTAATAGTATTTTGGTTTCATGTTAATATTTTGTTTTCATAAAATATCATTATAAAGATCCTTACGGAACTTCAGAGTATATAGTAACTATTTTTAGTATAAATTTGAAAAGTCTCTCAAAAAACACATAAATAAATAAACTTATTTGAACACAGGAAAATATTTCGCCCTTCGTAAAACTAAAAATATGATGTAAGCAACATATGACTTTCCTTATATAATGTAATAAATTTACTCCTTTTAGAGTAAAAACAAATTAGGCAATTTTTATAGTAGATACTTATATTTTTTCCAAGATATTGAATTTTCGTCAAATAGTCGTCATTTTTTAGCGTCATATTTATCCATTTGGCGAGATTTTCTTTGATTTGGAAACATAAAAAAGTCGCCAAGTTGGCGACATTCTGCTAAATTCATCGCCAAAATCTCGCCAAGCGTTATGGACGGAGAAATAATTTATTCTGATAAGTGATTATTGGCGTTCAAATACAAAAGTATTACTCGAAGTATCTTTTATCATGAATGGAACGAGCTAGGACCCACGAGAATGATGTCACCTCAGTACCTTAGTAATTATAAAAATGTCAAATGCCTTGCTAAATTGAATTGCATTCAATTTCCCCAATTGTTTGGCAGAAAAGAATAAGACCAACTCCATTACATCAGGGCTGGGCGTTCTCGATATATTCAAGTTCTTTCCTATTTTCTCTACACCATCTTTTAAAATAAGTCCAGTTACCAAATGAGAACGAAAATTGAATTAAAAGTGAATTAAATTTAATTAAAATAAAGGGAACGTGGATATAAATCTGCAGGGAAAGTCATGTGCTGCCCACATCAGATTTATTTAATTTTGAAACAAAATGTTCTAAAAGTTGAGAACCAATCTGAAAATTAATAGACCACTCACGGTCATGGATTTCAATAACCCTGCCAATTTTCGAGTAATTATCTCACCTTATTTAAGAGTTATCTCCTCCGCAGACACAGTTGGATAGTCAGACATACAGACAGCATTGAAAATGAGATTGATTTGCATCAGGAATGCTCAAAACACGTAGACCCCTCAAAGTCTAAGTTTCGTATTTTGACACTATCACGATATTTTCCTCTTACATATACTATATATTTTAAGAAATATATATATAGATGATATCCGATACAATTACATAAGAAATATACGATAATATATATTTTATTTATTAAGAATTTTACGATTATTCGTGTAATGAATATAACTTACAACAGTTTATTGTATCACTAACTATTTAAATCGCATATTTATGTACACTATGCAATTAAAATTTGGTTCACAAACATTTCTATGTGGTGATTCATAAGCAGCTGCATGACGTTTTGTATTAAAATTGTGACTTTATTTATTGCAAATGTTTGTAAATTCAACATTATTATATCCATGACAGACTAGGTTAATATTTTAAACAAATGGGGATTTCAGTATCGTAGGCCTTGATCCACACAGGTAAATCTGCCTGTAACAGAAAAGCGTATCTTTCTTTTAATCAGTAATACTTTTTTACCTTACAAATAATTTTCTAGTATTATCCATCCATTAAATTGCTCTATTTATTTATTATTAAGAGATAAAATGGAACATTGTTCTAGTTGAATGTCTTTCCAGTTCCATTGGCCCATTGCAAAGTCTAAAGTTATTGTTACTTATAGATGGCAATTTATTTCTTATTTTATTTCTATTTTGGATGAAATCCAAATGTTGAGAATGGATGTAGTGACATTATTTTACATAACTAGCTAGTTGTGATGATGTGTTTCTTAATTCTAAATTTTTGATTATATATGTAAAAAAATCTGATGTGGGCAACACATGACTTGCCTTATATAATGTAATGAATTTACTACTTTTACAGTAAAATAAACAGGTTTTTCTTATAGTAGATACTAATATTCTTTCCAAGATATTGAATTTTCGACAATTAGTCGTCATTTTCATTGATTTGGCGCCATTTTGATCCATTTGGCGAGATTTTCGTTAATTTGGCAACATTTCAAAAAGTCGCCAAGTTGGCGATATTCCGCCAAATTCGTCGGCAAAATCTCGCCAAGCGTTATGGACGAAGAAATAAGTTATTCTTGCAGCAGATAAATGACTATTGGCGTTCAAATACAAAAGTATTACTCGAAGTATCTTTTTTCATGAATGGAACGAGCTAGATCCACGAGAATGATGTCATCCAATTTATCGCATGATATTACATATGAAAAGTGAGCATGTTTCTCAATAGGAATTTTTTTTTATTTATATGACTTTTTGATAATTTTTTTGAAAAATGTGCAATATCTCGAGAACGGTTCATGTTAGCGTTCTAAAACTTATGCCAATCGCTTTCTAATGAAAAATTACATAAGAAATGTCTATTTGCATACTTTATTAGTGGTTTTGATTTTTTGACGATTTTTTCAAAATTTCACTCGAAAATTTAGAGGGGTTCTGGGGATTCGATTGCGTATAAAAACAATAGGCTTCCAGTGTTTACGGATTGTGATTTTTGTACCAAATTTCGTTCGAATCGGTCCATTCGTTCGCCATTTATCGACTCCACAGTTTCACTGTTACACACACACACACACACACACACATATACATACTTTCACACACACACACATACAGACATCACATCAAAAATGTTTGATTCGTGATCAGGGATGCTTGAAACGTGCTCTCCCGTCGAAATCTGGAATTCGAATTTTCACCCCGTTTCAATACTTTCCTTATACATTATGTATATAAGGAAAGTAAAAATCTGATGTGGGCAGCACATGACTTTCCTTATATAATGCACTGAATTTACTACTTTTACAGTAAAAGAAATAGCTTTTTCTTATAGTGGATACTTATATTCTTTCCAAGATATTAAATTTTCGCAATTTGTCGTCATTTTCATTGATTTAGCTTCGTTTTCATCCATTTGGCGAGATTTTTGTTAATTTGGAAACATTTCAAAAAGTCGCCAAATTGGCGACATTCCGCCAAAATCTCGCCAAGCTTTACTGACGGAGAAATAATTTATTTCTACAGCAGATAAATGTCTATTGGCTTTCAAACACAAAAGTATTACTCGAAGTATCTTTTTTCCTGAATGGAACGAGCTAGTTCCACGAGAATGATGTCACCCAATTTATCGCATGGTATTACATATGAAAAGTGAACATGTTTCGCAATAGGAAATATTTTTTTTTTCATTTTATATGACTTTTTGATAATTTTTTTGAAAAATGTACGATATCTCGAGAACGGTTCATGTTAGCGTTCTAAAATTTATGTCAATCGTTTTCTAATAAAAGATTACATAAGAAATGTTTATTTGTATAACTTTATTAGCGGTTTTGATTTTTTGACGATTTTTTCAAAATTTCACTCGAAAATTTACAGGGGTTCTGGGCATTCGATTGCGTATAAAAACAATAGGCTTCCAGTGTTTACGGTTTGTGGTTTTTGTACCAAATGTCGTTCGAATCGGTTCATTCGTTCGTCAGTTATCGTCTCCACAGGCTCACTGACATACACACACACACACACACACACACACATACTTCTACACACACACACACAGACATCACTTCAAGAATGTTTGATTCGTGATCAGGGATGCTTGAAACGTGCTCTCCCGTCGAAAACTCGAATTCGAATTTTCGACCCCGTCACAACATTTTTCTTATACATTATGTATATACGGAAAGTGAAAAGTTAAAAAAAAAATAGGTAAAATCAATTTCTAAAATGCACATTTTAGTCTTTCTGAAAGTTCGTGGTTAATATTTATTTCATTTCTTCCTGTTTAGAAAGTCTTCCACGATAAGCCTTCAACCTGTATTTCGGAAGTATAGCCCCTGTGTAAAAAAATCTGATGTAGGCAGCACATGGCTTTCCTTATATAATGCAATGAATTTAATAATTTTACAGTCAAAAAATAATATATAAGATCCACGGTATTGTGTTTTTAAAGTTGAATTTTACATTTGACCATTTTCCGGATGACAACATGTAAAACTATTTCAAAGTACCCAATTAACTTATATTTCGCACAACTCTAAATAAACAATTATCAATATTGATAACATCATCAATAAGCGACATAGTTCATATAATAAAATATTTTAATAGTTAATTCATCAATCAGTCATTATTTTTGCAATTCTGACGATATTTTCGCCAATCTGGGTGTGAAATATCGCCTTACGTTATTGGCAATACGTCGTTAGATTATTCGCCAAGTTCGCCAAATGCATCAGCAAGTGTAACAGACAAACGGAGAGAAAAGCATTTCTTATATACTAGAAGGTATGCCGAGAGATCATTAGGACGGAAATCAGAATTTACGAAATATTACTTATCATTTACAGTCATTTTTATCATTTTGGCGGCATTTTTGTCACTTTGGCAACATTTAACATAGTCGCCAAGTTGGCGAAATCCCGTTAAATTTCTCATCAAGCGTTACGGAAGGACAGACGGAGAAATGGGTTATTCTTATAGTCGACTGTTATGTTTTTTCCAAGATATTGAACTCAATTAGTCGGCATTTCATTTATGTAGCGTCGATTTCATCAATTTGACGAATTCTTATCAATTGGGTATCATTTTCGTCAATGTGGCAACATTTAAAAAGTCAGCAAGTTGAAGATATTCCGACAAATTCGCCACCAAAATTTTGCCAAACGTTAAGGACGGAAAAATAGTTTATTCTTGCAGTAGATACCTATATTCTTTCCAAGATATTGAATTTTCGTCAATTAGTCGTAATGTGCATTGATTTAGCGTCATTTTTATCCATCTGGTGACATTTTCGTTTATTTGGCAACAATTAAAAAAGTCGCCAAGTTAGCTACATTTCGTTAAATTCGTCGCCAAAATCTCGTCAAGCGTTATGGACGGAGAAATAAATTGTTCTTATAGCAGATAAATGGCTATTGGAGTTCAAATACAAAAGTATTGCCCAAAATATATTACTTTCCTTATATACATAATGTATAGGGAAAGTATTGTGACGGGGTCGAAAATTCGAATTCGAGTTTTCGACGGGAGAGCACGTTTCAAGCATCCCTGATCACGAATCAAACATTTTTGAAGTGATGTCTGTGTGTGTGTGTGTGTGTGTGTGTGAAAGTATGTGTGTGTGTGAAAGTATGTGTGTGTGTGTGTGTGTCAGTGAGTCTGTCGAGACGATAACTGACGAACGAATGGACCGATTCGAACCAAATTTGGTACAAAAATCACAATCCGTAAACACTGGAAGCCTATTGTTTTTATACGCAATCGAATGTTCAGAACACCCCCAAATTTTCGAATGAAATTTTAAAAAAATCGTCAAAAAATCAAAACCACTAATAAAGTTACGCAAATAGACATTTCTTATGTAATTTTTCATTAGAAAACGATTGACATAAATTTTAGAACGCCAACACGAACCGTTCTCGAGATATTATATATTTTTAAAAAAAAATTATCAAAAAGTCATATAAAATAGAAAGAAAAATATTTCCTATTGAGAAACATGTTCACTTTTCATATGTAATATCATGCGATAAATTGAGTGACATCATTCTCGTGGATCTAGCTCGTTCCATTCATGAAAAAAGATACTTTGAGTAATACTTTTTTTATTTGAACGCCAATAGTCATTTATCTGCTGTAAGAATAACTTATTTCTTCGTCCATAACGCTTGGCGAGATTTTGGCGACGAAATTGACGGAATGTCGCCAACTTGGCGAGTTTTTGAAATGTTGCCAAATTAATGAAAATCTCGCCAAATGGAACAAAATGATGCTAAATCAATGAAAATGACGACTAATTGTCGAAAATTCAATATCTTGAAAAGAATATTAGTATCTACTATAAGAAAAACCTATTTTTTTTTACTGTAAAAGTACATTCATTACATTATATAAGGAAAGTCATGTGTTGCCCACATCAGATTTTTTTCTTATGGAACGAGCTAGATCCACGCGAATGATATCACCAATATTATCGCATGATATTACATATGAAAAGTAAACATATTTCACAATAGTTAATATTTTTATGTGATTTTTTTTATACATTTATTTAAAAAATGTGCAATATCCCGAGAACGATTCATGCTAGCGTTTTAACGTTTATGTCAATCGTTTTCTAAAGAAAAATTACATAAGAAGTGACTATTTGAGTAACTTTATTAAAAGTTTTGCTTTTTCGATGATTATTTCAAAATTTCACTCGAAAATTTAAGGGGGTTCTGAACATTCGATTGCGTTTAAAAACAATAGGTTTACAGTATTTACGGATTGTAATTTTTGCTCCAAATTTCGTTCGAATTGCTCTATTCTTTCGTGAGATATCGTCTCCACAGACTCACTGACACACACACACACGCACACACAGACATCACCTCAAAAATGTTTGATTCGTATTCAGGGATACTTGAAACGTGCTCTCCCATCGAAAACTCGAAAGCAAATTTTCGATCCCGTCACAATACTTTCCTTACACATTATACTATGTATATAAGGAAAGTAAAAAACTAGCCCAATATCCTTTTCTTTTGATATTTTGAATATCAAAATTTCTCAAAATATGCGAATGCTTTTCAACTACCAGATTTTCCTATACGGTGGCATTCATATCTACTCGAAAGCAAATGGTCAATAACTAAAACAAATAACATAATCTTAATTTATTTTAAAGAAAGAAAATTACTTGCGCCAGAAATATTATAAAATTAAAATTTTGATTTATTAATAATTATCTGAAAAATTCAGCAAATACTCGAACCATCTTCACAGACTTTACTATCATCTATTGACAAACTTTTAAATCTGAAAGAAAACATTACGCATGAAGCATATTTTATGACGGCAATGTTATAAATTTTTTACCGTTGTCACAGAACACCATATGAAAAATTATATAATAGATTGCTATTATATTCATTAATATTCTATTATCATTTCTATAATCATTAAAATATTACCATTATCATTATTTTTATTAATTATTACTAATATATTATTACTTTCCTTATATACATAATTTATAAGGAAAGTATTGTGACGGGGCGAAAATTCGAATTCGAGTTTTCGACGGAAAGCACGTTTCAAGCATCCCTGATCACGAATCAAACATTTTTGAAGTGATGTCTCTGTGTGTGTGTGTGTGTGTGTGTGTGTGTGTGTGTGTGTGTGTGTGTGTGTGTGTGTGTGTGTGTGTGTGTGTGTGTGTGTGTGTGTGTGTGTCAGTGAGTCTGTGGAGACGATATCTCAAGAACGAATAGAGGGATTCGAATGAAATTTGATACAGAAATCACAATACGTGAATACTGGAAGCCTATTGTTTTTAAACGCAATCGAATGTTCAGAATGCCCCCCCCCCTAAATTTTCGAGTGAAATTTTGAAAAAATTATCAAAAAATCTAAACCTTTAATAAAGTTATGCAAATAGGCATTTATTATGTAATTTTTCCTTAGAAAACGATTGACATAAATTTTAGAACACTAGCATGAACCGTTCTCGAGATATTACACATTTTTCAAATAAATTTAAAACGAAAATCCCATAAATTAAAAAAAAGTATATTAACTGTTGAGAAACATGTTCACTTTTCATATGTAATATCATGCGATAAATTTGGTTACATCATTTTCGTGGATCTAGCTCATTCCATTCATAAGAAAAGATACTTTGAGCAATATTTTTGTGTTTGAACGCCAATAGTCATTTATCTGCTATAGGAATAACTTATTTCTCCGTCCATAACGCTTAGTGAGATTTTGGCGACGAATTTGGCGGAATGTCGCCAACTTGGCGACTTTTTGAAATGCTGCCAAATTAACGACAATCTCGCCAAATGGGTAAAAATGACGCTAAATCAATGAAAATGACGACTAATTGTCGAAAATTCAATATCTTGGAAAGAATATAAGTATCTACTATAAGAAAAACCTATTTTTTTTTACTGTAAAAGTAGTCAGTTCATTGCATTATATAAGGAAAATCATGTGTTGCCCACATCAGATTTTTTTTCTGTTGCAATTATTTCAATTTTTCCTTTTTTATAAGAAGTAATTTGGGTAGGAGTATCATTCAAAGCCTGATTTACTATTCTCATGTGAAAACTATTCCTGCTATTATCATATATTATTACAAAAAATTATGTTTATAGTTTCATTGACATATTTTAGGTGGGAAAGGAGGTAACTTTTTTTTGTTAATTACCTTGCGAATTTATCTTATTATTATCATTACTATTGCAATTTATTTCTTATTCATAGTTTATAACTATTTCTAAATTACTATTTTTATTAACATTATTGTAATTACATAATTAGTTTTTTGATTACAATTATTACTTCTATTTGTTATTAATGATTACTTTGGCTATTCTGATTATCATCGCTAGTACAAAAACAAGCGTAGCGAGTAGGAGGCGAAACTTCTTGATTGACATAGCAACTTACCGGGGATGGTGAAGTGTAACGAACAGAAGGAGGAGATCCCTAGTATCTTAAAAATATAGCAGACATATAAGTATTTATGTAATACTTTTTTGAACGAGAAAAAGCAAATATTCTATTATTTTTCTATTTTACTTCATGCAGCCTGTTTAATCTCTGATTTAGTATTCAGTTCTAATCTTGTTCACACTGAAAAGGAAATCCAAGTATTTCCAAAATGATCATCTGCAGTTTCTTTTTTATTTACACAATAATTAAAGTTGTATTTGCTTTTATAATTACATCGATTCTTCATTAAATTATTGAAAAGTGATATCCTACAGTGTCAACCCCGCATTTGATTGTTATCCCCGCTTCTCTTTACAAGATCCTAACACGTCTATCGGTACATATGGGCAAACTATATTTTGCATCACCTGGGAAAATTTTCTGGGTATACCATTGTATAAAAAGATCGGTGAAACATGTAATATCAATATATGAGAAAACAAAGTGGAGCTTTTCACTCTAAATATCTCATAATATTTATAAATATGTCCATTAAAGTATACAAATGTTTGATTTATCTATTTTTTTGTCGATAGTATCTTTGAAAAGAAACTTTTTCATCAAACTTACCAATTATGATTTTGACAGTCTTCAGCGGGTAATTTTAAAATTTAATTTAATATTATTAAATTGTATTAGAAATTTCCAAACAAATATTTATTTATCTTCTTCCCTACGTTAATAAGAAAGTCAAGAATAAATTCTGTGATATAATTCGGAAAATCCAAGACCCAAGAAGGAAAAATAAATATTGTTCTAAGCAAATTACTTATTTTTCTCAGCGAAATTTTCATAAATTGAAAATCTTAGGACTATAGGGCATTTTCATTTTTCTGTTTTCATTAATTCCGAAAAAGGAAGAACTGGATTCGATCGGAAAATTATGCAAACTTTCAACATCATTTTCTGACTAGTTTAAAAGGTAAATACGGATAAGAAGAAAGGAGCTATTTTAAAGTTTAATGAGTAAGATGCAGTGAGGAAAAAGTGCTTTATATGCTGATGAAAATCTTATGTTCTAATTCCATAACAGATAGCGTTTTATCTATTTAAAAAATATAATGTGGGTAGCACAAAACTTTCCTTACACTCAAATTAACCACGTCTTTCTTTCATTTTACTTTCCCTATAGCACACACACACACACACACACACACACATAGTATGCTTAAAAATATTTTAAGGTAATTTTAAGTAAGCTTTTTATCATTGTGATTATTTGCATTTATAATAAATTTCCATAACATTCTCTATTTATAAATATAACTGTAACTTTCTTTTATGTGTATTTAGTCATTTTCTCTGATGTTATTTCATAATTATTTTCCGTTAGTTACTTCCTAATTAATTAATTGCTCTGTCTTTCCTTTCTTGATGAAGTCAACTAATTTATTTTCGTAACCAAACTTTTCTTTAATTTGTTATTTGCAGGTTTTTCTTTGTCGTATCTGGTAACCAATTTAGCTTCCGAAACTGGCAGTTTCCTTTGTTTCCATATTCTATATCACTTAGTTTCCTGCTAAAGGTAGCTATTTTAATTTTCCCAAATTGTGGTTTTGCTTTCAATTTTGTTAGATGGCAATTATATAGTTCTTGTATATTCATAATTAATTTTTGTGGTTTAATAGAATTTTTTGCAATTTTCCGTTGTCCGCTTCAGTCTGCTTTACACCTTAGTTTTTTCGTTTAATTAGTAATTTTGTCCGATTAGAAACGACTAACTTCCTGGGCCACGTAAGCGTTAATCTACTATCATAAATTTTCCTACCTTTGCTGTAGTGGTTCTTCAGACTTTTAATCCTAACGAAGAAAGCTATTTTTTGCCTTTGAAATCGGTTGATACTTTTAATAAACTTTTTATGCTGTTAATAACGAAGCATTTTTACTTTCAGATTTTGTATTTGCTTTAGACTTTTATTTATTGTTTCCGGTACATGTAAACTTTAAAATAAAATATTTTTGAAGAGGGGTGTGAAGGCCATCTGGGCCATAACCCCCATCTTTTCCAAGTCAGGCCCTGTGAATGAGATAACTGTGATGGCGGCTAAAAATAGAATAGCTTTCCTCAGCCTTTTTTATCCTAGCAAGAAAAGCTATTTTTTGCCTTTGAAACCCGTTGATACCTTTAATAGCATAATTGTTTATGCTGTTAATAACGAAAAATTTTTCAGATTTTCTATTTGTTTTAAATAGAATTTGTTTGTTGTTGCCGGTGCAAGTAAACTTTAAAATGAAACATTTTATAAGGGGGTGCCCAGGCCAACTGTGCCCTGTCCGCCATCTTTCCCAAGTCAGGCCCTATGAACGAGATAACTATGATGGGTAAAAATAGAAAGAACATTAATTACTTGTGACTACGGATTCGACGAAACATCGTTAAGGCATTTTGCCCTCAGATTCTAGTTTCTGTCACTTTGCTCGCAATTAACGGTTAATTTACGGTAGCCGATGAAAGATTAACGAAGCAATAAAGATTCACGTGCGGACATGTTCATTAACTTTAGCTTCTTTTTATTCACTACTGTACTTAGTTACAGCACCACTGCAGTTACAGGGAACAAAAAACATAAATTCCGTAGCCTATGAAGTAATCGTGTAACATTAGTATCGCAGATATAAAGTCGTCAAGAGAAACAAAGAACGTGTTTTGTATTCGTTAGAAAACGATCATTGATTTTTTAGTTAGAGAGAATTATGTCTTTAAGTGAAATGCATGTTGCCAAAACGGTGGTATAAATTGTAAATGAATTCTCCATTAAAATATCAGAGCTAAAAAAATGAAAAATTTAATGCAGAGCTTGAACTCCAAATAAGTCACCAGAGACCCAGTTTTTCAGATAGTTTTATAGTAATACTTTCTACATATTTTAAAGAAACTTGCATTTTATTTTTGCAAATTTTCGTGGATAAAATCATTAGATGGTGAGTTCATGCTTAATTAACACTTTACAACAAAGTTGAAAAATGTTTATGACTTTGCTCATTATGTCTGTCTGTCTGTCTGTCTGTCCGTTAGCACGATAACTGCCGTAAAAATGACTTTATCAAAATGAAATTTTAGTATGTTGTTCAGACGGTCTGTGGGACCTATGGGAATATAAATGAATAATATCACCCAATTAGTTTTGGATTGAACCCGGGTTGAAAAAATGAAATGCATTGAACCCTATGGGATCTAATTTTTCAAACATTTTTTAAGCAGATTTAAAATTCACAAATTACTTCCAAAATTTTAGGAAATATTCAAATTATCTCATAAAATATATAAAAAAAATTTCAGCAAAATATATTCAGTAGTTTTTTAAATAAAAATTAAAATAATAATTACACCTTTTATATGAAGCGATCACGTGACCACTATATGAAGCGATCACGTGACTCACTTCAAAATAAAGTATGTGTCAAAATCTTGTGTCAAAATCGTGACACTTGTGTCAAATTCGTGATTTTTAAAGTTCTTTCTAATTTATATTTTTAGTATTGTATCCGTCGTAAAACAGCTTTATTTTTGCTTAAATTCTGTGCATCTACATACTGAAATAATGCAATTACAATATATTTGAGTTTAAATGATCATCCAACTTTGATTATTTCTGCAACGAAGCCTATTTTTCACTTATAGAAAATGTATATACCAAAAGATGTTGAATGAGTTATACAAGAATTGCTGCATTTCTTTAACGCAAAATTATTTGGCTCATGGAGTCTGCAATATAGCTTATATGAATGAAATACCAATTGATTTTACAGAAAGAAGGACGATTTTTTCGATGAGGTTTTAAGCATAGAGTTTAATTACTTGTATCTCCATGGTCTTATGTTTTAAATAAAATAAATTATAATAGTATTGTGATGAATAAAATGAAAGGAAAAATGTATATCAATGAAGTGCTGCTTTTATTGAGAGAGCCAGGTTTGTTATATTTCGATGACGTTATTTGAATAAATTTCATTTTTTCTCGACGAAGTTTTCAAATATAATAAATTATTGTAGTATTATGACAATTTTAAAAATATTATCGAGGAATATATTGCATTTTAGAGATGCTTAAACCAGGCAATTTATATTTTAATGCCGTCATTTGTATGAAGTTCATTTTTTTCGATCAAGTTTTAAGTTTTCAAATATAATAAATGAATGTAGTATTGTGATAATTTTAAAAATATTTCCCAGGAATGCATCGCATTTTAGAGTTGTTTAAATAAAATTGCATTGAAGTTGGACAGTGTTTCATAATAAATGCTTTATGCATTATTGATCTTTCTTGTTTTAAAAGAATATAACAGTAATAAAAACTGCAGAGTAACAGAAATGCAAAGGATAGTACGGGAATAACTACTGTTTTTCATTTATGAGAAATATGCGAGTACTCAAACAGCCAAAACATTTTTTAAATGATTGCTAACAAAAATAGACTTTATTTCTCTCTCTTTGCTTATCCCCTTCCTTTAAATGAAATTGACAGAAAAGCTTAGTTTAATGCAGCATAAAATAAAAAATAAGCGTGTTAACTGGTTTTGAAAGCAAAAAGCATTCTTCTTCGGAACTAGTAAGAAACGTAACCTACACCGAAGTCTGGAACTGTTCTAGATAGCCTTGCCTATACACACGGACAATATCGAGTGCATTAGGATTTCAAATCCAAATTATTTTATGCATTTGTAGATATTAAAAGAAAAGAAAATGACCGAATTGTGTGGACCTTATTCAGCGAAAGGATTTTTTTTTCTTAGAAGAATTTCGTTAATATATAAACTATTTTATGAGTTGCTGGCCAAGAATTTTAAGGTGAAACCATTTTTTCATTTTTTATTAAATTTTCTTATGTATATAATTATTTGCAATACGTTTTATCCAATTTTACTATAATAAATACTCAGGCTTCATAACTATATTATGCAAAAATCATTTTAACTTAAAATAATTCTTACAAAAGATTAAGGTATATACACAGGGTGTCTCAAAAACATGACCTCGGCTTTTATTGCTTATATAATGATTTTAGACATATATGATAAATTACAAAGTTGCGTAAAAAAAGGTACAGAATTTTATGAAATCGATTAAAATTTTCATGAGAATTAAATTTAAAAAAATACAAAATTTAAATTTTTATACGGCCGCGTACAAAAACATTTCCATTGAGTAAAATGTACCCCATACACTGATAAGGTGATGTACAAAATTTCAGCATTTTTTCGTAAAAAGTCCCAGAGATATGAAAAGACAAAAGTGCTGACTTAAACCACTTTTCTATGCATCGACATGGGTTCTCAGAGAGAAAAAAATCATATCGGCAGATCGCGTTTCAGGGGTCATACACAAATTACGAAAGAAAACAATGATTACATAAATAAATAATAATTTTGCAATGCATTTGAACAAAGGTATCTACACTGTGTAGAAATAATAACTTTACACAAAGATTATAAAGTTTGTTCAAAATGTTTTCCATCCATGCCAAAGATCCATTAAAGATAAGAGGCATATATTATTTGCCTATGATGCATTTCTGCGTTGCGTCATTTGTACTCTTGCTGTAAACATTTACATTTTAATTTGTGATTAATCTCTCACCAACTTTGTTTAAACATATCTCTGGGACTTTTTATGATAAAATGCTGAAATTTTGTACATCACCTTATTAGTATATGGGGCACATTTTACTCATTGGAAATGTTTTCATACGGGGGCCGTATAAAATTTTAAATTTTGTATTTCTTCAAATTTAATCCCCTGAAAATGTTTATCGATTTTATAAAATTCTGTACCTTTTTTTACGCAACTTTGTAATTTATTATATATGTCTGAGATCAATATTTAATGAATAAAAACCGAGGTCAATGGTTTTGGGACACTCTGTATATATGTGTGTGTGTAAATAGATAAATGTATTGACAAATCAAGTAGTGACATGCATTGACATTAATCATATCATGTATTGACAAAACAAATCAAGCGATTGTAAGATTAGTTGTATAAGAATTGCAAAGTTTTCTTCAAGCAAATTTATTTAGCTCTGGAGTCTGGAATATGATTGATATGACTAAAATATTTATTGCTTTTACATAGAGAGGCAGACAATTTATATTTCTATGATGTCATTGGAATAAAATTCATTTTGAAGACTCGCATTGTCTTTTTCGATGAAGTTCAATGTTATTAAGCATAATAAACTACTCTAGTACTGTGATAGTTTAAAAAGTATCAGCGCTGAATGTATCAAATTTTAGAGGTGTTTAAATAAAATTGCATTTCAGTTGGAAAGTGTTTCATAATCAATGCTTTATGCAAGATTGACCTTTCTTGTTTATTTTTTATTCTTTCAAATACATAATCACTTGTATATTTTATATAATTTAAATATTTTAACCTATCATTTCTGTTTATTTAAACTAATTTAGAAACATTTTGTTTAATTTGAAACATTTGTATTTCGAAATACATTTGTCTTCTCAGTTTTCTAATAATTCAAATATTTTTAAATATTTAGGTATTTATGATGTATATTACAATCTTCCTACTCCTTAACACAAAATATTAATTTTATCACTTGTCTCAGGAGGTGTTTACTTCTAAATAAGCAAATGACCTAACCGAACACAGCTGCACTTAAACTAACTCATTTTACTCGGTTGATCTAGTTTATTATTTTATTCTATGGTCTAGTTTATTATTTTATTCTATTATCGAGTTTATTATTTTATTCCGGTTTATTATTTTATTCTATTTATTATTTTATTCTCTTTATTATTTGCTCTATTTGTGTAATGTTTTCAGTTTCCAATAATTTAGATATAATCAATCTACGATAAAGCAATTTCCACGTTCCTAAATGCACTTATAAATATGGCGTGTCGAAAAAAAAAGCACTCAAATAATTATTATCATTATATACATATACAGCTAAGTGAGACTGACCAACTAAGAGACACGTCCACATCCCAAACTATTGAAGGTAGAAACTTGAAATTTTGCATATATGTGGGACTTGACCTCTAAATAATGAGAAAATTTTTAAATCCTGGAATTTTGTCCACTGAATTTATAAATCGCGGAATTTTTTTTTGTTCTCACATTCTTTCAGCTATAATTCGAGAGTGGCTATACACACAAAATTTGTTTTATACCATTTTTACACCATCGTTTTATACCAGACAGAAATATTATCAATTTTATTAATTAACTCTATGGGTGTACAATAAACCGTTGAGAGATTTTAATTTAAAGTTACAACAGGAAATATTTTATTATGTTTTTATTGTTATTATATTTTGATTATATTTAATGAATTTATGTATAATTATTGATTTCATTGTGGTAACTATTGTAACCGAGTTATGTTTCAATTACCAAAATCATTTGTTGACTATTCTTTAAATCAAAGAATCGCAAAATAATGCTATAATTATTTGATTTGTCTAAAAGTTTGAAAAAAATGACAACATACTGTGATTAGAGATCAAATATTGTTTCACATACTGTAATTTCCATGCTAACAAAACTGTAAAATGTGCTTCAATTTTGTACTTAAATAGGTAACGGTTTATGATATTCAGAACTTTTAGTAAGTGTGCAGATGTCGCATTTAGTAACCACTAGCCATACGTAAATGCGTAGTCGTTCGCAATAATTCCTTTGTAAAATTCTATAAAGTTAATTTCAGTTTGGTGGCAAATCCTATAAAATCAATTTAGGTGTGTTCATAAACTATAAATACAGTACCATACCTATTTTAATTTGTTTGTAAGTCTGTCTATCTGTCTATCGGCATAATACAGCAAATACCATCACGAGGATTTTTTTTTTAATTAAGTATATAAGATAAAGTGATAATTTTGTCAAAATAAAATTCAATTGAGCCAAAATAAAATTCGTTAAAAGAAGTTAAAATTTAAAAAACGTTAGGGTAAAAAACTCCATTTTATTACCTTCTCATACTATATAATATAATATAGAAAAAGTATTGTTGAAAGTATTTATGATTTTGATACCAATATATGTTTTAGAACCTCCTGGACACGTTTTGACTATTTTTGGACTGATGCCCGTCTGTCTGTCTATATGTCTGTGGTCGATTTCTAGTCTAAACTATAACAGCCACAAATATTAATAGATTTTCACGAAATTTTATATCCGGCTTTGTTATAAAAAAATCTAGAACTAGAAGTTTTTTAAATTCGAGCGAAAACTTTTATATTCTTTTAACATGACAGCATGGAATATAATTTGACATAATCACACATAAAAAGGTTTATTTATGGCTGAATGATCATGATACTTAATAGTTTTAACCATTGTTGGGAGAAATAGCCGCATACAATTTTTTATTCATGACGGCATTATAGGTAGTTTTTATTATTTAACTTGAATGAAAACTTACTGCTGCATAAACACATTTGAATTACTTCTTCTGCTAAACAGCATGATATCAATTTTTTATTCAAATATAAAGTTTCAGAAAATAATCATCTGCATAATACTTTTTCTGTAAAAGCGTTTTTTATTATATCTCGACAGCCCCTGATCCTACAAACTCCATACATTAATATATGGATAAGAATTATTGTCCTTGAATTTATTTATATTGGTATTGTAAATATCTACCACTTTTAATTTAAAATTATTAAATTTTTAAAATGTTCATGACTATGTCATAATCAAAGAAAATATCTATGTATACTTGCATAAAATGTTTAATCGCATTGAAATATTTTTTTTAAATACTAACAATTGTGGCTTATGACATATTTGTTTTGCAACAACTACAGTCAAGGATATTTGGTGTTGAATGCTGTTGAGTTCTAACAAAAAAGGATCGCATTGTTTACTGATAACTTAAATGGGTTAATAACGCATTTGTTATGAAATACGCATTAATAATATTAATAATACGCATAATTATACGCATTTGTTGAAAAATGTAATCTCGGTGAAGAGCTGTTTCCTCATTTAATTTCTGATATTATCAAACCAAAATAATAAATAAAAACACACTTTACAACAATGTTCATGCTTGATTTTACAGAGTTTTCAAATTTGGCTTCTTTATAATTTATTACTATATGTAATATAACTTGTGTTTTATTCCTTAAATGCAAATTTGGATCATCATACGGACTTCAATGTATTGTAAAAATATTCGAACCGGTCCGCATTGGGGCTGACTTTGAATACTTTCGGGGCGGATTGAGCTCGGGTGAAATATTTAAAAAAATTCTTCGGCTTTGGTCGAGTTAAATCTTAATATTTTCGGGTCGGGTACAATTTTAAATTAGACCCGTGCAAACCTCTAGTCACTAAATAACTGGCTTTTGATCTTAGCTTCTTCTACCAGCTTCGAGAACCGGAATTTTTCCAAATTTTCAGACTTCGGGTTTTACTGCAATAGGAGAATTTCCAACCTATTACAACGCTCTTGCCGAAGCACTTCTTTTTGAAATTTTAGTTTTTAAAATTTGATAGTTTATTCCATTTTTTATTATTATTATTTATTTATATATTATTTATTGAAGGTTAATGAGGGTTGTTTTTCTAGCTCAAGGTTTTTAAAACGACAAACTGAATGGGGATTTAGTAGATTTGTTTTCTTTATGGCGTGTGTTTAGGAAGCATTTTGAAACTTTTAGATTTTTTGGGGGGACGGGGGCGGGAGGGGGGGGGTTGAACCACCTAATCCCCCCTAATTACGCCCCTGATACCAGATATAAGAAATTGCCATCAAAATCTGTGGATTTGTATGCTTTTAAAGTAAGGGTGCTATGTAGCATTTGTGTTCTTCAAGATTATAGAAATTTGTCTCCGTCAGTTACCACCTACAAATGCGGAAAGTAAGGCATGTAATCGCCGAGAAATTAAAATGGACGTCGCTCGTGTGGAACGTATGCGATACCTGTGAAGGACAGCCCCATTATTGCAAGACCTGTTTCATGGAAAACATTAGTTTTCATTAGGCTTGTTAGATTTTATTGTTACTATGAGTTTCATGAAGTAAGATAAAGAATTGGAAGCACAATTAGTTTACCTTTCCATTCTCTATAACCAGTAGTAAAATATACATTTTTTAATTTATGCACAGACTCCGTTAAAAACACCGTAAGCCAAAGTGTTATATAGTGGTTGGTAGCCCTAGGCCAATAGAATATATTCGATAATAGGATATATATTCGATAGTAGAATATATATTCGATAATAGAATATATATTCGATAATAGAATATATTCTATAATAGAATATATTCGATAATAGAATTCGATGGAAAGCGCATCAGTAATGATACACTACAGCTTCTAGGCTCTTTTGTAATAACAAGGGTGTGCAATAATGTTTCATCGTCAGCGAGAGTGTTACCAACCAGTATGAACTGCAAAAAAAATGTTGCGAAATGTGAATGAGAAGAAAAGTCATTAATTGGAAGCTTACGGAAAATTTTTAAATGGCGCCCCGTTCTCCGTTGTATGCTCCGTCCTGTTTAACGTAATTAATGGCAAATTCACCGCAGCCTGTGATGGATGGTTGAGCCAATAAAACTTGATCGTGAAATGTTGACGGCAGTTTTCTTTTTCATTGGTTTATTTTTCATGGGTATTTTTCTTTTTCTTTCTCGGGCAGATAACGTGAAAATTTAATTTTAATCGAATTCATCTGGCATCGAAAAACTAGCTTTCACGTCAGTTTGAAATATAGTATCTGATGCGAGCAGAATCTGGCTTTCCCAACAGACAAAAGCTCGTCATTTATTTCTTCCAAAATGAATTCATTTGAATGTTATCACAAGATAAAACATGGGATGGGTACTTATTTGAAATGACATCGAATTTGCAATCTTATAATGCTTTCCTTTTCGTTTGGTGACATAGAGCATCTTAAAATATCGGCAAGCCGCCAACATTCTATAAGAATGAAATAGCTCGACAATAGTTTAGCCCATTTGCTGCATTCATGATCAGTAGCGTCGCCATAAAAATTGTGGAAGGGGGGGGGGGGTGCCTGGAATAACAAAATATCTTGTGTTCTATTTCTTAAAATATCATTTCTTTGAACTTCAATGAATTCTAATGGATTCCTAGATGTTATGACCCCCCAAATCCGCCCCTTGGCTACGCCAATATTCATGATATATGTTTGCGTGTATTGATCTGTTACGGACTGCTAGCATACATACAGAAACATCATACTCAAAAGGGTTATAGCCTGTTCAGCAAAGAACAAAGATCTCTGGCATAAGCATTCTCGTTATCAATATATGTTATCTGAAAATTTCCTTATTCAAAACCGTGGTCAACTACTCGATATTTTGATTCTTACAAACGGAACCGAGAAATATCTTCGGCATTTTACAAATTCTCGCTGGCTAAGCGCTTTGAAGTATCCAGAACAATTTCCCTCTGTTTTCATACCATTCAGCTGCAAATAGAGCAATATTGGTAATTGTTCTAATTAATTTAATCAGGCTATCTCTTACGAGCCATGCTGTAACTGTGTGCCAATCAATCAATCAATCATCGTGAGTGAGGGTCCGACCCATTGGGTCATAAACCGCCATCCAGAAAATTGCAGAATATTACCTCACTGTCCGCCCGCCCGCAGCATTTCTGCTCCTAATATCCACAAACGCATGCGGCCTCTCTCATTCAATATTACTATTTCTTATACGACTGTCTATCGAAACATAATACTACAGGGATCGCACAGTTCTTTTTTTTTCCCTACTTTTCTTATTTTTTAAAAATGATTCCTATTTTCCTATTATTTTCTTCTTTTTCCTACTTTTCCACAGTCGGGAGCTCTATTTTTGCATGTGTGACCAATCGCAAGCATATCAGTAAAAATCTGATGTGGGCAACACATGACTTTCCTTATATTATGTACTGAATTTACTACTTTTACAGTAAAAAAAATTGTTTTTTCTTATAGCAGATATTTATATTCTTTCCAAGATATTGAATTTTCGAGTATTAGTCGTCATTTCCATTGATTTAGCGTCATTTTCATTCATTTGGAGAGATTTTCGTTAATTTGGCAACATTTCAAAAAGTCGCCAAGTTGGCGACATTCCTCCAAATTCGTCGCCAAAATCTCGCCAAGAATTATGGACGAAGAAATAAGTTATTCTTACAACAGACAAATGACTATTGGCGTTCAAATACAAACGTATTACTCAAAGTATCTTTTTCATGAATGGAACGAGCTAGATCCACGGGAATGATGTCACCCAATTTATCGTATGGTATTACATTTGAAAAGTGAACATGTTTCTCAATAGGAAATATTTTTTTTTATTTTATGACTTTTTGATATTTTTTTTGAAAAATGTGCAATATCTCGAGAACGGTTCATGTTAGCGTTCTAAAATTTATGCCAATCGTTTTCTAATGAAAAATTACATAAGAAATGTCTATTTGCGTAACTTTATTAGTGGTTTTGATTTTTTGACGATTTTTTCAAAATTTCATTCAAAAATTTAGGAGGGTTCTGAACATTCGATTGCGTATAAAAACAATAAGCTTCCAGTGTTTACGGATTGTGATTTTTGTACCAAATTTGGTTCGAATCGGTCCATTCGTTCGTTAGTTATCGTTTCCACAGACTCACTGACACACACACACACACACATACTTTCACACACACACACACACACACACACACACACACGCACACAGACATCACTTCAAAAATGTTTGATTCGTGTTCAGGGACGCTTGAAACGTGCTCTCCCGTCGAAAACTCGAATTCGAATTTTCGACCCCGTCACAATACTTTCCTTATACATTATGTATATAAGGAAAGTAAAAATGTTCGAGTAGTGAATGATACGATGTACGAAACGAAGTGAAGAAAATCGGTCCTATGAAGCATAGACATCTTTAGATAAAGGTGGTTGTGGATTAAAGTCTGTTTTTATGAAATAGTGCTAAAATTTGCAATTTTTATGTAAGAACAAAAAAAAAATCGCGATTTTTGAGGAAAGAGCGTTAAAATTCATAATTTTTACTTTCTCATACTATGTGATATGGTATAGGGAAAGTATTATTTTCACGAAAATTTTCGAATTCGAGATTTTGGTAGCAATATAAATTTTAGGACATCTCGAAGACGCTTTGACTATTTCTGAAGTGATATCCCTCTGTCTGTGATCGATTTCTTGCGTACATGATAACTGTTACAAATATCAAAGGATTTTCATGAAACTTTATATACTGCTTCATATCAAAAAAATTAGAACTAGATAGAATTTTTTTTTTTTTTACATTCGAGCGAAAACTTCGAAATTTATTCGAAATTATATATTTTTTTTAACATGGCAGCATAAGACAAAATGCGACATAATGATGCATAAAACAGGTTGTTGCTCAATTATTTCGAGATTTAATAGTTTCAATCGTTGAAAAAAATAGCAGCTATACAATTTTTGTGTTTTTGACGTCATTAGTCCCCAAGGGGGGGGGGGGGGGTTACCCATCCCCCTGGGAGTACATTCTTTTCAAATTTTATATTTTCAAATTTTACAAGCTACTTAAAAATGGTTTATAGTATGCGAAAGTCGAGTAGAAACAAACTCCAGTTATTTTTTCAAAGAACGTAAAAATTCACGGTTTTTGAGAAAAAATGCTAAAATTCGAGATCAATAAGAGAGCTTTTCCCGTTTGTAGCACTTTTGAATAAATTATCATACATTTTTGCACTTTTAAATAGCTAATTTTGGCACTTTTGAAATGCAGCGTGTATTTTAGTGTTTTTGAATCAAATTACATATTTTATAACTTTTAAATAAAATAATGTAATATTAGCACTTTTTAATAAAATCACACATATTAGTATTTAAATAAAATCGCAAATTTTAGCATTTTTTTAAGTCACGAATTTTAGCACTATTTAAAAGAAATTGCGCTTTTTAGCGTTCTTTCTCAAAAATCACAAGTTTTCGTGCTACTTAAAAGAAATTGCGCTTTTTAACGTCCTTTTAAAAAAATCGCAAATTTTAGAGTGCTCTTTCTTAAAAATTTTGGGTTTTAGCTTGCTATCTCAAAAAACGCAAATTACTGTTCTCTTTCATAACATTCTGGAATTTTAGCATTTTTTCATAAAATCCATGAATTTTGGTGCTTTTACATAAAAATAACAAATTTCAACACTTATAAAATTGCGAAAATACAAAATCTTGTTATTATTTAGATAATCTTGACTTTTAATAACCACATAAAACACACAAAATATTAAGCAATGTAATTATACATGAATACAACAACACAGCATATATTTAGTCCATTTAGTTTTTTTTTTTTTTTTTTTTTTGCCTTCTAATGTTTGTTAACGAAGATGATCCACTGTTGCATTATAATTTGTGCGTAATTATGTTGTTTAATCTTAACTTTCATTATATTGCAGTGCTTTACGTAATAAAATGTATCAATGCCACTTCCAACTTCTGTACCTTTGACAATATGACTAATACTCCAGTTTTTTATATTGTTTTTTATATTGTTTATACTCCAAATTTTATGTTGTTTTAATCAGATAAAAAGTGTTAATATGTTCTTTCCTGAAATGTTTAGAATGCTGATTTCCTTGCTATAAACTCCTACAAAAAATTATTATTGTTTTATTTCTATAAAGTAGCATACAATATGCAAATTTTCTCGTAACAAATTTAAAATTTTTCTGCTTTAATTTCCAAGTTTTATTGCAAACTCTTACAAAATGGCATTTTTGCTGCTTTCAAAGCTCTGTATGGTTGTGTTATGCGGATTTCAACACTAGAGTTATGGGGAGGGGGACGTTAATTAAGAGAGGATGGGAATTAAAATTACTACTTTTTCCTACATTTTTACATCAAAATTGCTGTTTTTGTTCCTCTTTTTGGGTAAAAGTTGAGTGCAATCCCAGATACTATCTCCTAACATAGCGTAATTAATTGACGTTCCCCTAGACCAGTGGTCTTCAAACTTCTAACGCCTTCGGAACCCTACGCTTAATAAAAAAATTTTTTTGGAACCCTAGTGCAAAAAATATGCCCCGTAAGCATAGTGACGTAACAAAAAATCTCGGTGCCCCCTCTCCATTATCCCTTTTGCAGGATCAAAAATTACTACAAAATAAAATAAAACAAAAGAATTAATTTCAAATTGATATTAGATTAACAACGTTTGTTGTTGTTAAAAACGTTGTTAAAATTTATCAGCTAAATCTAGTGAAAACGGCCGACTTTGACAACTATATTATTTCGCATCTACTCAAATATTTACCTTTTAATTAAGAATGATGTATTTATTTGGGAATTTATATAGGTATACACAGCAAAAGTCCGACACCTTCTAACGGTAAGTAAGAATGTTTAAGGAAGTGCAGAATGAGACGACTGGGACTGACCCATACGAAAAGCAACGCAAAACAAAGAAAGGACGAACAGCAAAATACACGTGTATCAATAAACATCAACAATAGACAAAGAAGCCCGAGTGGGGTGTTACCAGTGTACATTAATATACTTCCGGTAGCGCCGTAGCGCCTCCACGGGGATCGGGGAAGGTTCAGAAGGACTATGTGATAACTCAACTCAAACAACTTGATTCTCAATCGAATCGTCCATAATTTTGTAAACGGAAAAGTTGTCGAGGCTGAAAACTTTGAGCAGCAAGAGGGGAATATATTACTAACTTTACTAGTAATTGGAAGAAAGAGAGGGAATCAGTATCTCAACAGCACAGTATAGATATTTTAAAATGTGCATGCAATTTATGAATTTCAGTTCTTTAAAAAAAATTAAATTTAATTATCGAAATTTTTGAATAACAAAAAATTTAATAAAAGTGTTATAAAATCTTATAACATAACAAAAATCTAAAATTTTATTAAAAAAGTCGCGGAGCCCCTGAAAACGTTTAGCGGAACCCCGGAGTTCCGCGGAACCCAGTTTGAATATCACTGCCCTAGACCGCTAATAAAAACGTATCTGTCCCACAAACTACGAAACTCACTATATTTCGAAAAAAAATTATTATATTAATAATTTCCTCAAAGAAGCAGGGATTATGCAAAAAATTTAATTTAATTTATAGTGCAGATTTTCTGAGTTGTTGAATTTTCGATAATTTGGCGATATTTTGTCAATCTTGCGAGATTTTGAAGAAAATCGCCAAATTTATCGCCAAGATCGCCAGAATTGTAGCCAAATAAGTTCGGACATACAGACAAACCCTCTCAAAACACTTGGAATTCAAGCTAATCAATATACCATCCGTTTATTAATTAATTTGAATTCCAATCCATCCCTAAAATTTAAAATAAAAATCCTATACTTATATTTTGATTTTAAATTTCATCAATTTGGCGTTATTTTCATTAATTTTTCACCAAATTTTTCGCTAAGCGCTCCAGCCAGCCAGATATAGATAAATATATAGACAGATAGACCTGGGTCATTAGTATTAATTCTTTATTCCTTACTTTCACTTTAATTGTTTTCTTGAAGTCGATTAATTTTCTCTTTTGAAATATATAGTAGGCGCTGTGATCGATTGGGAGGCCCGCCTTCTGCACAAAAGATTCTCCTTGCGTGCTTTAATCTGTCTTGGGCCCATAATTATTAATGTCATTTGAGATAAAATGCACACAGTTTCTTCGGAATCAGTTTTGTGTGGGTGGTAACTATTTGAGCATGATAATTTGTTTTGCGTTGTTACTAATTCATTAGTTAACGAATTAGTATTGTCCACCAAATTAATGATGTTTCTTTGTTTTGAGATGAATTCAAACAACTTCTAACAAATTTCTGTGACTATGAAAACTAATGTGTTTAGTTTGATTAGATTATTTTAATAGTATAGAATCTGATTCAATAATAATATAATATTTGATATCAGAAAATTGTTCTATTGAATATATTGCTGTATTAAATGGCTATTTAATACAGCAATTAAATGGCTCCTCTAATGGTTGCTCTGGCATATTTAATGGCTCATCTTTGTAAGCATAAAAATTCAAAACACCACTTTATATTTGCCAGTATTTAATTTATGAAATTTGCTTAAACTTCTGTCAAAATTAATTTGTAAAGAAAGAATTCTATTTGTAACAGCGTACGCGGTATATTGTTAATAACGAAGTTATTATTATTAACTGTTAAGTAATTGCCTGTATTTTATCTTAAATAATATTTATTATTATTAATTAACAGTTATCAATGCCTTTTTATCAGTGTAAAAAATATCAAATGGTTTTAAAAGCAATTATTAAAAACAAGTTTTAAAAACAACTTAAGTAACCTATAATAAAGAAAATAAGGAAACAAACAGTTTCGAACGATATCCCAATTTCGATTTTCGTAGTTTTCATAATTTTCATTGTATTTTATAAACTGGTATTTTTACAGTGTTTTGAATATATTAACAAGAAAGATCAATCATGCATAAAGCATTGATTATGAAACACTTTCCAACTTCAATGCAATTTTATATAAACATCTCTAAAATGCGATACATTCCTCGGTGATATTTTCAAAATTATCACAATACTACATTAATTTATTATATTTGAAAACTTAAAACTTCATCGAAAAAAATGAACTTCATTCAAATGACGGCATTGAAATATAAATTGCCTGGTTTAAACATTTCTAAAACGCGATACATTCCTCGGTAATATTTTAAAAATTATCATAATACTACAATAATTTATTATATTTGAAAACTTCATCGGAAACAAAGGAAATTTATTTACATGACGTCATCGACATATAAATCGCCTCTATATAAAGGCAGCATTTCATTCGTAAACATTTTTCCAATCCTTTCATTCATCACAATACTATAATAATTTATTTTATTTAAAAACTTAAAACCATGGAGGTACAAGTAATTTAAATCTATGCTTGAAACTTCATCGAAAATATCGTCTGGGTGCTCTATATAAAATCAATGAATATTTCATTCATATCAGCTATATTGCAGACTCCATGAGCTAAATAATTTTGCGTTAAAGAAATTCAGCAATTCTTATACAACTCATTCTACATCTTTTGATGTTTACATTTTCCATGAGTGAAAAATAGGCTTCGTTGTAGAAATAATCAAATTTGGATGAGCATTTAAACTCATATATATTGTAATTGCGTTGTTTTAGTATGTAGATGCACAGAATTTAAACCAAAATAAAGTGGTTTTAGGACGGATACAACACTCAATATGAAATAAAAAGAACTTTAAAAATCACGATTTTGAGACAAGATGGATGCCATATATCATTTTGAAGTGGATCACGTGATACTTTCATATCATGGCCAAGTGATCGTTTCATTTAAGAGGTGTTATTATTATTTTAATTTTTATTTAAAAAACTACTGAATATATTTCGCTGAATTTTTTTTTATATATTTTATGGAACAATTTGAATATTACCTAAAAATTTCGAAGCAATTTGTGAATTTTAAATCCGCTTAAAAAATGTTTGAAAAATTATGTCCCATAGGGCTCAATGTATTTCATTTTTTCAACCCGGGTTCAGTCCAAAACTAATTGGGTGATATTATTCATTTATATTCCCATAGGTGCTACAGACCGTCTGAACAACATACTAAAATTTCATTTTGATTAAGTCATTTTTACGGCAGTTATCGTGCTAACGGACAGACAGACAGACAGACAGAATGAACAAAGTCATAAACACTTTTCAACTTTGTTGTAAAGTGTTAAAAAACTGGTATTACCTTAAGATATCCTAATTTATAAATTTTCGCCATTGTCTTAATTTTCATTTTCTTTTATAAACTAGTATTTTTACAGTATTTTGAATGTATCAAAAAGTATCAACCGGTTTTAAAAGCAATTTTTGAAAGCAACTTATGTACCCTAAAATACAATAAATAAAGAAACAACCAGTTTAGGAAGATTTTCCAATTTCGAATTTTTTTTTTCATTTTCTTAATTTTTATTTTATTTTATAAACTGTCATTTTTACAGTGTTTTGGATGCATTAAAAAGAATCAACCGGTTTTTAAATCAAGAACTTAAGTACCCTAAGATAAAATAATTAAAGAACCATCCAGTTTCAGAAGATATCCTAATTTCTAAATTTTGTCATTTTCATAATTTTCGTTGTATTTTATAAATTGGTATTTTTACAGTATTTTGATTTTATTTTTTAAGTGTTTTAATGAAATTCGTCTAATTAGATCCAGAACAACTTATTTCTTTCTATTTTGTACTACATATTTTGTAGTCCTGGTTGCTAGTATTTTTATACTAATTTTTACTCATATTACTTTCCCTACATACATATATATTGTATAGAGAGTATTGTGACGGAGTTGAAAATTTGAATTCGAATTTTCTGTCCGATAATCCAATTATACTGACTAAACTATGCGCCATGTTTAAAACAAAAATTTCCAAATCTTCACCTTGAAGACAGACGAAATTCTGTATACCTTTCCATACAGTTTAGGACTTGTTTTTAATGTGTTTCTAAAGAAGACATGAATTTAAAATTCCTTGTATAACAAATAGATTTACAACTAAGAGCAGCAAATATATTAGGGTCAGTGATTATATATTAGTTTAAAAAAAGAGCTATATCAAATCTATTATTATATACAGGCTGTGGGGGAGCAGGAAGACGGTTAGATGCCATAATCCTTATTGACCCTAGAGGTTATGACATCTAACAACCACTGATTCTACAATCTTGATTTCACATGGGAAAACATAATCAAAGACTAAAACATCAGCGCCATTCAATTTTCCGACATTTGACGAATAGGATAATACATAAAACGTAAATAGGGTTTCAGTTTAACTTAGAAAGTCCTCTATGAAAAACATCTTTCTTGGCAGTAGGGCCATATTTGACCTATACTTATAAACCTCCCATTCTTCAAACTAGAATTTATTCTTGCAATTTGCAATTTATTATATTTCTTCTCCTCCAAGTCTCTGGTCCCGATTAATTTTCTCTTTTGAATATATTCCGCGAGGTGATGCTGTGATCGCTTGTGGGACCCAGCCGTTCACACAAAAGATTTTCCACCCATGCTTTAATCTCTCTCGCGCCCATAACAATAAATATTATTTGAGAGAGAACACACACAATTACTCCGGGATAAATTTTCTGCGGTATTTCGAAAACTACTTGGGCGTGGTAATTTGTTTTGCGTTTTAACTAATTTATTAGGTAATCAATTTACTATTGTCGACCAAATTAATGAGGTTTAATCTATGTTCTGTTGAGTCTGGATTCATAAAACTTCTAGCACATTTAATGTGATTATTGAAACAAATGTGTTAAACTTAATTAGTCAACTTTCATTATTGTATAAAATTTTATTAATAAAATATTGCATTAGTCAATTTAATGGTGTGCGAGAAAAATGTTGTTTTTCACTGTATGTGTAAAAACGCAAAAGATTGCAAATAGTAACAGTTTATGATTAGAATGTTTGTTTTTTACAGCTCTATCCGATATATTAGGTGATTATGCTGTTTTAAATATGAGTATTAGTTCATCATGATTTTTATTATCTCATGTTTCAGTTTTCCAATGATCTTTGAAAAAAAGTTTTCCGGTTCTAACTCAGTTGGTTCTTTACGTTTTCACACTATTTTAATACCTAGTGTAAGGTGGATTATCAATGCATTTTATAAATATTTAAATTTACTTTCACAAACTACGTATAGAGAAATTATTGTTTTCTTGAGAATTCTCGAATTCGGGATTTTGATGCCAATATATGTTTTAAGACCTCCTGAACAGGTTTGGCTATTTTTGGAGTGACGATCGTCTATCTGTCTGATGTCTATAGTCGATTTCGTGGGTACACGATAACAGCCAATTAATGAATTTTGTGGGAAACCCTGATGTTCATTTGATTATAGTACGATTCGTAACAAAAGAATCTGCCTTCTTTGCGAAATGGGCGGCAGAAATGGCCTTTATCCACTCTAGCTAAAAACTAATGGACCAAATTTAACACAATTTGGTGTATAATATTTCAATAACTTACAAGTGATTTATATACCAAATTTAACAAAATTTGTTATATAAATCACTTGTAGGTTATTCTAGTACGATTCGGGAAAAAGGAACGGGCTGTTTTTGCGAAATGGCGCGCAAAAATCGTTAAATATAAAAATAAAAGACTACGTGTGCTCAATTCTATCAATTAAATTCCTATTTTATACTTTATTTTTAACAACAAAAAGAATAAGACTAACCCCATTACTCTAGGACCAACCGTTCTTGAGATATTTTAGTATTTTTGCGTTTTCGCTAAGCCACCTTTGACAATAAGTCCATCTATCAAATGAGAACTAAATTTAAGTTTAACGTGTAAATTCGATGTCATTTAAAATACTTATGGCTGTTATTTTGTGCAGATAAACTCAAATTATTATTGAAGAAATAAAAAGAACGTGAATATGAGTCAGCAGGGAAGACATGTGCTGTCCACATCAGAATTTTTAACAATATTACAACAATGATTTATGGAAGTGAACGGGGATTATTTGCAGGCCATTTCGAAAAAAATGTAGGATCTATATTTAAAGATCCACCAAATTGTTGTAGAATAAAATGTTCTACAAATTTAAGCTGTGTACCAAATTTTAACTCTCTAGGACGTAGGAAAGTGCATTAAAAACTCCATCAAATAAGTATATCATGAAGAGTTATATAAAATTAAAAAAAAAATTGAAAAATTGTTATCTACCAAATTTATTTTAAAATGTGAAGCCTCTCTCATATACAAAATAATTAAAGTCTTAGAAAGATATATATTATATAATATATATATATTTTTTTTTCTGGAGAGGATATCGCAAGTCAGAATTTAATTGAATTCGTTTTTCTCCCTATATTAAATAATTTTTAAATAAAAAACTACCTAACATATTTTACTGAAATTTTTTTTATATATTTTATGGAATAATATGAATATTTCCTAAAAATTTCGAAGCCATTTGTGAATTTTAAATGTGCTTAAAAAATGTTTGAAAAATTAGGTTCCATAGGGTTCAATGTATTTCATTTTTTCAACCAGGGTTCAATAAAAAACTAATTG
The DNA here is from genome assembly GCA_951213105.1 of Amaurobius ferox. Taxonomy (NCBI): domain Eukaryota; kingdom Metazoa; phylum Arthropoda; class Arachnida; order Araneae; family Amaurobiidae; genus Amaurobius; species Amaurobius ferox. The sequence goes on from OX578137.1 coordinate 96,019,020, forward strand.
GGTGATATTATTTATTTATATTCCCATAGGTCCCACAGACCGTCTGAAAAACATACTAAAATTTCATTTTGATAAAGTCATTTTTATGGCAGTTATCGTGCTAACGGACAGACAGACAGACAGACAGACAGAATGAACGAAGTCATAAACACTTTTCAACTTTATTGTAAAGTGTTAAAAACATTGCTATTGCTAAAGTACACGTGGGTGATAATGTTAATTAAACTTATATTAAGATGGATCTTTGCAAATGTAATGCAAGTCTCATATACGCTGTTTTTATCTCCGTAGAAGTCGAAAGATTATTTTCGATTGTAAAGCACATTCTAAATGACAGAAGGCAAAGTTCAACTTTCAACAATTAAAAGAAAACATATAGTAATTATTTATAATCGCGGAAATGAATTGGAGATCTGAAATTAACTAAATACCTCTATATAGTCTGAATTTTTTTTCAAACACTTAGTAAATGCCTTTTACTTGAATTTCTGGGCTTCACAGTTATCATATTTACTAGACAAGTCCTTATTGATTACTAAGCCCCTGACGTTTGTCTTGCCTGTCTTCACCCCTATGTCTTCACCTCTATGTCTTCACCCCCCTATGGGCTGCCCCATAAATCGTGATATTCTTAACTTAAGAGGAATGTCATTTGTTAAACGCATTAGAATATTTTTATTCATAAAGAAAATGGCGTGAAAATAGTATCTCCGAACACTGTTCGAAGGAAAGCAACAAAAATATTGAAATTTCATTAAAAAAAAAAAGGTCTATTTATTAGCAGAGAGATCATCAAATAAGAATTTATCATGATGGAACGTGGCTTTGCACTTAAAAAACAAATATATGAATCTCCCCTTAAAAAGAACTTAAGAAAGCATTAAAATACGTTAAAAATCAATAAAATAATAAAGTCTATAATAACCAACTGCTTCATTGACAACCATAGATTTGATTTTTATTCTTCCTCTCAAGTGTTCGTCAGCTTTGGACTTGGACTTCTTTCAGACTTAATAAAAATCGCAACAATCTGTTAATAATTTGCCCATGACACTATATTTCTCTGAATTATATCTTGATCATGTGTAATTTGTTTCTATGCGTCTTATCCTTTTCTAGTCTATTTTCTGTTTTCTTGGAATTCCCGTTCTAGTTTTCTATTTATTGTTTCTGGTTTTATTCTATTTCTTCACCCTTTCTCGCACTAGATAGCACTGCCGCTTCTATATTTAATCGTCACTAGCACGTAGTAAGCTGATTCGGCGTGTAGTTCTTGATTTGCTCGCACTAAAGCATTGCGTATGTGCAAAACAATCGTCTGACTTATACATTTTATTTAAGCAACAACCAACAACTGATGTTGTTATGTATATATATATATATATATAAATATACACTGCTGACCATTAAAATTGCTACACCAGAAAGGAAAGCAAATAGCAGAATCTCATTTATTTTACATAAACAGTATAATGGGAGGAAGACATGATTAAATTTGCAGGTGGTTTAGGGTACACAGCATGCAGAATTCAGAACACAAAGCTGCCACCTCTGGCAGCAACAACGACTGTAATCCTGCTGGGCATCGAGTCGAATTGAGCTTGGATGACTGATACGGGTACGTCATTCCATGCGGCTTCAACTCTATGCCAGAGCTCATCAATTGTAGTGGCTGGCGAGTGGTGGCGTGCCAGTCTCTCGGCAACCCATAACCAGATGTTCTCAATGGGTGACAGATCTGGAGAACGTGCTGGCCAGGGCAACAGTCAAACACCCTCTGTATCGAGGAAGGTCAGGACAGCATGGGCAACATGCGGTCGTGCATTATTTTGTTGAAATATGGCATAACGCAGGCCTCGAAGATAAGGCACAGCCACGGGCCTTAACACGTCAGAAATGTAACGGCGGCTGTCCACATTACTGGCTATGCGAACAAGGGGTAACCGAGATGTGTACCCAAAGGCACCCCATACCATCACGCCAGATGCTGGGCCCGTGTGATGATGACGAATGCAAGCTGGCAACGTTCGTTCTCCTCGGTGCCTCCACACACGGATACGTCCATCATGATGCTGTACGTAGAACCGGGATTCGTCTGAAAAGACGACGTGGTGCCACTCCTGTGTCCAGTGTCGTCGTTCGTCCCACCACTGCAGGCGCGCCTGTCTCTGCTGCAGCGTCAAGGAAATCCGCAACAATGGTCGCCGTGCTGACAGTCCGTGTTGCTGCAAACGTCGTCTCACTGTCTCTGCGGACACTTGTCGTCCTGCAAACGAGCCAAGTTCCTGACTCAGAGAGTACAGGACGTGGCTGTACGATCCCGCAGGGCCGAGAGGACAACATGTCTGTCCTCTCGGGCGTTAGTGGCCCTTGGCAGCTGAGATCCTGCATGGCATTCAGTATGACCCTCCTGGACCCGTCGATTCCATATTCGCCTGACAGTCATGCGATCCCGACCGACGCGAACATCAATGTCGCGGAACGATAAACCGCAGTCCAGATAAGCCGCGGTCGAATTTCGACATGTGCTGATAGGAGTTTCTCCTTCTTACACGAGGCATAACACGACCTTCACACTAACAACCAACGTTCAAATGCGATTTACGAATGAGAAACCCCCTGTGCAGGGGCGGCATTTCAGCATTTCATTTGGGGGTGCGAGATTTGCATGAAAATCCCCAATATGGAATAAATAAAATTTTGTTAACAGAGGGGGAAGGGGGGAGAGGGATCATAAAATTGAATTGATGTTGAGAAAAATAATTGTTGTTAACATAATTTTTGTATATAATTGTGTTAACATATTTTTTCTAAATACAAAGATCTATATTTATTTACCATCTATTGAAGTTTTAAACGCCGGTTCTTAGAGTCTGGATGAAGAGAAAATTTTGTTACAATATCATCATAATCCAGTGGTATATCTTGTTCTACAGCTAATAATAGCTAAAGATGAAAGTCTTTCTTGTACCATTGTACTGCGAAAATAATTTTTCAACCTCCTGAGACACGAAAAAGACCTTTCACAACTGGCTGAACTGATTGGCACAGTCAAAAACAATTTAACTAATAATGTTATGACAGTAAACACACTTTTTAAATTCCGCTCTTTAAAATAATCCAGGCGACTTTTAGAATTGGGATGGCCTATATTTACATTTTCACCATTGTATAAAACAGTCGCAATTCACTTAGCAATTCCTCTTTCTGGAAGTTATATACTTCGCATAAGGTTGAAACTTTTTCTTTTCCGACATCTGATCCGGATAATACTGAACTAAAGGCAAACAAAACGGATATATTGTTCTCATTAAATCTTGTCTCAATTTCATTAGATACTGAATCTATCATTTCATATTGAATATTGATTCTATGATATAATTTAACATCATTATCGGGATTTTTTCTCCTTGGGGGTGTTTTTTCACCGAATTCGCTTGGAATTTTTTTACGCCTTTTCAGTTTTGGTTCAGAATAAGAATTTTTTGGTCCAGAATAAGAAAAATTTAGGGGCGCGACCGCGCCCCCTCGCGCCCCCTATCTGCCGCCCCTGCCTCTGTGCAATCTTCCCTTTTATACAGAATGTAGATGGCGTTACTCATACCTGCTTTGTACGCATGCGCTGCAATACTAATCATTTGCATATCCCAGCATGTAGTACCTTTCATACAAATTTGACGTTTGTTGCATGCCGCCTTCATGGTGTAGCAATTGCCAACAGTGTATATTCACATAAAATCAATTCATGTAAATTTCAGTCATTCAATATTCATGTAAAATCAATGGCCAACAGTGTGTATTCAATAAGAATTCCTGTTATATTTTTCTCACAAATCAAACATTGTTTGTAAAGAAAGCCGCTTGTTGGACGCAACAGATTTTTATCCTTCAAAAGTGTCATAAACAGGATGAATTTCCATATTTTACGTTTTATTTTGTACCTCTTCTCCAGTACATAGACCTAAAAATTTTATGGCTAATAAGTGAATGCCTGTAAAATATATGATAATTTTTTCAATAAGGTGTATTCAATAAGGTGTGTTTTCAATAATAATATTTTTAAAAATTGTATAATGTTCAGGTATTTATTAAAATTTTATCTTGATATAGGTTTCTTGCGCGCATGATTGCAGCAAATTCATTGCTTGCAGAAACAAAAATATTGCTGATTATGGTGCAAAAGTATCCATTTAAAAAGACTTAGATCAAAATCAAAACATTTGCATAAATAAAGTTTAAAAAAAAAGATTAATTAAAAATATAATTAAATTTTACATTTAATTTTTAAAAAGTTAAATTATTATTTTTTTTTTAATTTGATCTAAGTCTTCTTGAATAGATATTTTTGCATCATGATTAGCAATATTTTTTTTTCTGGAAGCAATGATTTTGTTGCCGTCATGCGCGCAAGCAACCTATACCAAGATAAAATTTTTATAAATTCATGAATATTATACTATTTTTAAAAATATTATTATAGGATTCACCTTATTGAAAAGTTTATCATATATGCTACAGGTATTCACTTATTAGCCATAAAAATGTTAGGTATCATCGATGTATAGGAGAAGAGGTACAAAATAAAATGTGAAAGATGGAAATTCACCCTGTTTTTGGCACTTTTAAGGGTCCTGAGCCCCCTTACACAAATTTATTTCGCTCTGACTGTTAAGAGAAAAAATCTGAAATATTCGTTAGTAAACAGCATAAAAATATCGAATACTATATAAACCGGTTTCAAAGATAAAATAAAAACTTCCTTTTTCAAGATAAATAAGACAGAGCACCAATACTAACAATAGCAAGTACGACAAAACTGTACTTATGCTCCTTAGTACTGGTGCTCTTATTTATCCCGAATAAGAAGGCTATATTTTTACTTCTGAAACCGGTTGATGTATTATTCAACATTTTTATGCTGTTTACCAACAAGGAATCTATTTTTCAGATTTTTGCTAAGAAAGAATTCTAGATAATCCATTGGCGGCAAAAAAGAGATAACATTTTCCAAATTACGCAAGTAAGGATGTAAAATTCACAACTAATTATTTTTTCGAAATAATCAAAATGACTTGAAACAGTCTGTTACCTCACTTTCAGTTGAAAACTACCGAAACTTGCGAAACATTTTTCCCCTGATTAGATGCGAAATTATTTCCTAAAAATACTCCTCACAATTCCGCGAAATATTTTGCAAATTCTCGCCGATTTTGTGTTTGCCAATATAGAAGTAATTTCGTTACATGCTTATTTTGTGCACCTAGAAATTTAGCATTGAGTGTACGCTTCAATTTTAAAATGAAACATTTAACAACTGATTACAAATTTTACTAGAACTTAGTTATCTCTTGGGATTTCCCATATTGCCCTGCGGTTGGTTGGCACGGCCGAAAAGTTCATTCCATTTGCGGTTTGAACTAGTTGATGTTTGTTTTTTTCTTCTAAGAAATTTCATTCTTCGAGAATTCATTGGAACGTGTTAGCTATGATGCATTTTCGCCGATACTGCAATAAGTCGTATGGAAAAAATTTGCAAGTTTTCAAGAGATCAATAAAACTGTTCTATATTCTTTTGCCTTTGATTCTAAATATTTGATCATTTTTATACTAATCATCAAGTCAGCATTAGCTTTTAATGATGGAGCAGTTTTTGAAACCAAACCTAGAGGCATTACCACACTGCCATTTTCTGCCGTAACCAAACCCAGGGGCATATAAGATAATAAAAAAATATGTCTGTCTATTTCCACCTCGGAGCAATTTTTACTTTCCCTGCCATATATGGTAATGTACAGGGAAAGTATTGGAATCATACCGAAATTTGCAACTCGAGTTTTCGACGGAGCTACACGTTTCGGGACCTCTAGAATACAAATAAACTATTTTAAGCGGGACGTCTGTGTGTGTGTCTGTGTGTCTGTCTGTCTGCTGGGTGTCTGTCTGTCTGCTGTGTGTTTGTCTGTGTGTCTGTCTGTCTTCTGTGTGTCTGTCTGTCTGTGCAGATTTTGTATCCACTCTAACTAAAAAACTAATGGACCGAATTTCATAATATTTGGTAGGTAAGTCAGTTGTGGGCGAATCTGCTGCTGATTAGTTTTAGGTACGATTCGGAATAAAAGAACCCGCCTATTTTTGCGAAATGGCCTGCAAAAACCTGTATCCACTCTAGCTAAAAAACAAATGGTCCGAATTTCACAAAATTCGGTAGACAAGTCCCTTGTGGGTTACCCTGATGCTGATTAGATTTTGGTACGATTCTAAAAAAAATAACCTTTTTTTGCAAAATGACCCGCAAAAATGGTCGAAATCTAATATAAAAAACTGCGTATGCTCAAATATATTCATTAAATGCTTGTTTTATACGTAATTTTTAACGATGAAAAGAATAAGACCAACCCCGTTACACTAGGACTAGCCGTTCTCGAGATATTTTAGTTTCTTCGTATTTTCTCTACGTCACCTTTGAAAATAAGTCCAGTTACCAAATGAGAACGAAAACTGAATTAAAACTGAATTAAATTTAATTAAAATAAAGCGAACGTGGATATAAGTCTGCAGGGAAAGTCATGTGCTGCCCACATCAGATTTTTATTTTCCTTATATACATAGTATAATGTATAAAGGAAATATTGTGACGGGGTTGAAAATTCGAATTGGAGTTTTCGGCGGAAGAGCACGTTTCAAGCATCCCTGAACTCGACTCAATCGTTGTTTGAGGATATGTGTGTGTGGAGACGATATCTCAGGAACAACTGGGGCGCTTCGAAAGATATTTAAATCAAATATTCCAATCCCTCAATACTGGAAACTTATTGATTTTAAATATAATAGAATGTTCGGATGATCCCCTAATTTTGGAAAGAAATTTTTAAAAAATCATCAAAAAATCATAACCTTCAATAATGTCACATAAATAATTATTTCTTACATTATTTTTCATTATAAAGCGATTGATATATATTTTAGAACTCTAGCACGAACCATTCCCGGGAGAAGATACATTGCGCAATGTTTTTCCCTTAACAGTTTGCCAACAGTCATGTATATATAAGAAATGCTCTTCTCTCCATTTCTCTTGCATTTGGGGATGAATTAGGCGACAACGATTGACAAAAATATAGTCTAAACTTCAAAAATGACGGTAAGTTAACGTAAACGACGCCAAATTGATGAATTAATTTTTAATATATGGACTTAAAATATTTTAATATATAAACCATATTGCTTTTAGCGGATACTATCAATATTAATAATTGTCAATTTAGAGCTGACTGAAATATAAGTTCATTGTGTACTTCGAAATAGTATTACATGTTATCATCCTGGAAAGCGCCAAATATACAATTCAACATCAGAAACATTAGAACCGAAGATCTTATATCTCATTTTGTCACTATGAAAGAAGTAAATCCATTGCATTATACAGGAACAGGCATGTGCTCCCTACATCAATTTTTGTGTGTGTGTGTGTGTGTGTGTTAAAGCACAATTTTGAGCGATTTTTATACAAATCGGCATCTTAGTGATAAAAAATGTTATCACAGAGTGTACATCTTGACACCATCGGAAAAATAAATGCATGCTCTTTCCAACAAATTTTGAAACGATTCCGTAGAATAATTCCTTCATATTAAAAAAAATGAAAATACATTGAAATATGTGTATTTAATGCAATTTTATTTCAATTTCGTCGCATCGGAGAAATACAAATTCGCACGCTTCTAATTTTTAGCATGAATAGCGAGTGTTATCTTTGCATTCTAATGAAAAAACAATCTGATGTGGGCAACACATACATGACTTTCCTTATATAATGCAATGAATTTACTAATTTTACAGTAAAAACAATAGCATTTTCTTATAGTAGATACTTATATTCGACAATTTTCGACAATGAGTCGTCATTTTCATTGATTTAGCGTCATTTTCATTGATTTAGCGTCATTTTTATCCATTTGGCGAGATTTTCGTTAATCTGACAACATTTCAAAATGTCGCCAAGTTGGCGACAGTCTGCAAATTCGTCGCCAAAATCTCGCCAAGTGTTATAGACAGAGAAATAAGTTATTCTTATAGCAGATAAATGACTATTGGCGGTCAAATACAAAAGTATTACTCAAAGTATCTTTTATCATGAATGGAACGAGCTAGATCCACGAGAATGATGCCACCCAATTTATCGCATGATATTACATATGAAAAGTGAACATGTTTCTCAACAGTTAATATTTTTTTTAATTTATGGGATTTTTTGATAAATTTATTTGAAAAATCTGCAATATCTAGAGAATAGTTCATGCTAGCGTTCTAAAGTTGATGTCAATCGTTTTCTATGGAAAAATTACATAAGAAATGTCTATTTGTTTAACTTTATTAAAGGTTTTGAATTTTTGATGATTTTTTCAAAATTTCACTCGAAAATTTAGGGGGATCTGAACATTCGATTACGTTTGAAAATAATAGGCTTCCAGTATTCACGGATTGTGATTATTTTTGTACCAAATTTCGTTGGAATCACTCCATTCGTTCGTTAGATATCGTCTCCACAGACTCACTAACACACACACACACAGACATCATCTCAAAAATGTTTGATTCGTGATCAGGGATGTTAGAAACGTGCTCTCCCGTCGAAAACTCGAATTCGAATTTTCGACCCCGTCACAATATTTTCCTTATACATTATGTATACAAGGAAAGTAATAGGAGAAGGTTGATGCGTGTTTTGTGAGACGATAGTACACGGTATCTAGGAAATAGTTTTTATATTTTTTGGTTTTTACTTTCCTTATATACATTATGTATAAGGAAAGTATTGTGAAGGGGTCGAAAATTCGAATTCGAGTTTTCGTCGGGAGAGCACTTTTCAACCATCCCTGATCACGAATCAAACATTTTTGAAGTGATATATCTGTGTGTGTGTGTGTGTGTGTGTGTGTGTGTGTGTGTGTGTGTGTGAAAGTATGTGTGTGTGTGTCAGTGAGTCTATGGAGACGATATCTCACAAACTAATAGAGCGAGCGATTCAAATGACATTTGGTACAAAAATCGCAATCCGTGGATACTGGAAGCCAATTTTTTTTTAAACGTAATCGAATGTTCAGAACTCCTCTAAATTTTCGAATGAAGTATTGAAAAAATCATCAAAAAATCAAAACCTTCAATAAAGTTAGATAGACATTTCTTATGTAATTTTTCCGTAGAAAACGATCGATATAAACTTTAGAACGCTAGCATGAACCGTTCTTGAGATATTGCACATTTTTTAAATACATTTATCAAAAAATCCCATAAATAAAACAAATATATTAACTCTTGAGAAACATGTTTACTTTTCATATGTAATATCATGCGATAAATTTGGTGACATTATTCTCGTAGATCTAGCTCGTTCCATTCATGAGAAAAGATACTTTGAGTAATACTTTTGTATTTGAACGCCAATAATTTATCTGCTATAAGAATAACTTATATCTCCGTCCATAACACTTGGCGAGACTTTGGCGTCGAATTTGGCGGAATGTCGTCAACTTGGCGACTTTTTCTAATGTTGCCGAATTACCGAAAATTTCGCCAAATGGATAAAAATGACACTAAATCAATGACAATGACGATTAATTGACGAAAACTCAATATCTTGGAAAGAATATAGATATCTAATATAAGAAAAACTTGTTTTTACTTTCCTTATATACATAATGCATAAGGAAAGTATTGTGACGGGGTCGAAAATTCGAATTCGAGTTTTCGACGGAAGAGCACGTTTCAAGCATCCCTGTTCACGAATCAAACATTTTTGAAGTGATGTCTGTGTGTGTGTGTGTGTGTGTGTGTGTGTGTGTGTGTGTGTGTGTCAGTGAGTTTGTGGAGACGATAACTGCCGAACGAATGGACCGATTCGAACGACATTTGGTACAAAAATCACAATCCGTAAACACTGGAAGCCCATTGTTTTTAAACGTAATCGAATGTTCAAAACCCCCCTAAATTTTCGAGTGAAATTTTGAAAAAATCGTCAAGAAATCAAAATCGCTAATAAAGTTACGCAAATAGACATTTCTTATGTAATTTTTCATTAGAAAACGATTAACATACATTTTAGAACACTAACATGAACCGTTCTCGAGATATTGCACATTTTTCAAAAAAATTATCAAAAAGTCATATAAAATAAAAAATATATATTTCCTATTGAGAAACATGTTCACTTTTCACATGTAATACCATGTGATAAATTTGGTGACATCATTCTCGTGGATCTAGCTCGTTCCATTCATGAGAAAAGATACTTCAAGTAATACTTTTGTATTTGAGCGCTAATAGTCATTTATCTGCTATAAGGATAACTTATTTCTCCGTCAGTAAAGCTTGGCGAGATTTTGGCGACAAATTTGGCGGAATGTCGCCAACTTGGCGACTTTTTGAAATGTTGTCAGATTAACGAAAATCTCGCCAGATGGATTAAAATGACGCTAAATCAATGAAAATGACGATTGATTGTCGAAAATTCAATATCTTGGAAAGATTATAAGTATCTACTATAAGAAAAACCTATTTTTTTTACTGTAAAATTAGTAAATTCATTGCATTATATAAGGAAAGTCATGTGTTGCCCACATCAGATTTTTTTTATTGTAAAAGTAGTAAATTTATTGCATTATATAAGGAAAGTCATGTGTTGCCCACATCAGATTTTTTAATTTTTTGCTTTAATTATGCAGTTTTGATAAATTGATAGAATGCAGTTTATTTAGTTAATTATTTGTTAAACAAACATTTATTTATTATTTGTTAAACAAACATTCGTTGATTATTTGTTATGCAAACATTTATTAATTATTTGTTAAACAAACATGTATAATTATTTGTCAAACATAAAGCGAGATTTGGATGTTTGCTATTTATTACTTTAATGTTCGATTTGACTTTTAAATTAGACATTTTAATGTTCGATTAGACATTTTGGGTTTTTGATATTTATTACTTTAATGTTCGATTTGATTTAATATTTATTAGCTGAAAAATACTCATGTCTCTATAAGAACGACATTTTCTCTATAAAAATGACAACATCATTCCTAACTAGATAACTTTGACAGATACCTCATTTAAACAAGTCTTTTATTGACATTTGGAGGAAATAGATGAATCTTTGGACAGGCTTTTACATCGGATCGGAATATATTCGAAACTTCAGAATATCGACAGACTTTTCGTGATAAGTGTTCGAAGAAAGAAAAGATCAAAAGGATCACGAAATGTTTTCGCAGGGATTTTTACAGCGTGATAAATCGAAACATCGTAAGGAATAGGGGATGGGGACGATTCACAAGTTTAAAATTATAATTAATAATTTCAATCCTGAAACAGATATTATAGGGAATATTATACGAAGTCTTTCATGGAAAGAAATACGTAAGTTGTCGGGTTTTATTTTTTTTAATTTCTCAAGTAAAATTTTGAAAAATCGATATCGTTGATCCAAATAATTCCAATTATAGTGTATTGCCTTTCAATGTAAAGGGCTTGAGAAAATATTTCGATTGATACCATAATGTACCCACTGGGGGTAAATTATCCCCATCCCACTGAGGGGGTCAATGGCGCCACTATTACAAAAATTATATCGAGACTATTTTTCACAACAATGATAGAAACTATTAATTCTTGTGATCATTGCACCATGAATAATCCCTTTTATGCATGATTATACAAATTTTGTCTTATGCTGCCATGTTAAAAAAAATCTGATGAGGCCAGCAGACTTTCCTTATATAATGCAATGAATTTACTACTTTTACAGTAGAAAAATAGATCATTTTTATAGTATATATATATTCTTTCCAAGATATTGAATTTTCGTCAATGAGTCGCCATTTTCATTGATTTAGCGTCATTTATATCCATTTGGCGAGTTTTTCGTTAATTTAACAACATCTAAAAAAGTCGCCAAATTGGCGACATTCCACCAAATTTGTCGCCAAAATCTCGCCAAGCGTTATGGACGGAAAAATAAGTTATTCTTACAGCAGATAAATGACTATTAGCGTTCAAATATAAAGTATTACTCAAAATATCTTTTTTTCATGCATGGAACATGCAAGATCCACGAGAATGATGTCACCCAATTTATCGCATGGTATTACATACGAACAGTGAACTTGTTTCTCAATAGGAAATATTTTATTTTATTTTATATGATTTTTTGATAATTTTTTTGAAAAATGTGCAATATCTCGAGAACGGTTCATGTTAGCTTTCTAAAATTTATGTCAATCGTTTTCTAATGAAAAATTACATAAGGAATGTCTATTTATGTAACTTTATTAGAGGTTTTGATTTTCTGACGATTTTTTCAAAATTTCACTCGAAAATTTAGGGGGTTCTGAACATTTGATAAGCGTATAAAAACAATTGGCTTCCAGTGTTTACGGATTGTAATTTTTGTACCAAATGTCGTTCGAATCGGTCCATTCGTTCGTCAGTTTTCGTCTCCACAGACTTGCTGACACACACACATACACACATACTTTCACATACACACATACTTTCACACACACACACACACACACACACACACACATACAGACATCACTTCAAAAATGTTCGATTCGTGATCAGGGATGCTTGAAACGTGCTCTCCCGTCGAAAACTCGAATTCGAATTTCCGACCCCTTCACAATACTTTCCTTATACATTATGTATATAAGGAAAGTAATATATAAAATTGAATATAAATTTCGAAGTTTTCGCTCTAATTTCAAAAAATTCTATCTAGTTCTATATTTTTATAACAAAACCGAATGCAGAGTTTCGGGAAAGTCCTATAATATTTGTGGTATCTATCGTGTACACAAGAAATCGATCGCTCCAAAATAGTCAAAACGTGTTCAAGAGGTCCTAAAACATAGTTTGGCATTAAATTATCTAATTCGGAAATTTTCTTGAAAATAGTACTCTACACTATATTACATAGTTACGAGAAAGTTAAAATTGTACATTGTGTCCTGTGTTAAGTTCCGCAGATACTTTTACTCCTATGACGTCAGAAACACAAATGAACGATGAGGAGCGATACTGTCTGCGCATTAAGATTTTTTCACATTAAGCATTAAATTTTGCATTTTCATGAAATTAGCAGTTCCAGGAGGAGGGAGGGGGGGGGTTCCAATTGTAATAGCTAAATTTTCTTCTGTTTGGTGAATAATTTTCGTATTTCACTTTACTTCTGTGACCAACCGTTGATTTTCACTTTTTCAAGCGCAGTATTGAAAAAGTATTGTTATCACAAAAATTTTCAATTTCCAGATTTTGATGCCAACATATATTGTAATACCTCCTGAACCGGTTTTGACTATTTTTGGAGTGATGTCCATCTGTCTGTCTGTCTGATGTCCGTGGTCGATTTTTTGTGTGCACGATAGCAAACACAAATATTAATGGACTATCAAGAAACTTTATATCCTGCTTTATTACCAAAAACTCTAGAACTAGATAGAATTTTTTTTTCATTCTAACGAGAACTTCGAAATTTATACAAAATTATAAATTTTTTAACATGGCAGCATGGAATAAAATTTGACATAATCATGTGTGAAAGAGTTTATTTATAGTTCAATGATCACGAGACTTAATAGTTTCAACCCATTGTTGTAAAAAATATCCGCGATATAATATTTTTAATCGTGACGTCATTAGCCCCTCCCCCCCTGTAAATAAAAAAATATTCCCTTAAGAAAACCATGCTAATAAGTGGTTATCTGTAGAATACATTGTTCCATCGTTATAAGACAAAAAATCTGATGTGGGCAACACATGACTTTCCTTATATAATGTAAAGAATTTACTATTTTTACAGTAAAAAAAATAGGTTTTTCTTATAGTAGATACTAATATTCTTGCCAAGATATTGAATTTTCGACAATTAGTCGTCATTTTCATTGATTTAGCGTCATTTTTATCCATTGGGCGAGATTTTCGTTAATTTGGCAACATTTCAAAAAGTCGCCAAGTTGGCGACATTTCGCCAAATTTGTCGCCAAACATTATGGACGAAGAAATAAGTTATTCTTATAGCAGATAAATGACTATTGCCGTTCAAAAACAAACGTATTACTCAAAGTATCTTTTTCATGAATGGTACGAGCTAGATCCACGAGAATGATGTCACCCAATTTATCGCATGGTATTACATATGAAAAGTGAACATGTTTCTCAATAGGAAATTTTATTTTTTATTTTATATAACTTTTTGATAATTTTTTTGAAAAATGTGCAATATCTCGAGAACGGTTCATGTTAGCGTTCTAAAATTTAAGTCAATCGTTTTCTAATGAAAAATTACATAAGAAATGTCTATTTGCATAACTTTATTAGCGGTTTTGATTTTTTGACGATTTTTTCAAACTTTCATTGGAAAATTTAGAGGGGTTCTGAACATTCGATTGCGTATAAAAACAGTGTTTACGGCTTGCAGTGTTTACGTATTGTGATTTTTGTAACAAATTTTGTTCGAATCGGTCCATTCGTTCGTCAGTTATTGTCTCCACAGACTCACTGACACACACACACACACACACACACACATGCTTTCACACACACACACATATATACTTTCACACACACACACACTCACATTCACACACACACACACATACACACACACACATACTTTCACGCACACACACAGACATCCCTTCAAAAATATTTGATTCGTGATCAGGGATGCTTGAAACGTGCTCTCCCGTCGAAAACTCGAATTCAAATTTTCGACCCCGTCACAATACTTTCCTTATACATAAGTATATAAGGAAAGTAAAAATAGGATTTTCTTATAGTAGATACTTATATTCTTTCCGAGATATTGAATTTTCGACAATGAGTCGTCATTTTCATTGATTTAGCGTCATTTTAATCCGTTTGGCGATATTTTCGTTAATTAGACAACATTTCAAAAAGTCGCCATGTTGGCGACATTCCGCCAAATTCGTCGCCAAAATCCCGCCAAGCTGTACTGGCGGAGAAATAAGTTATTCTTATAGCAGATGAATGACTATTGGTCTTCAAATACAAAAGTATTACTTGTAGTATCTTTGCTCATGAATGGAACGAGCTAGATCCACGACAATGATGTCACCCAATTTATCGCATGGTATTAAATATGAAAAGTGAACATGTTTCTCAATAGGAAATATATTTTTTTATTTTATAGACTTTATGATATTTTTTTTTTTAAATGTGCAATATATCGAGAACGGTTCATGTTAGCGTTCTAAAATTTATGTTAATCGTTTTCTATTCAAAAATTACATAAGAAATATATATTTGCGTAACTTTATTAGCGGTTTTGATTTTTTAACGATTTTTTCAAAATTTCACTCGCAAATTTAGGGGGGTTCTGAACATTCGATTACGTTTAAAAACAATAGGCTTCCAGTGTTTACGGATTGTGATTTTTGTACCGAATTTCGTTCGAATCGGTCCATTCGTTTGTCAGTTATCATTTCCACAGTCTCACTGACACACATACACACACACACACACACACACACACACACACACACACACACACACACACACACACACACTTTCACACACACACACACACACACACACACACACACACACACACACATCACTTCAAAAATGTTTTATTTGTGATCAGGGATACTTGAAATGTGCTCTCCCGACGAAAACTTCAATTCGAATTTTCGACCCCGTCACAATACTTTCGTTGTACATTATGTATATAAGGAAAGTAAAAAGTAGAAAGTTCAAAACACATTTTATGTGGAACTTTAATAAGGAACTTTTATGTGGATCTTTAAAACGGACTATCGAAATATACCCAAACAGTTATTCAAATCAATTAAATAGTATTTAACTAAGTTATACACGAAGAAACAAAAGCAGTTATTTTGTGCAGATGTAGCTTCTAACTGTTTCCAGATAATAGAACCTTCCATTGTTTCTCGATAAGAAGTTGTCGACAGAAAGGAAGTAATGATAAACAAGAAATATCAATCATGCATAAAGCATTGATTATGAAACTCTTCCCAACTTCAATGCAGTTTTATTTAAACATCTCTAAAATGCGATACATTCTACGGTAATATTTTTAAAATTATCACAATACTACATTAATTTATTATATTTGAAAACTGAAAACTTCATCGAAAAAACTTAATTTTATTCAAATGACGGCATTGCCTGGTTTATATAAATTGCCTGGTTTAAACATCTCTAAAATGCGAAACAATCACCGGTAATATTTTTAAAAATATCATAATACTACAATAATTTATTATATTTGAAAACTTCATCGAAAACAAATGAACTTTATTCAAATGACGTCATCGAAATATAAATCACCTCTATATAAAAGCAGCATTTCATTTATAAACTCTTTTCCATTCCTTCATTCATCACAATGCTATAATAATTTATTTTATTTTATAACTTAAGACCATGGAGGTACAAGTAATTAAACTCTGTGCTTAAAACTTCATCGAAAAAATCGTCTGCTTCTCTGTATAAAATCAATGAATATTTCATTCATATCAGCTATATTACAGACTCCATGAGCTAAATAATTTTGCCATATAGAAATGCAGCAATTCTTATACAACTCATTCTACATCTTTTGGTATTTACATTCTTTATAAGTGAAAATTAGGCTTCGTTGTAGAAATAATCAAAGTTGGATGATCATTTAAACTCAAATATATTGTAATTGCGTTGTTTCAGTATGTAGATACACAGAATTTAAGCAAAAATAAAGCGGTTTTAGGACGGATACAACACAAAATATGAATTAAAAAGAACTTTTAAAATCACGATTTTGAAACAAGATGGATTCCATATTTCATTTTGAAATGGGTCACGTGATCTCTTCATCCAATGGTCACATGATCGCTTCATATAGGAGGTGTAATTATATTTCAATTTTTATTTAAAAAACTACTGTATATATTTTGCTGAAATTTTTTTTTATATTTTATGGGATAATTTAAATATTTCCTAAAACTTTCGAAGCAATTTGTGAATTTTAAATCCGCTTAAAAAATGTCTGAAAAATTAGGTCCCATAAGGTTGAATGTATTTCATTTTTTCAACCCGGGTTCAATACAAAACTAATTGGGTGATATTATTCATTTATATTCCCATAGGTCCCACAGACCGTCGTCTGAACAACATACTAAAATTTCATTTTGATAAAGTCATTTTTACGGCAGTTATCGTGTTAACGGACAGACAGACAGACAGACAGACAGACAGAATGAACAAAGTCATGAATAATTTTCAACTATGTTGTAAAGTGTTAAGAAACAACAAGAAAGATCAATCATGCTTAAAGCATTGATTATGAAACACTTTCCAACTTCAATGCAATTTTATTTAAAAAAGTCGAAAATGCAATACATTCCTCGGTAATATTTTAAAACTTATCACAATACTACATTAATTTATTATATTTAAAAACTTAAACCTTCATTGAAAAAAATGAACTTCATTCAAATTACTGCGTTGAAATATAAATTGCCTGGTTTAAATATCTACTAAAATGCGATACATTCCACGGTAATATTTTTAAAACTATCATAATACTACGATAATTTATTATATTTGAAAACATCGAAGCAACTGAAATTAATTCAAATGACGTCATAGAAAAAATAACACGCCTGGATCTCTCTATAAAAACAGGATTTCATTCATAATTTTCTCCCATTCATTTCATTCATCACAATACTGTAATAATTTATTTTATTTAAAAATTAAGACCATGGAGCTACAAGTAATTAAACTCTATGCTTAAAACTTCATCGAAAAAAATCGTCCTTCTCTTTATAAAATCAATTTATATTTCATTCATATCAGCCATGCAGACTCCATGGACTAAATTATTTTGTGTTAAAGAAATACAGCAATTCTAATACATCTCATTCTACCTATTTTGCTGTTTACATTTTACATAAGTGAAAAATAGGCTTCGTTGTAGAAATAATCAAATTTGGATAATCGTTTAAACTCAAATATATTGTATTTGCGTTGTTGCAGTATGTAGATGCACAGAATTTAAGCAAAAATAAAGTAGTTTTAGGACGGATACAACACTCAATATGAATTAAAAAGAACTTAAAAAATCACGATTTTGACACAAGATGGATGCCACATATCATTTTGAAGTGGGTCATGTGATTGTTTCATATCATGGTCACGTGATCGTTTCATATAAGAGGTGTAATTATTATTTTAATTTTTGTTTAAAAAACTACTGAATATATTTCGCTGAATTTTTTTTTATATATTTTACGGAACAATTTGAATATTACCTAAAATTTTCGAAGCAATTTGTGAATTTTAAATCCGCTTAAAAAATGTTTGAAAAATTAGGTCCCATAGGACTCAATGTATTTCATTGTTTCAACCCGGGTTTAATCCTAAAGTAATTGGGTGATATTATTCATTTATATTCCCATAGGTCCTACAGACCGTCTGAACAACATACTAAAATTTCATTTTGATTAAGTCATTTTTACGGCAGTTATCGTGCTAACGGACGGACAGAGAGACAGACAGACAGACAGAATGAACAAAGTCATAAACACTTTTCAACTTTGTTGTAAAGTGTTAAAAATGAAAAGAAAAAGCAACTGAAATAAAGAAACAAAAGCAAATAATTTTTAAAAGTTTTATAAAAGCTTGCAAAACTTACTTGAATAAAGCAGGCATATGTCACAAACAGCAGTTTGATTTATTAAGTTTCGTTAGAACATTCTAAACTCTAAAACGTGACAAAATGGTTTCTTACTCAAATTTCCTTTGATGTCTTATTTGAGACTTGTCCGTTATCGGCATGTGGGAAAATAAATGGTGGGCTAGACAGGATTTTATAGCGGATCAGAAGATATTCATGACTTCGGGATAGCGACAGACTTTTGCGATAAGCATTCCTTGCAAGAAAAGATCAAAAGGATCGTGAAGTAAGTGTTTTCGCAGGATTTTTACTCTACGATAAATAAAAGAAAGTAGAAGAGGAGAAGGTATGTTCAGAACTCTTATATATCATTGCATAAACTATATATTTAGTATATCAGTATCTGCAATGAATCATGTATTAAACTAGCTGCATACACCGTAAAATGGCAGGAGAAATAACAAGAAAGATCAATCATGCATAAAGCATTGATTATAAAACACTTTCCAACTTCAATGCAATTTCACTTAAACATCTCTAAAAAGCGATGCATTCCTCGGTAATATTTTTTAAATTATCGCAATACTACAATAATTTATTATATTTGAAAACTTCATCAAAAACAACTGAAATTTATTCAAATGACGCCATCGAAATATAACATGCCTGGCTCTCTCTATAAAAGCAGCATTTCATTCATAAGCATTTTCCCATTCATTTCATTCATCACAATACTATAATAATTTATTTTATTTAAAAACATAAGACCATGGAATTACAAGTTATTAAACTCTATACTTAAAACTTCAAAGAAAAAAAATCATCCTTCTTTCTGTAAAATTAATGAATATTTCATTCATATCAGTCATGCAGACTCCATGAGCTAAATAATGTTGCGTTAAAGAAATACAGCAATTCTTATACAACTCATTCTACATATTTTGCTGTTTACATTTTACATAAGTGAAAAATAGGCTTCGTTGTAGAAATAATCAAATTTGGATGATCATTTAAACTCAAATATATTGTAATTGCGTTGTTTCAGTATGTAGATGCACAGAATTAAGCAAAAGTAAATCGGTTTTAGGATGGATACAACACTCAATATGAATTAAAACGAACTTTAAAAATCGCGATTTTGAGACAAGATGGATGCCATATTTCATTTTGAAGTGGGTCACGTGATCGCTTCATATAAGAGGTGTAATTATTATTTTAATTTTTATTTTAAAAACTACTGAATATATTTTGCTGAAATTTTTTTTATATATTTTATGGGATGATTTGAATATTACCTCAAATTTTCGAAGCAATTTGTGAATTTTAAATCCGCTTAAAAAATGTTTGAAAAATTAGGTCCCATAGGGTTCAATGTATTTCATTTTTTCAACCCGGTTTCAATCCAAAACTAATTGGGTGATATTATTTATTCATATTCCCATAGGTCCCACAGACCGTCTGAACAACATACTAAAATTTCATTTTGATTAAGACATTTTTACGGCAGTTATCGTGCTAACGGAAAGACAGACAGACAGAATGAACAAAGTCATAAACACTTTTCAACATTGTTGTAAAGTGTTGAAAATTATAAATATTGAAGCCATGGGCGTATTTAGGGGTATCAAGGGGAGTGTCAAAGCACCCCCCTAGAAAATTAATTGAATTAAAAGCCAATGTGAGAGAAAAAAAATTAAAAAATACTTTTTGTAATTAGAATATTCAACCAGAACTGCGTGTTTTCTCCCACGTGTATATTACTAAAAACAATTTAAACTTATATCTAAATGTAAAACTTAGAATTACAGCTTTTGGCATGTTTATGAATGTCCAATTTATTAGTCTATTTGCTGTGTCTCCAGGAAGGTTAGAATTCTGATATGGAAGGCTGAAATTTTTTTAAAGGTTGTAAAATTTTTAAAAATTGGTGCATACTAATTTTTAAAAGAGCTATACATACTAACTTTTAAAATGTGATGCTCACACTATCTATTCACATTTACTTTGTATCAATACATATTTCAAGTTTGAGAGTTATCTCTAAATTTTGAATGCAGTCAATTTTAGAACCCACCTGGAAAAAATCCTATATACGCCCATGATTGAAGATAAAACAAGCTTTATTTCACACTCTCAATTTCATTATCTCAATTACTGCCATTTCTACAATTACTACTACATTTAAAAGGAGACCTTAATAAATGAAAAATTTTAAACCTTTCAAAGCTTACTATAGCACCCACAATCCGGAGCCCATTTATTGAAAGATTAGTATTTTAAATAAAAAATTTGCAGTGGCTCCAGTTAACAAATTTTTTTTTTTTTTTTGTGGATGATTTGTATTTTCTAGATATTTTCAAAACAGTTCAAAATATCAAAACTAAGACCGCCTTTACAAAATAGTTCAAAATATTAAAACATCGAAACTAGAACCACAGTATTCACCACAAAACGAAACTAGAACCACAATTTCCATTTTGTACGTCTTATAAGAAGTGTAATAAAAGACCTTCTATCAAAGTTGTGTGCTTAATCTTATTTATTTGAAATCAGACGTGATACCAACTTATTTACTAGAACCACAGTTTCAAAATAATTAAAAATATCAAAATATCAAAATTATAACTGTAAACTTTTGAAATATCCACATTTCTGTCAATCTGTCGTTTTAAGATAGCCTTAACCTGAATTTAAAACTAATAAAACGCTATATTTCTAGATTATTTTTTAACACTTTACAACAAAGTTGAAAAGTGTTTATGACTTTGTTCATTCTGTCTGTCTGTCTGTCTGTCTGTCTGTCTGTCTGTCTGTCTGTCCGTTAGCACGATAACTGCCGTAAAAATAAGTTTATCAAAATGAAATTTTAGTATGTTGTTCAGACGGTCTGTAGGACCTATGGGAATATAAATAAATAATATCACCCAATTAGTTTTTTATTGAACCCGGGTTGAAAAAATGAAATACATTGAACCCTATGGGACCTAATTTTTCAAACATTTTTTAAGTAAATTTAAAATTCACGAATTGCTTCGAAATTTTTAGGAAATATTCACATTATCCCATAGAATATATAAAAAAAAAATCAGTAAAATATGTTAAGTAGTTTTTTAATTAAAAAAATTATTTAATATAGGGAAAAAAACAAATTCAATTAAATTCTGACTTTGGGATATCTTTCAGAAAGAAAAGAGAGAGATATTATATAATAAATATCTCTCCATTTGTTAAAACGTTTTGCATATGGGAGTGGCTTCATATTTTAAAATAATTTGGTAGATAACAATTTTTCATTTTTTTTTAATTTTATATAACTCTTCATGATAAATTTAATTGATGGCATTTTAAATGCACTTTCCTACGTCCTAGAGAGTTAAAATTTGGTACACAGCTTAAATTTGTAGAACATTTTATTCTACAGCAATTTGGTGGATCTTTAAATATAGATCATACATTTTTTTCGAAATGACCCGCAATTAATCCCCGTTCACTTTTATAAATCATTGTTGTAATATTGTTAAAAATTCTGATGTGGACAGCACATGTCTTTCCCTGCAGACTCATATTCGTTCTCTTTATTTATTCAATGATAATTTGAGTTTATCTGCACAACATAAGTATTTTAAATGACATTGAATTTACACGTTAAACTTAAATTTGTTTCTCATTTGATAACTGGACTTATTGTCAAAGGTGGCGTAGCGAAAACGCGAAAAAACTAGAATATCTCAAGAACGGCTAGTCCTAGAGTAATGGGGTTAGTCTTATTCTTTTTGTTGTCAAAAATCACATATAAAATAGGAATTTAATTGATATAATTGAGCACACGTAGTCTTTTATTTTTATATATAACGATTTTTGCTGGCCATTTCGCAAAAATAGCCCGTTCCTTTTTCCCGAATCGTAGTAGAATAACCTACAAATGATTTATATACAAAATTTTGTTAAATTTGGTATATAAATCACTTGTAGGTTATTGAAATATTATACTCCAAATTTTGTTAAATTTGGTTCATTAGTTTTTAGCTAGAGTGGATAAAGGCAATTTCTGCGGCCATTTCGCAAAGAAGGCAGATTCTTTTATTACGAATCGTACTATAATCTAATGAACATCAGGATTTCCCACAAAAAACATACCTACCAAATTGTATGAAATTCGGTCCATTAGTTTTTCAATTAGAGTGGATGTAATATCCACACAGACACACAGAAACATACACAGATACACCCTTACACACACAGACGTCTTCCTAAAAGTAGTTTTTTCGTGTTCTAGAAGTCCCAAAACGTGTAGATACTTTGAAAATTCGAGTTCCGATCTTCGGCACGATTCCAATACTTTGAGTACATACACATACACATATATATTATCTGTGTATCTAAATTCCGTGCCTATGCAATTACAATAGTTGTGATTTTAAATGATCCCTAAACTTTTATTATTTCTTCAAGGAAGCCTAATTTTAACATATGCAGAATGCAAATATCTCAAGCGATTGTAAGATGAATTACATAAGAATTGCTGAATTTTTTTCACACAAAATTATTTAGCTCTGGAGTCTGGAATACAAGTTATATGAATGAAATATTCATTGATTTTGCATAAAGAATCAGATGATTTATATTTCGATACAGTTTTAAATATTTAAGCATAATAAATTACTGTAGTACTGTGATAATGTAAAAGATATTACCACTGAATGAATCACATTTTAGAAATTTTTAAATGAAATTACATTTCAGTTGGAAAGTGTTTCATAATCAATGCTTATGCATGATTGATCTTTCTTGTTATTACTTAAATCGCTTATTATTACTGCTTTCCATTTATTTATCCCTCTTCTGTGTTAATAAGTGTGCATATTTTAGTTTGTAAATCAAAGCAATTGAATATTGAATCCAACCGGACTCAACGAGTAATTACTAAGTGTTCTGTGTGTATATTCATTAATTAAAATTAACTTAAGCGGTCTACACTCGACTTTCTCATACCAGAATCCATTTTTAGTATCTTTTTCTTTGTCAAATTTTATAAGAAAAATTTTGAAAAATCGATATCACGGATCCAAATGATCACATCTATAGAGTGCTAAAAAAGCTTGAAAAAATATTTCGATTGAAACCATACTTGACAATGTACATCACCTCCCGGGGGGGGGCGATTAACTTGCCCCCCCCCCCCCCCCCCGAGGTTACTAATGACGTCACGAAGACAAAATTGTATCCCTGTTATTTTTTACAATGATGGTTGAAACAATAAAGTCTCGTGATCATGTTAAATTTTGCCCTATGCTGCCATGTTAAAAAATTTCAAATAAATTTCGAAGTTTTCGCTCGAATTTAAAAAAAAATTATCTAGTTCCAGATAAAGCCGGATGTAAAGTTTTGTGAAAATCCATTAATATCTGTGGCTCCCTGTTGTGCGCACAAGAAGTCGACCACGCACATCAAACAGACAGAGAGACAGACATCACTCCAAAAATAGTCGAAACGTATTCAGGAATCCTTAAAACATATATTGGCACCAAAATCTCGAAATCGAAAATTTTTGTGAAAACAATACTTTCTCAATATTACGTATGAGAAAGTTAAAATTCAGAGTCCAGAAAATTTAGTAACCTTTGCCCTAATTAAAAAATATCTCAAGTCTTTCGAGAAAGTAGCATACTTAATTGTGTGACTATCTATATGTCCTCTAGGAGTTGCATAATAAATCTGTAATCCTCTTTCACTGATAACATCCTCCAATTTAAATAACTCTTCCAAACTGTCCATACTACACTATAGTAATCACATTAACGTTCAATAACCCACGGAAAAAATCCCATAATTTATAACTATTCGGACGGAATGGCATCGGAAAAATATGAAAGTCTTGTCGAACTGCGCCAGAAAAATCGATTTTTCTCTTTAATAAGATATTCTTGAATGATTTTTATCACGGCGGGAACGAATTTTGCATGCAAGATAAAAGCTAAATCGGAACTGGTTATATAGAACGAATAGAAAAATCGATATTGAAGACTTCCCCGCCAAAAACGCCTTGTTTATCGATATACCATGGTTAGGGTAATTAAGTCTGAAATTTAAAACAATGGAGGAGAAACAGAATCTAATAAAAATCGAAGTCTGTATAAAATGTTTAGAATGTGTTTAAAAATGTATAGATAAAGCGGTTTCGTGATGTAAGATGACATTGATTAACGAACTGCTTGTACGTGTTAGAAATTTATTAACGAAAGTTCTCAACCGATAATGTGTCTCAGATTGATTTACTGTGAGATTATGAAAATGACTGAGATAATAGATATGACTATGATTATAAACATGACTACTAAATCAAAATGAACTAAAGTATGCGTAAATACTAATATTACTTCCCATAACATATTCAGTGGTCCTAGGTAAGTCCTTAAGCACCGCAATAACTTTGTAAGGAGAGTTCTCAACTGCTGATGTATCTTAGATTGATTTACTGTGACATTATGAATATGACTATAATGGATATGACTATGATTACAAACATGATCACCAAATCAAAATGAACTACTAAAGCATGTTTAAATACTAATATTACTTCCTCTAATTTATGCAAGTTTCCTAAGAAAGTCCTTCAACACTCCAATAACTTTGTAAAGAAAGATCCGTGAGTGTGTACGTGAGGTCGGTCTACAAGGTAGGATCAAAAGTTCGGAGACTGTGCTAATATCTCCAACCCTGATTGGAGGAGAGGAGAACTATGTTATCGTGGCGTAGATGTGCATGTGACGCGAGATGTGAAAAGGAAAAAGCAGGTCCGCAGTGCAAGGTTTTTCCAGACATTGCGTGTCAGCGAACGGCTACAGTTTACATGACACGCATTGTCTGGAGAAACACCTGTTTCTTCCTTTTCACATCTCGCGTCACATCTACGCCACGGAAAAATAATTCCCCTCTCCTCCAATCAGGATTGGATCAACACAGTCTCCGAACTTTTTGATCCTACCTTGTATATATAATAAAGTGGTTTGAAAAAAAATTGATTGCAGCTCTCCTTGACAGAGAAATAAAAAAAAAGGTCAGGATGTAATAAACTCGACAACAAAGCGAGATTAACGAAAAATGACAATTACAAAGTGGTAAGGCATTGCCTAATGAATAATAATCGACAAAAAACTACTACAGAAGGCATTCATTTGACACAGTATAGTTATTGGCGAACTAGTCTCATATTCAGGACTGATAAAATAAACTACCCTTACATGCACAGGAATCTAGCGTAGCTGCCTTTTATTTTACAGAGGGGGACTACTTCACTGGCATTATTTACATACACTCGTAAATCGTACGGCAACGTTTAACAGTATTGTGGCGTGGCTGCGTATCTAGCAACCGATTAGACGTGTCTAGTCTTTATTGCCTTCCACATATACGTTTCGTTCGTTCCTGCTGCCGATTACTACTCGCTAGATAGTACTCTACAACTTTGTAACTGACTTTAGTCATCCCTTCTCGCTTTGTTGCTAAGTTCGTTCTCCTAACTTTTAAAATTATCCTCTATGGGCACTGTAATCGGCAAGGCATGGTCACTTTACTATATACAGACTTAATGTGTACACTCAAGGTTCTTTCTATACAAAGTTATTAATGTTGTGCTTGAGGACTGTCCTAGGAACCCTATATATATATATATATATATATATAATAAGATAAATATATATATATATATATAGATATATATATATATATATATATATATATATATATATATATATATATATATAGATATATATATATATAGATATATATATATATATATATATATATATATATATATATATATATATAGATAATTAAAAATGAATGTTACCACAGAAACTCGTATATGACCTGAAGATGAATTTAATTCTGATTAATCATCGAATTTGGGACGGTGCTGTTCTTTTCTCTTATCGGCATTATGGCCGTGAATTTGCTTCTATGGTGATGTTAATATTACTTGAATTTTTTTTTTATTTTTTTTTTATTTTTACATAATTCTTATTATTACATATTTCAAATATATATATATATATATATATATATATATATATATATATATATATATATATATATATATATATATATATATATATATAATATATATATATATATATATATATATAATATAATATATATATATATATATATATATATAATATAATATATATATATATATATATATATATAATATAATAATATATATATATATATATATATATATATATAATATAATATATATATATATATATATATATATAATATAATAATATATATATATGTATATATATATATATATATATATATATATATGTATATATATATATATATATATATATAGATATAGATATATATATATATATATATATATATATATATATAGATATATAATAGAAGTTTGAAAATCCAATGAACGAAAAGTAAGAAGATGTAACACGATAAACCTAACTTTTTAAAAACACCCACAGAATAAAATATAATACAGCAAATCATCAATCAAATGGATTAAAAATACAAAACACTAGCTATCAAGTTACAGAAAATCAACCAAATTAAAAGGTATGGAAACAAAAAAAGAAAAACTTAAACTAAATTCAACTATCTAACTGTCGTACAAAACAAATGTAAAAATCAATTAATCCTCAAGCATATGGAAAAAATAAAAAATTAATATCGAATCAACAAGTCAATGAAAAATATAATACAAAGGTATGGAATCTAAATAAGTATAACAAACGAAATCAAGCACAAACGCCTTACACGTGGACGAGGCTCTAAGCCTAAATCATGAATTGTTAACCTCTACAAAAATCTAATCATGTCCAAGTTTTTTGTAGAAGCAAACTCAAAAATGTATGTTTCTGAAGAAATAGATAGATTAAATCTATGAACTATTTCTACTTGGACGACATACATAAAGATGGAATAAAAAAGAAAAAATGAATACCTGGAAAAAGCACAGCATGTGTACAGACGATTCATTACAGGGATCGAGGGAACACTGATAGAAGAGACCAGTGTTGCCATTCGTAAAGAAAAAATAAAAAACCATTTACTGTTGCCATTCATAAGAATTGAAAAACTGTGAAGCGAAATGTAAAGAAAAAGTATTAATATACAATAAGAGCTACTAAAAAGAGGGGCAAATAAAGGTAATGCTTAAGTGGGAAGTGAATGGGGAAGGAAAAAAAAAAAAAAAAAAAAAAAAAAAAAAAAAAAAAATGGAGATGACTGGCTAATATAAGATACTATGAATAGAATTATATGATACTATGGAAAGAATTATGAAAATCCAGCTATTTTAAATTTTTTAACAATACTATTTACTAAATAAGTGGGATATTTATATAAATTACTAGTAATTTTGAGATTATTGATATGTATAGCATGAAATTTTTTATCAGATAATCTAAAAAGCTGATTGAGTATAATATTTCTAAACAATTGAATCGAGTTACAGGAATTAAAAGGTAAGATTTTATTAATATTAAAATTATAAAAGTCTTTTTTATCATATAAATTTGTAACAATTCTATTAGAAGGATCAATAAAAAGATTTAAATCCAAAAAATTAACATTTTTATTAATAGTAGCTTCATTAGGTATTAATTCCAAATTGTCTGGATAGTAATCTATATCTATGAGATAATTTTCTGTATGTACTAAGCAAATCAGATCATCAACATATCTGTAAAAAGTATAATCTATTGAAGTAAATGACATTTCATAATGATAAAGGTATAAATTAGCTAGCATACTGCTACTACAGCCACCCTGTGGAACTCCTGAGACTTGTAAGTATAATTTATTTCCTTGAAAAATATAATTATTGAAAATAACAAAGTGAAGAAGTTTAGGAAAATTTTTAAATTTAATTTGATTTGAAAGAGGTGTAATATAAGCATTATATAGAGCTAAAATTACATCATATAGATCAGATATCTTAATATTATTAAAAAGATCTTTAAAATCAAAAGTTTGAAATCCTATTATTTTTCTAAGAGATGTTAATTTATTCTTTAATTCTTTACTATTATTTAGAATATGGTAGTTATTGCTAGTCTGGCTTAAACTATTATTTATTAGATTTAAAGAATTTAGTAATAATTTACTCGCAGTAGTAGAGTAAGTATTATGACCACTAGTAACTGTTCTAAATTTAATAGGATTTTTATGAAATTTTGGAATAAGCACTATATAAGGAAATTTAAGATATTTATATTTAATATTTAAATCATTATACATATTGATAATTTTCAATTTAATACTATTGATGGAATGTAAATCAGGTTTAAAAAGACTATTATTTTTTAAATAATCTAACAGAAATTGAATATAAAATTTTTTACAGATAATAGCATAATTATTAGAGGCTTTATCAACATAGGTGATAACAAAGGATCTTTGTAAATCATTAATGGAATGTTTAATATTATCAATATTATATAAAGATCTAGACAATTTAATATCTCTAATAGCATTTTTAATTGATTCTAATATAGTAAATTTCCACATATTAAATGCCTCTAATGGCAGAGCGTATTTACAAGCTAATTTATATATATATTTATCAAGATCAAGATTAATTGATTTTAAGACTTTAAAAGAATTATTACAAGAAGGTATCCTAAATTTAGTGCCAAATGACATAATGGTTCTTAACACATTGTCACTAACAAGGTCTAAATCTCCTGTAACTATGTGCCCCAAGTCAGGATTTAGAAATTTAGCAAATTTATTTAATTTACAAATACATTCACTATCTACAATTGACTGAGAAGAATGATCAATAGAGAGCGATTGTGAAACTTCATTATAATTAAATATAGACCTACCAATAGGCTTATTGTATTTGAATGTCTTTGAAACAAATAAATCACCAATAGGCAATAATAGGCCTTTTTTTTTTTTTTTTTTTTTTTTTTTTTTTTTTTTTTTTTTTTTTCCCCCATTCACTTCCCACTTAAGCATTACCTTTATTTGCCCCTCTTTTTAGTAGCTCTTATTGTATATTAATACTTTTTCTTTACATTTCGCTTCACAGTTTTTCAATTCTTATGAATGGCAACAGTAAATGGTTTTTTATTTTTTCTTTACGAATGGCAACACTGGTCTCTTCTATCAGTGTTCCCTCGATCCCTGTAATGAATCGTCTGTACACATGCTGTGCTTTTTCCAGGTATTCATTTTTTCTTTTTTATTCCATCTTTATGTATGTCGTCCAAGTAGAAATAGTTCATAGATTTAATCTATCTATTTCTTCAGAAACATACATTTTTGAGTTTGCTTCTACAAAAAACTTGGACATGATTAGATTTTTGTAGAGGTTAACAATTCATGTTTTAGGCTTAGAGCCTCGTCCACGTGTAAGGCGTTTGTGCTTGATTTCGTTTGTTATACTTATTTAGATTCCATACCTTTGTATTATATTTTTCATTGACTTGTTGATTCGATATTAATTTTTTTATTTTTTCCATATGCTTGAGGATTAATTGATTTTTACATTTGTTTTGTACGACAGTTAGATAGTTGAATTTAGTTTAAGTTTTTCTTTTTTTGTTTCCATACCTTTTAATTTGGTTGATTTTCTGTAACTTGATAGCTAGTGTTTTGTATTTTTAATCCATTTGATTGATGATTTGCTGTATTATATTTTATTCTGTGGGTGTTTTTAAAAAGTTAGGTTTATCGTGTTACATCTTCTTACTTTTCGTTCATTGGATTTTCAAACTTCTATTATTATTGAAATCATTTTATTTATGAGCTGCATTTGCGCAATAAATTAAATGTATTTTGCATTTTCATTCCATTTACTTAATAACTTTAAATTCTTTATTTAATAATTTCTGCATAGTATCTTTCATAATTTTGTAAGCTATAGTATCTAAAAAAAATTTTATATAGATATATATATATATATAGATATATATATATATAGATATAGATATATATAGATATAGATATATAGATATATATAGATATAGATATATAGATATATATAGATATATATATATAGATAAATATATATATATATATAATAAGATAAATATAATAAGATATATATATAATAAGATAAAAAAAAAAATATATATATATATATATATATATACTCTAAGATAAAAAAATCAACGCACCCCGCAAAATAATCCGATAGTAATGAAACTTTACATGCAAACACCTTTCCACCGAATATGCAAATGAACAAAAATTCGCAGCCAGTGAATGAATTGTCGGAACTACAACGCATTGAAAATGAGCACCATGGTAGTGTATATAAGGAGCGAACCTCGCTTTCGGGAACGAAACGTGCAGTGGATTTCGATTGCGTTTACGTACCTTGACTGTAGCAATGCCTCGCCGGCGAATTCGCGGCCACTACGAGCATATGAAGGAGTTTGGAAGAGGGCGTGCCGTAGGACTGCATGAGGGTGGATGGGCACACCAACGCATCGCTCGGCATTTGGGCAGGAGCGATGCAGCAATTAGACGATGTTGGTAGGAATAGGTCCGGAATGGCAGATTTCAGCGGACAACGGACGGCCTAGAGCGACAACACAACGGGAAGATAGAGCGATTGTCAGAGCAGCTATGACAGCACGAGATTCGTCGTTATCAACCATCCAACGAGTGACAAACACGGAAGTGACCACCCGGACCATTAATAGAAGGCTACGGGAGCGAAATATATACTTGCGGCGCCCATTACGCCAGCTACCACTGACGAGTATGCACAGTCAACAGCGATTGCAATGGTGCCGGGTCCGATCAACGTGGAATTGTTTGGATTGTGAACGAATTGTCATCAGTGATGAGTCCAGTTTCGAACTTCTGACGACCAGCGCAGACGTGTCTGGAGACAGCCCGGATATCGTCAGGATCCTGCTCTTACTGTCACACGCCACACGGCCCGACAACAGGGAGTTATAGTCTGGGGTGCCATTTCGTTTGATAACCGGACTCCTTTGATAGTCCTCTGTGGCACCATCACAGCAAAGCGGTACGTTGCCGTTATTCTACGACCCGTTGTATTGCCATTCCTGTCGCGACACATCGGACTAACTTTTCAGTAAGATAATACCAGGACACACACGGCACGCCTCTCTATTGATTGTCTGCGTGCTTACGACACACTTCCTTGGCCAACCAGATCCCAAGATCTCTCGTGTATTGAGCACATTTGGGGTGTAATGGGCGTCGCCTGCGACCATCCCAAAATGTAGGCGAATTAGCTCGTCAAGGAGGCCATTTGGAACGACATCCCTCAGAACACCATCCGGCAACTTTATGCATCAATGGCACGTCGGATAACAGCTTGTATCAAGGCCAAGGGTGGACCAATGCCATAATTGACGTGCTCAGATCTTTGTAGATCTTTCAGTGCGATAAATCATCCAATTGTTCAGAAATTCTAATCATTGCGTTTACTGTACATATCACATTACACGTACCAAATTTTGTCTTATTTGGATAATTTTTTTTGATGCGTCGATTTTTTTTGTCTTAGAGTGTGTGTCTTAGAGTGTGTGTATGTAAATTAAATAGAAATAAAATAGAAAATTCGAATTTGAGCGTCCGATAGATTTACATGTTCTGGATACCCCCGAACACAAATTAGCTATATGTATGAATTAGCTATATGTACGAATTAGCTACATTAGCTTAGAGCCTGTATATGTCCACATTTTTTTTTGTACAATGCATATATCCTCTCTAGTTAAAAATATCTGAACATATACATGTAATAAGGTGGTCTTATCATATGACTACCAACAGTTTGTTTATATAAACTAAAGTGATAACACCTTGAGTTGATAAGACCTATCCTTCGCCAAGCTTGTTTGCACCATGAAACTTCTCTAAGGCGACGACCCACCGGGCCTAGAACAAGTGGTTAAGATAGGTAGTCGCTTAATACAGGGAATTTTGTTTGCGGTGTACCAGATGTTTTAACACTTGTGGTCTCTTAAAACAAACAGTCGTTACTACTGGTTTCGCCGTATTTATTTCTCTGCGAAAATGACTAATTGAGAAATTTAGATTTAAAATACATTGAAATACTGTTTCTTATATTTTAAAGAAACAGCTTATTTTAAACAGTGTAACCGTTGCGAATGTTTTGACAAATTTCTCTAAGATTTTCCCTTCGTTAATCACACCTTTATATTATTATTATTATATTATTATTATTATCATTTCAGCTACACTCTCACTACTATATTCCACACTTTACTGTCGATGCTTTCATACCGCCAAACATTCAAATGCATTGCAGATAACAGAACCCATGGACTGGTTTCGCATTTTTTAGGCACTAGTCAGAATGTTAAAGCCATTTGAAGCCAGATTCATGGTTAGACTGTCTCGGTATCTATAAATGTCAGCAAAATTGTGACACATAGCAAGTTTTCTTGCTGCTATTGCAAATATCGGCTCTCCCATGCGGACGAGCGCAAGATGAACGTGGAATCAGTTCATGGATTCTGTTATCTGCAATGGAAGCGGGATCCTTACTTTGGGAACGCATTCTATAGGCTATTTCTCAGTGTATAAAAGTGGGGTCATTCTATAGACCATCGTGCACATAAACTTTTGTTTTTCAAAAACTTTAGGTTCAGGAAAATCTGACAGAGCAACGCGAAGTTCCGAAGCAGGTTCTTCAACCTGGGTGGTGACTGGGAATGCCCCACCGCAGAGGCACACCTGGATAGCAATGGAAAGAATAATTCCGATAACGAAGCTAATTTAAAGGAAAGATTTGTCGTTTAGGATGCCATAAAAATAACTTTGAAGCCATTTCAGAGAAAGCGACGAGATAAAATGCAATCAACGAACATAGATATTCACATTCCACTCTTGCAACTTCGGAATTGTCCTGATGTTTTATGTTCGTTAAATAAATTTCACTACTACAACATTGCTCGTGGAAAAGCAGAGAATAAAATTTAATCATACGTGACATGAAACCAAATTGAGAGTGTAGGCAGATTCGATTCAAAATAATATTACACTGCTTACAACTGAAATAGCAACACCAGCAAGAAATTGATTTATCCTTATGAAACATGAAGATGTACAAATGATCGAAAAATCATACCTGGAAAATGAAAGCATAGAACTTTATTGACACTAGATCAATATGGAATAGGCCTACCACAAGCGGCTATACAGTATTGAATGCTACGAGACATCCAGTCAATAAGATGGTCAATGGTGTGCTGAAGGTACGCGGATTGCAGTTCGTTCACAAAATTCAAAATATAGCACCGTTGAACAATTTGCGAAGAATTGCATGCGAGAAATAAGAAGATCGATGATTTGTTCTCTTGTTATGAAACCAAGAATAATTTTCTTCTGTGTTTTCAATAACTTTAAGAAAATAAGAAAAGTCATAAAATTTCAATGGGCTGGGATTAGGCGTTTTGGAGGAATCGCTTCTCAAAGTAGTTATGCGGTCAAAATGACCGCTTCCGTCGTTCTAGTGTTAAAAATGAATTACGATATGAGAAAGTCGCGTTAAAGCAGACTCCAGTTACATATATTTTTATTGAGCCATATAAGCGTTTTATGCTTCCCTGGTGTCAATTCCTATAAAACAGATAATCCTCTACAACTTTTTTATATATATAACTTTATTGCCTAATTACTCTAACTTTTAAAATTCTCCACTAGGGGCGCTGTAATCCCTTTCATTCTACCGGGCATAGTTGCTTTACTATGCAGAATTGACTTGGACTTTCCCTTTCAAAGTTATTGGTGTGCTTAAGAATTTCTTTCCTAGATCCTAGGAAGGTTGCATATTATCTATCCGGTCTAGTCTTTATCTATATTGTCTATCCTTTCCCTAATCTATAATCATCCTGCATTCAAATTACTTTATTCTAATTAGATTTTTCAGAGTTTGTGAAAAAAAAGTTATATCCTCTTATTCACTACATTTGTTAATCATCTTGAGTGCTCAAGTTTCACAATTATGCGTCATATTTCCGTAAACTAGCTTTCCTTTTACTTCAACTTCGTGTTTATCTTCTTAATTTTAGGTCTGAGTTTCAAATTAAATCAGCATTTTTTTTTCACTCAGACCTCTGTCATAAAACAACGCGGAAGCATTTTAGTTTTACTTGAGAAAAAAGTCATTTTATCCAGCTTTTTACTTTCCCTACATACATAGTTTAATACATAAAAAAAATATAGTGATGCAGTCGAAAATTTGAATTCGAGTTTCTGACGAAAGAACACATTTTAAGCATCCTTAAACTCGATTCGAACGTTTTAGAGGTGTGTATGCTAGTGTACGTGTATGCATGCATGTGTGTATATATATGTGGGTGTGCGTGCGTGCGTGTATGCATATATGTGTATATTATACATATATATATATGTATGTGTGTGTGTGTGTGTGTGTGTGCGTGTGTGTGTGTTCGTTCGTGCTTGCATGTATGCATATGTGTGAATGCGTGTATGTGTGTGCGCGTGCGTGTATGTGTGTGTGTGTGTGTGTGTGCGTGCGTGTATGTGTGTGTTCGTGCGTGCTTGCATGTATGCATATGTGTGAATGCGTGTATGTGCGTGCGCGTGCGTGTATGTATCTGTGTGCATGCGTGTATGTATGTGTATGTATATGTATATGTGTCTACGCGCGTGTATGTATGTATTTGTATATGTATATATGTCTGTGTGTGCATGCGCGTATGTATTTGCGTATATGTTTGTGCGTGCGTGTATGTATATGTGTGTATATATATTTACGTATGTATGTGTGAGACAGAGAGAGTGTGTGGGAGCGATATCTCACTGACAAATGACACGTTTCGAAAGTAATTTTGTACGATTATTACCATCAGTGAATAGGGTAGCGCTATTGATTTTAAACGCGTTGTCTGTTTTACAATACCTCCAAATTTTCGAATGATTTTTTTAAACAATCATTTAAAAATCAACACCTTCTATAACTAAAAATAATTTCATACTTAAGCTTTTTTTAGAAAACATATGGTACCAAACTTTAAAACGTTAGCATGAACCGTTTTCAAGATACTGCACGTTTTACAAATAAATTTATTTAAAAAAAAAAAAAAAAAAAAAAAAATGACAAGCATTAAAATTAAATAGTGTCATCCAATAGGTTCACTTTCAATATGCAATA
The DNA here is from genome assembly GCA_951213105.1 of Amaurobius ferox. Classification (NCBI taxonomy): domain Eukaryota; kingdom Metazoa; phylum Arthropoda; class Arachnida; order Araneae; family Amaurobiidae; genus Amaurobius; species Amaurobius ferox. Next base: position 96,054,881 of record OX578137.1, read on the forward strand.
TTATATAATAAATTTGTTAACATTATTCTCATGGATCTGGTTCATTCCATTCACGAGATAAGTATACTTTTTATAATAGTTTTGTATTTCGATACCACAGAATTTACTAATAAGTCATTTATTTCACGGGATACTAATTAAATATCAATTACATTTTGATGCAAATTTTACACGTGAGGATGAATAAATCACTCTGTTTGGACTGGTAAGTTGTCACAAGCGTCCGATTTCAACTTACATGGCATTAATTGAATGCTAACAACATTGTACCGTGGACCTTGTACATCATTATTTCACTGTAAAAGAGAGCAGTGCCACTGCATTATGCAGGGAAAATATCGTGCTGCCCACATCAAATTTTTTTACTAATAATATCATGAAAATGGATATAGGTCCACTAACTGAATTAAAAAGTTTCCCTCAAACTTAATTTAGCTCAAGGGTAATAAAAATACATTTTTTTTACAACTTTATTTGAAAATGGGCTTTTAAAACCGCCAGGGAATCTTTTTTAGCATCCCGTATATTTTCGTTTGCCATGTCCATGCTTAAATTGATATTAACTGCAAATTTCAGACTCAAGCAGGAATTATGATAAATAGTGCGCCAAACTGAAAAATGATTGTTTCAAATTATCTTTTGGGGAAATATCGATCGTGAACAAGAATGCTAAGATTTTTTTTTTTTTTTTTTTTTTTTTTTGTTATAAAAATTCTTTAGTCAGTATTAACATCTTAATTTTCTTTTTAAACTTTCCCATTTAATTTTAGAGTAAGAACTTCGCTAAAAATTATAGAATATAATAAACGGCGTCAACCGGTTTCGGAAGGGAAAAAAGCGACTTCCGGTTTCAGGATATAAAGAAAGAGCAACCACACCCACAAAAGCAAGAAGGCGCCTTTGAAAGACAACGTACTTCACTGCGTTATGAAAGAAGTTATTAATTTACATTTATCATCAAAGTATATTCAAAGTCTTAAGTTATTGCAATCTCATAGCAGGTCTACATCACTGTTACATGTCGTCGTTTACTTTGAAAATCGTGGTATACAAGGGAAAAAAGTTTGATTATGGTTCTTTTACTCTCCCTACAATACATTGTATTATATAAAGGAAAAGCATTGGAATCGTGTCAAAAATCGCAGCTCGAGTTTTCAACAGATCTACACGTTTTGATCACACTATAACTGGAAAATCTATTTTTTGCGTGACGTCTGTGTGTTTGTCTATCTGAGCAGTTAATGTATTCACTCTAACTCAAAAATTAATTGCCCAAATTTCATAAAATTAGGTAGGTAATTCTCTTTTGGAATACCTTGGTGCAGCTTAGATTTTTGTACGATTTTGAAAAAAAGAACCTACTTTTTTTTTTCCAAAATAGCCTACAAAAATCGTTAAAATCTAAAATGAAAAACTACATATGCTCACATGTATCAATTAAATGCTTGTTTCATACGTAATATTTGATGTCGAAAAGAAAAAGACCAGCCCCATTACTCTAAGACTAATTGTTCTCGAGAAATTGTAGTTTTTCTCATATTTTCCAACATTGCCTTTGAAAATATGTCCAGTCGCCAAATAAAAACGAAAATTGAATTAAAGCTGCAAATTCAGTGTAATTTCAAATAAATATCCGTGTTACTTTGTGCAATTAAACTCAAATTAACTAATTATGAAAATAAAAAGAAAATGAATTTAAATCTGTCGGGAAAGTCACGTGCTGCTCACATCAAAAAAAATTTTCAGTAGTTTGAGCTATCAAATATTAATTTAATTTAAATGTCCGTTTAATGTTTAGTATAAACTAGCAGCATACCTGTTCTTCGTACGGAGTATATAATATAAAAAAATTTATAATTCGCAATCATATGCAAATTCTGTTAAAATATTAAACTTATTGCTCCTAAAGAGAAGTTCAAGAATATATGTTCTAACTATGAAAAATTATCTTCACGGGCAGATCTGAAGAATAAAACATCCTGGCCCCTTTTGTAAGCAAATTTACAAAAAAAAAAAAAAAAGAATTGAATCAATATATGCAAAATGAAAGCATTAAAATTGTATAGGACCCTTATTACTTATATACGCGAATATTAGAAGATATAACCTGTATTAGTACATTAGAAGATTACATGTATTACAATCTCAAAAATCTTTGCCAAAATAAGAGTTGAGAAAATATGCCAGTGTGTTAGTAGAAGATTACCCGTATTACAATATGAGTCTCAAAAATCTTGAATAAATTGAAAATATCAATAATCCCCGTAATCTTTATACCAGAAGGTCGTAATTGATTCCATTATATGCCAATATATATCAAAACATATGCCAATATATATCAAAACATATGCCAATATATATCAAAACATATGCCAATATACCTGTACTACTTATATTCTCGTAGATTAGAAGATATACCTGTGTATTTGTAGAAGATTACTCGTACAACGTACAATATACGAGTTTCAACAAATTTTGTGTCATAATAAAACAATGGCATAATAACTTGAAAATATCAATAATCCCCGAAAATATCAATAATAATAACGTTTAAACCTGAAGACCGTAATTGATATTATCCAGTCAAAAATGCTATAAAAAAAATCAAATCGTGCTTTTCTAAAATATATTTTTATATCCATTTATTTATTATTCAAATCGAAAAAATAATAATTAAAATTAACAGACAGATTTAATTTAATTGCGTTTCTGAGCAACATGATATAAGATAAAATCTTCCTCATAAACTGCGAAATGAAATAACTATTTTGATTTCTTTATACTTTTGTTCAGTAAAAGCTTGTGAAACATAAACCATGGAGATTGATTTCCCATTTAAATCATGTTTCAAACAATTCATGTTTTCAGAAAGTGGCTAATTAGCGCAAAAATTCTCCCACCAAACTCAAAATTTCAAATGATTTTCAAGCTTTTCGTTTGGATAAACCACGGAGTTAGAAAGTAGAACTCTTAGGAAGAAGTTTCGTTTTTCATTAATATCTCAATAACTCCTAGTCTCAGATACTCGAAACTTGGACTAAATTCATGGGGGGCTATTTCAAGGCTATGCACAAAATTTCATCAAATTCGGTTTAGCCGTTCTCCCGTGATGATGAGACAAACGAAAATTTTGTTTTTTACTAATATCTCGAGAACCACTGATAGTAGAAACTCCAAGCATAGACTAAATTTTAAGTGGGACTATTTCCAGGCTACCAACAAAATTTCATGGAATTCAGTTCAGCCGTTCTCCCGTGGTGACGGAACAGACAGACAGACAGATTTTCAATTTTATTTATATAAACAAACAAAAAAGAAGTATTTTAGGGAGGTGTAAAAATTTGATTAATTGGAATTTGATAATTTTACGCATTGTGGATCATTTCCAATAGTGTAGTCATATCAGGGCACATTAGGGCGCTGCCTTGGTACATTTTTATGTAACCAGGGCGTGCCCTGCCTCACAAAATGACAGTAAATATTTAGTTTTTAAATTTACTTTATTTAACATCAATTTGTAATGTGTCTATCTAAACAAAACCTAACGTAGCACAATGACTCCTTTGTTGTTTAACAATAAGATAATAACATTTTATTGGGTGACACTTTAGACAAAATTATACTACCGCATTGCTTTCGGCTTTACAACGCAGAGCAGAAAAAAAAATGATATATATGATACAGAAACTTTAAGCTTCTCCAAGTAATGTACCTTTTCTTTCATAATTCTTATTCTAAATCCCCATCTCATGTCACGCGCTTATTGTAACCACATCAAATTTTGTCCCACACCATTAACATTAACAGAGAGAGCACATACTTCTTTTCCTCTCCAACAGCATATTTGTCCACTAATCCTAACCACCAAGTAAACTTTCCCATTTGAATTCCTCTTCGCTCTCAGCCTTGAATGGCATATAGCCATAACTAGACGCCTGAAAGATATTCCAAAAAGAAAGCATCCCTGATCACGAATCGAATATTTTTGAGGTGGCGTGTGTGTGTGTGGAGACGATATCTCAAGAACGAATGGAGCGATTCAAATGAAATTGGGTACAAAAATTACAATCCGTGAATGCTGCAGGCCTATTGCTTTTAAACATAATCGAATGTTCAGAACCACCCTAAATTTTCGAGTGAAATTTTGAAAAAATCATCAAAAAATCAAAACCTTTATTAAAGTTACACAAATAGACATTTCTTATGTACTTTTCCTTAGAAAACCATATACTTAAACTTGAAAACGCTAGCATGAACCGTTCTCGAGAAATTGCATATTTTTCAAACAAATTTATCAAAAATTCCCATAAATTAAAAAAAAATGTTAACTGTTGAGAAACATGTTCACTTTTCATATGTAATATCATGCGATAAATTGGGTGACATCATTCTCATGGATCTAACTCGTTCCATTCATGACAAAAGATACTTTGAGTAGTACTTTTGTATTTGAAAGCCAATTGTCATGTATCCGCTATAAGAATAACTTATTTCCCCATCCATAACGCTTGGCGATATTTGGGCGACGAATTTGGCGGAATGTCGCCAACTTGGCGACTTTTTAAAATGTTGCCAAATTAACGAAAATATAGCCAAATTGATAAAAATGACGCTAAATCAATGACGCTAAATCAGTGGCGACTAATTGCCGAAAATTCAGTATCTTGGAAATAATATAAGTATCCACTATAAGAATAACCTATTTTTTTTTTTTTTTTTACTTTAAAAGTAGTAAATTCATTGCATTATATAAGGAAAGTCATGTGCTTCCCAGATCAAATTTTTGAAGTAAGGAAACTGCGAGGACGACATATTTCCCATATCGTCAACGTACTCCACTCTCAGAACTAAATGTAACTTGTGTGTAACTACTGCAGACTGCACTGAGATTTCAGTCGAGATGGAGGTCGACGGAAGGCGCGGCCAATATAAAAAGTTACACTCTATAAAAATTAATAGATTGTATTTGTATATGATTAAAGATCCTCTTCGCTGGATCAAGTCTACTACCATAACATATATATGATAAAAATAATATTAATAATTATAATAATAATAAGAATAATCATGTTAACAACTATAACGCCGTCCTGTGTAGCTTAACGTATTTACTATTAATTTTTTATGTCATTGTGATGCAATTGGAAAGGCGGCCTTGTACAATTTATTTTACAACTGCTTTACTGTCATTCCTGACTATTAATAAACCATGTATATTTGTGTCAGCTTGATTTTGCTAAGCCAATATCTTTACACAATAATTCAACTGTTTAAAAAAAATTTCGCGATCATTCCAATGGATAACTAGAAGTCTTTTGATGCTAAACATAGCAGAACCTTCGAACCCCCCCCCCCCTCTGTTTTTACGAAAATCGTTATTTTATTAACTGAAATGCATATCACAAGAAAATAATCCTAAGTTTAAGTAATTTTATATATCTAATATAAAAAAGGTGGGAAATTCCAGCCAATATTCTTATGTAAGTTTCCTCACCATACAACAAAATGGCGAATAACGAGAATTAACAACTTGTTTACGTTCATCTTCTTGTCATGATCGCTTATAACTAGAGAACAACTTCACGGAACTCTCAATACTCTCCCTGCAGAAGAGCAACATGGACAGTAACAAATTACTATTACGGTGAGGTCAAAGGATCCAGGTCGCATGAGCTTCGTTTCAAATTTAGAGACCTTGGAAACAAATTTGACGAAATGTCGTTCGAGAATCTATGCGTTGGTCAAGAATTTTTCGAATTATTTAGACTGTCCAGAAACTTTCCATAAATGTACATAAGTAAGAATGCTAATTTCCCGAGGAGCTATTTTATATGATGATATAAATGCTTTGAATTGTGAATGCATTAATGCTTTGATAGTACTCATTTCTTATTAACAAATCTCTTGGCTTTTAATTGCCGTTTTTATTGCATCTTGCGTTTGTTTTGTGAGTTTGTTCAATAACTAGAAAATTATTAACATATATCTTGTTCCAGCTTGCGCTCATTGCTAATATAAACAAAGCTGAAGTTCTCCAGATCTTCAAACTGCTTGTATCCTGAAAATGCATCCTCGAATCCAGGGTATACTTCGTAACAGTATGTTTTCAAGTTTAGCCCAATATGAAAACATTTGACCAAATGGTCTACAAGTTTTCATCCTACTAGTTTCATTATTTACAGACTTTGTGTATCAAGTTTTAAGTCTTAACATCTAATCCCATAAAAAAGTAACCACAAAATTTCACCTACTATTACATGAGACCAACGGCCGTACCGTGCTGAAAATACCGGTTCTCGCTAGATCACCGAAGTCAAGCAGCATCGGGCGCGGTTAGTACTTGGGTGGGTGACCACTGGGAACACCGCGTGCTGTTGGCACATTTCGGGCGCGGTAGACCGGTGGTTTGCGCGCTGGATTTGCACGCTGCCACAACTGCCGCCGTGTTCATGCGGAGTACGATCACGTTAAACATGTGGGTCCGTAAGTCCTTCTGAGAGGTTGGTGGTAGGAAAAGGAGGGTACGGTCCCTATGGATGCCTCCCCCACTGGGTTCCGGTCTAAATTGGGTGGCACTTCCCGGCCGTCCAAACAGTTACCTTACACCTTTCTGGTAGGTCGGACGGTCTGGGTCTCAACAACAACCTACTATTACATGAAGAAAAATTGTTGAGAAATGTTTCACTATTTGGCATATAGTGTTATGTAGGAGAAGCTTATGTAATTTCGTGATAAGGAGTAATGGCAGTTTCTAATACTTCCTTAAATAAAGCAGACATAAGAAAATTACATGACTACAATTGTTTCCTGGGCGTTTTGAGCACCTTCCTCTGATCAAAAACAGAGTCTTCTCTTAACAACCGTTCGGAAAGAACTGCAACTGTAGCCACTTAACTTTCGTATGACTGCTTTCTTTAAGGAAGTAGTAGGAAATCATATTCTCACCAACAACAGTTTTATTTATTACTAGCAGCGTACCCGTTCTTCGTACGGAGTATATAATATAAAGAAACTTAAAATTCACACTCATGTACAAATTCCTATGGTATACTAAATGACATATTTAATTAAAATATTCTGCCAAAATATTTAACATAGTGCTCCTAAAAAGAAGTTAAGGAATATTTGTTCTCGCTATTCAAAATTATCTTCACGGGCTGATCTGAAGAATAAAACATCCTGGCCTCTTTTGTAAGCAAATTTACAAAAAATATGGAATTGAATCAATATATGCAAAATAAGAGCGTTAAAATTGTATGAGACCCGTACTACTTATATACGCGAATATTAGAAGATATAACCTGTATTAGTAGATTACATGTATAAATTGAAAATATCAATAAATCCGTAATCTTTAAACCTGAAGGCAGTAATTGATTCCAATATATGCCAAAATGAAAGTGCTAAAATTATATGGGAAGATATACCCGCACTGCTTATAATGTCGTAGATTAGAATGTATGTCCGCTGTTAATAGAAGATTACCCGTATTACAATATGAGTCTCAAAAATCTTTGCTAGAATAAAACAGATGACGTAATAAATTGAAAATATCAATAATCCCCGTAATCTTCATACCAGAAGGCAGTACTTGATTCCAATATATGCCAATATATGTAAAAATATATTACCCGTATTATAATATTAGTTTAAAAATCTTTGCCAAAATAAAACAGATTAATTAATAAATTAAAAATATCAAACCGACAGACAGACAGATTTTCAATTTTATATATATAGATAATTCTATGATAGTTTAAATAAGATACATACTAACATGAAATTATTCTTATGCCTATAGCTCTGATGTTTCTGCTATACAAGTACGCGGGTAACATTGGATTTCATGTCAGCGTCATTTTCGTAACTTAAGCGTCCTTTCTGCCAATTTGGCGGTAATTTTATCAATTTGGCCCCACATTAAAAAGTTGGCGATATTTCGCCAAATTTTTCGCCAAATGTTATATATCTGATTATACTTACTACTTATTGATCAATTTTATGTATTTTTTAGATACATTTATTTGAAAAATGTTCATATCTCGAGAACAGTTAAAGCTAGCGTTCTAAAGCTTGTGTCATTCGTTTCAGAATAAAAAAATTCCTTGAAAAATAACTATTTGTGTAACGTTATTGAATGTTCTGATTTTTGTATGTGTTTTTCAAAAATTTATTCAACATTTTTAGGGTCTTCCGAACGTTCGATCGCGTTAAAAATCAAAGAGTTTCAGTATTCACAGATCGTAATAATCCTACCCAGTTACGTTCGAAACGTTGCACTGTTTCAGGAAACATCGCATCCACAGTCTCACGGATGCACACACACACACACCATCTCAAAAACTTTCGATTCTAATTCAAGGATTCTTCTAACATGCTCTTCTGTTGAAAACTCGAGTTCGAATTTTCAACCCTGTCACAATACTTTCCCTATACATTATACTATTTATTTATGTGGGGAAAATAATGAAATACAAAAATACAGAAAGCTGTTGAAATCATCATTCACGAAAAGTAGAATATACAAAATACTTGCCTTCCACAGGAAAAGAAACATTAAATACTTAATTTCTCAAGAATGGAAAATTATTAAACAAAAATCTGATGTGGGCATCACATGACATTCCTTATATAATGCAATGAATTTACTTCTTTTACAGTAAAAGAAATAAATATTCTTATAGTGAATAATGTCATATTCTTTCCAAGATATTGACATTTCGTCAATTAGTCGTCATTTTCATTGATTTAGCATCATTTTTATCCATTTGGCGAGATTTTCTTTAATTTGGCAACATTTGAAAAAGTCGCCAAGTTGGTGACATTCCACCAAACTCGTTGCCAAATTCTCGCCAAGCGTTATGGAGAGAAATAAATTATCCTTATAGCAGATTGCAGTTCAAATGCAAAAGTATTACTCAAAGTATCTTTCTCGTGAATGGAACGAGCTAGATCAAAGAGAATGATGTCACCAAAATTATCGCTTGATATTACATATGGAAAGTGAACATGTTTCTCAAGAGTTAATATATTTTTTTAATTTATGGGATTTTTTTTAAATTTATTTGAAAATGTACAATATCTCGAGAACGGTTCATGCTAGCTTTCTAAAGTTTATGTCAATCGTTTTCTAAGGAAAAATTACATAAGAAATGTCTATTTGCGTAATTTTATTAAATGTTTTAATTTTTTGATGAATTTTTCAAAATTTCACTGGAAAATTTAGGGATTTCTGAGCATTCCATTGTGTTTAAAAACAATACGCTTCCAGTATTAACGGATTGTAATTTTTGTACCAAATTTCATTCGAATTGCTCCATTTGTTCGTGAGATATCGTCTCCACAAACTCACTGACACACACACACACACACACACACACACACACACACACACACACATCACCTCAAAAATGTTCGATTCGTGATCAGGGATGCTTGAAACGTGAACTCCCGTCAAAAACTCAAATTTGAATTTTGGACCCCGTCACAATACTTTCCTTATACATTATATGTATATAAGGAAAGTAATAAAAGAAAACGCAAGATACAATTTTCTATAGAGGTGTTTAGTTCCCTTAAAATAATATTCTTTGAAAGTTTAACTTCATCTTTGGAGAGCAAGTTATTTTCATATAAAGTGGCAACGCTTTTTGCTCCAGAAGAACAGACTGGGAATTTCAGTCAGTAAGTTATTCAGTCACATCCGTCTGTGTGTATAGAAGGATTGGGCATAAGCTCTTAAAAGAACTTTAAGTGATATTGTTGGTAAAAAGGATTTAGATTTTCTGTTCTAAATTTAGATTGAAGGCCGGAGACTGGCAGCAGAAGATTTGAAATTCGATCTTTTCCGGAGTCATCTGGACATTTTCGAACAACTTCCTAGTCTGAAAGCATTTTACGAAATTTAAATACAAATGTAAGAACTTTAAAATTGAGCCTTGGGGTCTGTTAGTTAAAGAGATTGTTTGAGATGTTATAGTGACAATACAAAGAACTTTAAGTTTGAGCCTTGGGATCTATTGGTTAAAGGGTTTGTTTGAGATATTATAGTGACAATACAAAGAACTTTGAGCCTTGAAATCTGTTAGTTAAAGGGTTCGAGATGTTATTATAAAAATAAAGACATATGTCCTTTGATTGTTGAGATTCTGGCCATCCCCATAAAATATCCAAAGTGTAAATTTTTGCTTGACTTCCTCTATTCGATATTCATATATTCATATTTTTTATGTAAAACATCTTAGGGTGTGGGACACGAAGTAAATCATGAAACGGAAGTATATAACGTAAATGACATCATATTGTTAAGAATATCTAACAGAAAACCATTGTTATAATTTGAAGGTCTAGGTCGAGTGATCTTGACGACAGATTCGGTTTAACTTGGCGATGAATTTGGCAGATATCGTCAACTTGACGGATTTCGGAGAGTTCTAGAAACTTTTCGAGTTTTGTAAATTAGTTAAGAACGCCACTAGTTACATGCTTTTCACTGAGGGTATATAAACTTGTCATCGTTCAGTTTTAGTTGGGTAGTTGACATGATACTGGTAAAAATATCTGCTGAACTCAATGCAGAGCCTAATACGTAATTTTTTCTGATTATATATGTTACCGGCAATGTATGAAAGCCGGCATTCTATAGAATACCTAGGCATTATATAGAATACCGAAAACTGGTCGGCAATCTATGAAACGATTAAAATTTCACAGATTTCCTAGGCATTCTATAGAATGCCAAATGACAAACCGACAAAGTATGAAATACATCTCCGATTCATTCCTTTTTTCATATTTTGCCTAAATAGCATTTGCCATTCTATAGAATGACTAGGTATTATATACAATGCCTAGGAAAAGTATATAATAATTCTCATATTTCATACTTTGCCTAAAAAAGGTCGGTATTCTATAAAATGCCTAGGTATTCTATAGAATGCAGGCATTTTATACATTGCCAGTAACATAACTGGCAATGTATAAAAGCCAGCATTCTATAGAATACCTAGGCATTTTATAGAATACCGAAAACTGATCGGCAATCTATGAAACGATTAACATTTCACACATTTCCTAGGCATTTTATAGAATGCCAAATGACAAACTGGCAAAGTATGAAATATATCTCCGATTCATTCCTTTTTTCATACTTTGCCCAAATAGCATTTGTCATTCTATAGAATGCCTAGGTATTATATACAATGCCTAGGGAAAGTATATAATGATTCTCATATTTCATACTTTGCCTAAAAACGGCCGGTATTCTATAGAATGCCGGTATTTCATACATTGCCGGTAACATATATACCATTTAAGCTCCAAAACCCAACCCACACTACTCACTCGTAGATTAGGAGCACAAAGATGTGTGGGCGGGGAAGGGCCCCTCAACACGAAGGAGGCCCAACGAGCCAAGCAGCCAAACTAGAAAATTCAATAAGAATGTATATACCCTTTAAACTGTATTGCAAAATAATTCTGATAGATATTTTTCTTTAATTAAATTTTAAATCTGCGACATCTGTACATCGACATTTGCGTTATACGCCAATATATGCTTACACTGACCGCACGCTCGCTCGGTAGAGTGAATGTAAACATTACATCCAAATGTTTTACCGCAGATTACTTCTTCATTTACGACCCAATTCGGACGAAATAAGCTGCATTCTATTAATATATCGAAAATTAGGAGTAAAAGAAAAAATAGATAAATTTCTCAAAACCAAGAAATATCGAAACTTTTTATTTAGTACTTTGTACAAACGGCATCCTACACAACACTCATCAACCTTTTCCCATTCGAAATATACGAAAAGAATGATGTATCACATCAATCTATAACAAGTAACAGTGTTACTAACTATTTTTTACGTCAGTTTGCACCATAAGTAGTATAAAACTAGAAATAAAACATGTATTGTTTTATTAGATTTCGTGTACGTTGTACTTATAAAATATTTAATAAAAATTCTTAGAATTAATTTCTTTCAGCTGGCAACAGATCTGCTACATCAAAAGAAAAGAAGCGCATATGATTGATATATGTTAATATATTTAATATAGAAAAAGAACATATATATAGAAAGAATAGAAAAAAAAACATGTACTTTTTAACAGCTTTTGTGTACGTTATACTTTTAAGACATTTGATAAAAATTCTTAGAATTAATTTCTTTCAGCTTGCAACAGATCTGTTAAGTCAAAGAAAAAGATACATATGATTGATATCTGTGTTAACATATTTAGATCAAACTACAATTTTCCCGATAATTATCAAGTTTCCAGAAATTATACTAGTTTTTCCAAAGGAAATAATGATATGAAAATCTTAAATTTTGAGTGATTCGAGTTCTAATCTTCAGAATTACTAAAAATCCCGTTTAAGGCAAAATATTTTTTTTTCTTTTTGCAAAATTCAAATTCTTTGTTCAGATGGCCAATTTGCATAGAAAATTTTGATTATAAATAGCGGGGACTATGAATTACCACGTATATGATAGAACAAGAAAGATCAATCATGCTTAAAGCATTGATTATGAAACACTTTCCAACTTCAATGCAATTTTATTTAAACATGTCTAAAATGCAATACATTCCTCGGTAATATTTTAAATCTTATCACAATACTACATTAATTTATTATATTTGAAAACTTAAACCTTCATCGAAAAAAATGAACTTCATTCAAATGAGGGCATTGAAATATAAATTGCCTGGTTCAAACATCTCTAAAATATGATACATTCCTCTGTAATAATTTTGGAATTATCATAATACTACGATAATTTATTATATTTGAAAACTTCATCGAAAACAACTGAAATTCATTCAAATGACGTCATAGAAAAAATAACACGCCTGGCTCTCTCTATAAAAGAAGCATTTCATTCATAAATAATTTCCCATTCATGTCATTCATCACAATACTCTAATAATTTATTTTATTTAAAAATTAAGACCTTGGAGCTACAAGTAATTAAACTCTATGCATAAAACTTCATCGAAAAAAATCGTCCTTCTCTTTATAAAATCAATGAATATTTCATTCATATCAGCTACGCAGACTCCATGAACTAAATGATTTTGTGTTAAAGAAATACAGCAATTCTAATACAACTCATTCTACATATTTTGCTGTTTACATTTTACATAAGTGAAAAATAGGCTTCGTTGTAGAAATAATCAAATTTGGATGAGCATTTAAACACTCAAATATATTGTAATTGCATTGTTTCAGTATGTAAATGCACAGAATTTAAGTAAAAACAAAGTAGTTTTAGGACGGATACAACACTCAATATGAATTAAAATGAACTTTAAAAATCACGATTTTGAGACAAGATGGATGCCATATATCATTTTGAAGTGGATCACGTGATATTTTCATATCATGGTCACGTGATCTCTTCGTATAAGAGGTGTTATTATTATTTTAATTTTTATTTAAAAAAGTACTGAATATATATCGCTGATTTTTTTTTTATATTTTTTATGGAACAATTTGAATATTACCTTAAATTTTCGAAGCAATTTGTGAATTTGAAATCCGCTTAAAAAATGTTTGAAAAATTAGGTCCCATAGGACTCAATGTATTTCATTTTTTCAACCCGGGTTCAATCCAAAACTAATTGGGTGATATTATTCATTTATATTCCCATAGGTCCTACAGACCGTCTGAACAACATACTAAAATTTCATTTTGATTAAGTCATTTTTACGGTTGTTATCGTGCTAACGGGCAGACAGAATGAGCAAAGTCATAAACACTTTTAAACTTTGTTGTAAAGTGTTAAAAATGCAAAAGGCAAGAATCACAATCAAAAGATTCTTCGAAAAGTCCATTTTTATGATAATTTGATTATAAAAAACGTGGACTATATTACCCTGTATATGATAGAAAAATGCAAAATGTGAGAATTACAATCAAAAGATTCTTCCAAAGGTCACTACATTTTTGTTACAATTCGATTATAAATGGTCTGGACTATGCATTACCATGTATATGATAGAAAAGTGAGAATTACAGTCAAAAGATTCTTTCAAAAATCACTACCTCTTTATGACAATTTGATTATAAACATCGTGGACAATGCAGTATCATATATATGATAGGAAAATGCAAAAAGCGAGAATCACAATCAAAAGATTCTTTGAAAAGTCACTACATGTTTATGATAATTTGATTATGAATAGCGTGGACTATCCATTACCATGTATATGATAGAAAATGCAAAACGCGAGAAGCACAATCAAAAGATTCTTTGAAAAATCCATTTTTACGATAATTTGATTATAAAAAGCGGACTGTGCATTACCATGTATATGATAGAAAAATGCGAAAAGTGAGAATTGCAATCAAAAGATTCTTCCAAAAGTCACTACATTTTTATGACAATTCCATTATAAATGGCGCGGACTATGCATTACCATGTATATGATAGAAAAATGCAAAATGCGAGAATCACAATCAAAAGATTCTTCAAAACATTTTTATGATAATTTGATTATAAATAGCGTGATTGCCATGTATATGATAGAAAAATCGAAAGACAAGAATTTACGATCAAAAGATTCTTCCGAAAACCACTACATTTTTATGGAAATTAACTTGGACGTTCAGCAGGTGAAACTACGTACAGTGCCAAACGCAGAGCGGATTCGGTAAATGTACTGAAGTTCAAAAACGAAACGATGTGAAGTTAGAATGACAATTCGTTTACGCAGAGATGAGCTGATTTTTTTTTTCCTCTTCTAATTCGTCGCTCTTAAAAGGGCGTCATTCCTTAATCCTCCCTCAAAACGCAGCAAGACAAGTCAGTCGGTCATGAACTTCCAGTAATGAACAGAACACAGAAAAAACAATCCCGCCCTCATAAATCGGTGAAGTCCCCTGATAGTCTTCGAAAAGCATTCGACCACCCGCATGAAATGGAGTTGGAAGAGGAATTGAGATTGGAAACTGCACCGCACCAATATCCGGTTTCGTGGAAAACAATTTTCATAATTAGGAACATTTAAGCCATTTTTTATTTCAAGGTATTGTTATACAGAAGGTATTGTTTGCCCCAAAATTTCGAATTCGAGATTTTGAAAGAAAATCTCATTGTAAGATCTTAGCATATGTGGAATACTTTCGGAAACGCGTGCGTGCACTGGTGTATTTACTGTAAAGCTACATTGTTAAGAAATTCTCACTTTTTCGTCAGATTTCTGTAGAAGTTTTATTGGGTTTTTTTTTTATTTTTTTATTATTTATTTATTTACTTTTTTTTAGGCACTAGAAATGTAATTAATGTATTAGTTGTTTTTTCCGCACAGTTTTTCACAATTACTGGAATTTTAACACTGGAACTTTCAACAACTACGTCGGCTATTTGGGGGTAAACAAATCAAACGCAGAAGATAGGTATTTCGAGGAATAATAGTAAAAAAAAATATTCCATAGAAAAATTTTTGGGAGAACCTTACATAAATTGAATAAACTTTCTCTCCGGCTGCTTATAACAAAAATAAATTTAAAATAAATTTAAAAATTTATTTTCATAAGCTTCAGTTTTATTTTAATGGATCTAAAGCTTCTGGTTCCATCAGAATAGGAGGACTACTAAGAAACATGGGCATCAAACGAGAAAATTAAAGATTGTAACGTATTTAAATTTTAAATAATAGCAAAAAATTAATTGGAGTGTGTCTCAACTCGACTTTCTCATAGTAGAATTCATTTTTCATTTTTTCAAATTTTACAAAAAAAATTATTAATAATAAGTATTGTATGTCCAAATTATTACAGCTATTGCCTGTTACCCTTCCCTTTAAAGGGCTTGAAAAAATCTTCTGATTGATGTCATATTTGACAATGTACCCCCGCCCGGGGTTAACTTGCCCCCAAAGGGGGACTAATGACGTCACGAATAAAAAATTGTATCGCGGCTATTTTTCACAACAGTGATTGAAACTATTAGGTATCGTGATTATTGAGCTATAAATAAACCTTTTTATGCATGATTATACCAAATTTTGTCCTATGCTGCCATGTTAAAAAAAATATAAAATTTCGAATAAATTTCGAAGTTTACGCTCGAATTAAAAAAAATTCGATCTATAGATTTTTTTATAACAAAGCCGGATATAAAGTTTTATGGAAATCCATTAATATTTGTAGCCGCTATCATGTACACAAAAAAATCGACCACAGACGGGCGGACATCATTTTAAAAATAGTTAAAACATGTTCAGGAGATCTTGAAACATATATTGGCATCAAAATCTCGAAATCGAAAATTTTCGTGAAAACAATATTTTCTCAATACCACGTATGAGAAAGTAAAAATTACCATTATTTATGTTTTAAGTAGATCATCAACTCTCCAATACTAGCCACAATAAATAAAATTGCTGCTTATGAGAATAAAACTTTCAATACTTCCTTATATAAATCAGACATATGAAAATTAAGTGACCAACTAAATTTATTATTTAATTTTCATATACCTGTTTTATTTAAAAAAGTATGGAAAGTTTTATCCAATACTACAGCTGTCCAAGCCCCTTCTACCCTGCTCCCTTACGGTCATGCACACCTTAAAGACACGCGTTTAAAATGCAAGGTAACGGTTCTTTGATCAAGCTGCTATTTAAAAGAAATATATCTTTACTTAAGCATAAGTTAACTATTTATCTATATTAAAGAGAAGTACGTAACACAATCGCCGCTGTTTAACAAATATCACATCCCCCCAATTTCTCTGTCTCGTACCAAAAAAACTACAACATTAAAAATACGAAATTTAGTAAAATAGAGGAATGTTAGAAGAACACGCTGAAATAAAGCGTTTTATGGATTTAAACTTTAGTTTTAAAGAAATATTTGATGTCAAAATCAAAGAAGGAGTATATAAGCTGCGAGTTCACGTCCTGGTCAGACTATATCAATAGTAGGAATACGAATTTTTGCATGCATATACCTATATAGTTAAATTTTTGCAAGACCGAGCCCTTTTTATAAATTTCGATTTAGTTTGAGCTATTCTATTTTATATTCGCTTTTGAAGTGAAATTATTCCTTCATTATGGACGATTATTCATTTGGTCGAGCACGAGGTCGAGCACGAGGATTAATTGGTCGAGCGTGAGGACTGTCGAAAGAGCTCTCGAAGGGAGCTCCACGATTTTAATACTCAAAGAAATTGCATCACCCACATATTTTCATGACTTTGATCCTGAAAAAGGGTAGTTGCATATTTAAAATAATATTTAAAGTGTTTAATATTGATGAATGCATTGAAGAAGTGGGTACGCAGTAATGCTCAAACATTATTTATTAAGAATATCTGTGTGGAATATGTCGAAATAATAAAAAATAGAGGATATTCTTATTTAATTACATATTTAGGAATAAAGAGGAGTATTTGACATACTTATTGCATTAAATATTTAATAATAAAACGTGTTTCTTAATTTAAAACACTCATTTTATTAAATCTTCAAGATAACATGGAGCAATGTCTACTATCTCATAATAATCGTTAGAAGGCGATTACACTTGGCATTTTCATACAAGGTTCAATGCATTATAAAGAGGATGCAGTATACTTCGCTATATCGAGCATTTATTTTGAAAATACTCATTTTCCTTTTTCAGGCTATTGCAATTTTTTTTAGCACTACTCTACTTTTTAAATGCGATAATCGATATATTGATTTTTATTCGAGTTTTCTTTTTTTCTATCGATAACTCTTTTCGACCCCATTAACATTATTTCCCTGTATATACACTATGTGTTGTAGAGAAGAAAGTGAGAGTTTATGAACAAGAGATTCTTCCGATATCCTCTCCTTTTTCTATGGAAGTTTATTTTCATATTCAGCAGGTGAAACTACGCCCAGCACAAACAAGTCGGATTCAGTAAATGCATGACATGAATGTATGAGAAAATCGAGTGAGGATTCATATACTTCAAAAACCTACGTATCAACTGAGATTGTACGAACACATTGTGAAAATATACTCAGTAATGCTTTCAAAGTGTTGAACTCCTGGCCTAATTTAGTCAAAGTTACTTTTAATGCAGTGGAGTTTCTAAAGAAAATAATGTGTTTGGGAGGGACTCAACTCCCTAAGCCTCCCATGTTTACACCACTCAGCCTGGCCTAATTTAGCCAAAGTTACTTTTAATCCAGTGGAGTTTCTAAAGAAAATAATGTGTTTGGGAGGGACTCAACTGCCCAAGCCTCCCATGTTTACGCCACTCAGGAGGGAGTATTAACCAACTTCGAATTAGCCAAATAAACAATTTTATAATAATTTTTTACAGACATAAGTATATTTCAGATTTCCGTTATTTTTATGAAAAAAAATTATTTAAAGTAATAATAATACAGCTTGGATTGAAGCAATAATGATTTTATATAATAAAGTAAAAACTCCACAAAATAAACATCTACATCACTATGTAAATTAAAACAGGAGACAATATACTCTGTTGAATGCGCAAAACTCTACAGGAAATATATTATGAGGCAAATAACCAATAGCAATTTCTACACAACAGCAAAGCAGACATTGTAGATGTAATGTACCTTAAAAAACTTGCATAAAATTTTACAATTTTCAGGATTCGTCCCTCTTGGAGAAAAATTGCTCTAAAAAGAACAAAGAGGCCATTTATCCCATTAATGCATATTTTATGTTAATTAAATGTATATTTTCAAGCAATTTTTTACAGTAGAAGGAATGCATTAACAATGACAAAAAAATCTGATGTGAGCAACTCATGACTTTCCTTATATAATGCAATGAATTTACTACTTTTACAGTAAAAACAAATAGGTTATTCTTATAATAGATACTTATATTCTTTCCAAGATATTGAATTTTCATCAATTAGTCGTCATTTTCATTGATTTAGCGTCATTTTTATCCATTTGGCGAGATTTTCGTTAATTTGGCAATATTTAAAAAAGTCGCCAAGTTGGCAACATTCCGGAAATTCGTCTCCAAAATCACCAAGCGTTATGGATGGATAAATAAGTTATTCTTATAGCAGATAAATGATTATTGGCGTACAAATGCAAAAGTATTAGTCACAGTACCTTTTCTCATGAATGGAAAGAACTAGATCCATGAGAATGATGTCACCAAATGTAACGCATAGTATTACATATGAAAAGTGAACATGTTTCTCAACAGTTAATATTTTTTTTTAATTTATGGGATATTTTGATAAATTTATTTGAAGAATGTGGAATATCTCGAGAACGGTTCATGCTAGCGTTCTAAAGTTTATGTTAATCGTTTTCTAATAAAAAATTACATAAGAAATGTCTATTTGTGTAACTTTATTAAAGGTTTTAATTTTTTGATGATTTTTCAAAATTTCACTCGAAAATTTTGGGCGTTCTGAACATTCGATTGCGTTTAAAAACAATATGCTTCCAGTATTCACGGATTGTAATGTGTGTACCAAATTTCGTTCGAATTGGTCCATTCGTTCGTCAGTTATCGTCTCCACAGGCTCACTGACACACACACCCACACATCACCTCAAAAACGTCTGATTCATGTTCAGGAATGCTTGAAACGTGCTCTCCCGTCGAAAACTCGAATTTGAATTTTCGACCCCGTCATAATACTTTCCTTATACATTATATGTATATAAGGAAAGTAATATACAAAAGTTTCGTACACATATACGAGTAGACTTCCAATAGACTTTTGCAAGACGGAACTTTCCAAAACGTTAATTTATTTTTCAACAAATGAGTACCCGTGGAACAGAACTGGAAAAATTTTACTCACTGAAAGTTAATAAATGTATTAGATCTTTAAGTTTGCTTTTTTTATGTCAAGGATATCTTCAAAAGATATTTTTAGAATAAATTTTATATACTATTATTTAGCTAAGTGACACGACTCAAAATGATCTCATTGGTTTTGATATTCTCTTCTTCGACCGACAAGAGAATAATGACGAAGAGATAAATGTCGGTTAGGCCTAACTGTAACGCTTACGCTTAATCTTCGGTGAACAAACATATGGAACTTCTATTCTGGTTTAGTTCAGTATTTAATTAATCAGCTGAAAGTAATAAAATAAGACAGAAATAGAATGCATACAGCGTTATTATTGAACAAGAAAGATCAATCATGCTTAAAGCATTGATTATGAAACACTTTCCAACTTCAATGCAATTTTATTTAAACATGTCTAAAATGCAATACATTCCTCGGTAATATTTTAAAACTTATCACAATACTACATTAATTTATTATATTTGAAAACTTAAACCTTCATCGAAAAAAATGAACTTCATTCAAATGAGGGCATTGAAATATAAATTGCCTGGTTCAAACATCTCTAAAATATGATACATTCCTCGGTAATAATTTTGGAATTATCATAATACTACGATAATTTATTATATTTGAAAACTTCATCGAAAACAACTGAAATTCATTCAAATGACGTCATAGAAAAAATAACACGCCTGGCTCTCTCTATAAAAGAAGCATTTCATTCATAAATAATTTCCCATTCATGTCATTCATCACAATACTCTAATAATTTATTTTATTTAAAAATTAAGACCTTGGAGCTACAAGTAATTAAACTCTATGCATAAAACTTCATCGAAAAAAATCGTCCTTCTCTTTATAAAATCAATGAATATTTCATTCATATCAGCTACGCAGACTCCATGAACTAAATGATTTTGTGTTAAAGAAATACAGCAATTCTAATACAACTCATTCTACATATTTTGCTGTTTGCATTTTACATAGGTGAAAAATAGGCTTAGTTGTAGAAATAATCAAATTTGGGATGAGCATTTAAACACAAATATATTGTCATTGCGTTGTTTCAGTATGTAGATGCACAGAATTTAGGCAAAAATAAAGTAGTTTTAGGACGGATACAACACTCAATATGAATGAAAAAGAACTTTAAAAATCATGATTTTGAGACAAGATGGATGCCATATATCATTTTGAAGTATGCCATGTGATCGTTTCATATCATGGTCACGTGATCGCTTCATATAAGTTATATTATTTTTATTTTTATGTTATTATTATTTTAATTTTTATTTAAAAAACTACTGAATATATTTCGTTGAATTTTTTTTTTATATATTTTATGGAACAATTTGAATATTGCCTAAAATTTTCGAAGCAATTTGTGAATTTTAAATCCGCTTAAAAAATGCTTGAAAAATTAGGTCCCATAGGGCTCAATGTATTTCATTTTTTCAACCCGGGTTCAATTCAAAACTAATTGGGTGATATTATTCATTTATATTCCTATAGGTCCTACAGACCGTCTGAACAACATACTAAAATTTCATTTTGATTAAGTCATTTTTACGGCAGTTATCGTGCTAACGGACAGACAGACAGACAGACAGACAGAATGAACAAAGTCATAAACACTTTTCAACTTTGTTGTAAAGTGTTAAAAAGGGTATTTTAAAATAAAGTAACGTAATTTCCTTCTTTATTAAAAGCGAACAGCGTAAACAAATACAAATCGTCGAACATATGCATATGCTTGTTGCTATTCGGCAAACGATAATAACTCGAAATTATATTCTTTCAATTTTACAAAAATCGTATGTGGGCAACACGTGACTTTCCTTATATAATGCAATGAATTTACTACATTTACAGTTTAAAAAAATGTTATTCTTATAGAAGATACTTATATTTTTTCCAAGATATTGAATTTTCTTAAATTAGTCGTAATTTTCATTGATTTAGCGTCATTTTTATCCATTTGGCGAGATTTTTGCTAATTTGGCAACAATTAAAAATGTTGCCAAGTTGGCGACAT
This sequence comes from Amaurobius ferox, assembly GCA_951213105.1. Lineage (NCBI taxonomy): Eukaryota > Metazoa > Arthropoda > Arachnida > Araneae > Amaurobiidae > Amaurobius > Amaurobius ferox. The sequence continues at coordinate 96,076,715 of OX578137.1, forward strand.
TCCGCCAAATTCAACGCCCAAATATCGCCAAGCGTTATGAACGGAGAAATAAGTTATTCTTATAGCAAATAAATGACTATTGGCGTTCAAATACAAAAGTATTACTAAAAGTGTCTTTTTTCATGAATGGAACTAGCTAGTTCCACGTGAATCGCATGGTATTATATATGAAAAGTGAACATGTATCTCAATAGGAAATATATATATTTTTTTATGTTATATGACTTTTTGATAATTTTTTTGAAAAATGTGCAATATCTCGAGAACGGTTCATGTTAGCGTTTTAAAATTTATGTCAATCGTTTTCTAATGAAACATTACATAAGAAATGTCTATTTGCGTAACTTTATTAGTGGTTTTTGACGATTTTTTCAAAATTTTACTCGAAAATTTAGGGGGGGGGGTCTGAACATTCGATTGCGTATAAAAATAATAGGCTTCCAGTGTTTACGGATTGTGATTTTTGTACCAAATTTCGTTTGAATCGGTCCATTCGTTCGTCAGTTATCGTCTCTACAGACTCACTGACACGCACACATACACACACACACACATACTTTCACACACACACACAGACATCACTTCAAAAATGTTTGATTCGTGATCAGGGATGCTTGAAACGTGCTCTACCGTCGAAAACTCGAATTCGAATTTTCGACCCTGTCACAATACTTTCCTTATACATTATGTATATAAGGAAAGTAAAAATGTTTACTAAAAATTCAATATTCGAGATACTGACTTCTGTTTTCAATGTACCCTGTAGCAGAACCAGTGGTGCATCTTGAACTTTATATTTTGTTCTGCAATCGGTCAAGCATTACTTATCTATACACATATAAAAGTTCGTTATATGATAATTACACGTCTAGTTAAAACATCTAGAGAAGTCTTAATGTCACTTTTTTCACCTATTTCGTTTGCCCCACTAACATTTTGGGTACATTTTGAATATATAACATTAACGACATTTAGTAGGAACTAACAGAAAATAATAGGAGAACAACCGGTTTGGGAAAATGAAGCAGATACGGCATCAGAGAATAAAATAACAAACTTATAAATAAAGAAAACAACACATTCGAGAAACAAAATTGGTTTGTATCAACCAGAACGATAAAACCGACAAGAAACAAATTATTAAAAAATACCGGTTTCTAACAAGGACGGATTTACATGGTCGATAGCTTTAGGCGAACCTTGTTTTGGGGTCCCCTATGACATCGTCATATTTTGTGTCTTCATTATACATAATTTATAGTGAGTCACCTTGAAGTCGCATTAATGTCGCATAATTTTATATGTGATTTCGATTATGATAGTGGTTTAATTCTCTAGTTTAATTTAAGTAAATCAAATAAATAAAAGATTCTTTAAAAAAAAAGTAAATTTAAAAAACAAATTTATATATCATATATATGTAGAGTTTCTACAATTTTACTTTTATCAATTTATATATCATATATATATAGAGTTTCTACAATTTTACTTTTATCAATTTATATATCATATATATGTAGAGTTTCTACAATTTTACTTTTATCAATTTATATATCATATATATGTAGAGTTTCGATAATTTATATATCATATATATGTAGAGTTTCTACAATTTTACTTTTATCAATTTATATATCATATATATGTAGAGTTTCTACAATTTTACTTTTATCAATTTATATATCATATATATGTAGAGTTTCTACAATTTTACTTTTATCAATTTATATATCATATATATGTAGAGTTTCTACAGTTTTACTTTTATCAATTTATATATCATATATATGTAGAATTTCGATAATTTATATATCATATATATGTAGAGTTTCTACAATTTTACTTTTATCAATTTATATATCATATATATGTAGAGTTTCTACAATTTTACTTTTATCAATTTATATATCATATATATGTAGAGTTTCTATAATTTTACTTTTATCAATTTATATATCATATATATGTAGAGTTTCGATAATTTATATATCATATATATGTAGAGTTTCTACAATTTTACTTTCATCAATTTATATATCATATATATGTAGAGTTTCTACAATTTTACTAAAAGGTTTCGTTGCACTTTCATACTTATAAAAGTTTCTACAATTTTACTAAAAAAATTAGAGTACCGAGTTTCTACAATTTTACTTTTATCAATTTATATATCATATATATGTAGAGTTTCGATAATTTATATATCATATATATGTAGAGTTTCTACAATTTTACTTTTATCGTAGGAGAGAGGTTACCTTCCCGACAATGAAAGAAGATCTGAGCCAGACTGATTGCACATGTCACCAGGAAGGCCTCATGTGGGCCCCTGTAGCCCAGGGCCCCCATAAGCCTTAATCTGGAACTACTTTTGATCGTAGCAGTCTGATACTGTAGAAAATCAACTTCAAGTTAAAAAAAAGATTATCAGGAACCCCATTAACATATTTTTGGGCCCCTGTAAGTCGAAATTGCTTTTTAGTGTTTCAGTATTTTTACATTTTATTATTTCCGAAAATACAAACAAAATCTATTCGCAGAGTAATTTTTTTGTTTTGAGAATTTTAAATTGAATAAAATATAGAGAAATGTGTGTGTGTGTGGGGGGGGGGATCCATCTGAAACGGGGCTCTGAGCGACCATAAAGTCCCCTTATCGGTAAATTCATACTTGATTTCAAAACGAAATGAGTTTACTGCAACCGGTTAAGGAAAAATATAGAACCGAGAGAAAACCGGTTAAGGAAAAATATAGATAGCTGCATCAAGATAAAGCGACAATTACAAATAAAAAAAAAGTGATTCAAATTAAGATTTGTTTAAGAACTCTTTTTATTTCCATGTTATATCATTGCGATGTTTTGCAACATTGATCACAAATTGATGTTAGCATATTCATTAATTTTAAATTTATCAATTGCTATTAATTATTATACCCCATGACAGATTAGTGAGTATTAATTAATAGCTTATGATATTTAATAAAATATTGTGCATTCCCAAAATTTATGGCTATACGTCAATATCGCAGAATCCATATTTTACAGTATTTCATTATTATTTACTGTATTTCAAAATTTATCAGATTATTAATCAGTTGCATGCGATTGATCAATACATCAATCAATACAATTGATTATTACAATACAAATTTTAAAAAATTGAATTTATTTTTTTAGAGAATAGCATTTTTTCCTATATAATAGTATGAGAAAATAAAAATGATAAAAGTGTATGCTAATTGATAACTTCAGAGTGAAAAGGTAGAAAAATTTAATTATAACAATAATCAAATTTTCCTAAGTAATAGAATTTCTATTAGGATACTAGTCAGTATATCTTTATTTAGCTTGCCGGATCATTTTACCTGGACCTAAATATTAAATAATCGATTTATAATCACAACCTTGGTTTTGAAGAGAGCAAAAATGATATAACTCAAAAGCACGTTCCTAAATATAGAAACGTTAAAAAAAAGCGCTTTTACAAAGCACCATCCAGGTGAAAAATTTAATTTATTTTAAAAATACATTCCTTCAGAAGAAAGTTTTACAAAGTCTGGCGCTGAAAAGCACAAAAACCCTATTAAAAAGAGAAAATCTCTTTTCTACCTTCCGCCCCGCGGCGAACTATGGATTGGTCCTCCTCGTGACGTCACGAGCCGGCAGCCAACAGAAGGCGATGCTGAAGAGAAGTCGTGTTTGTCCTGTGGCTTGACAACGAGCAGACGATAAGTGTTCATCACGAAAACTAAAGAACGAAACAAGTACTTGAAGGGACTTTAACTATTACTTATCAACGACCAAGGATTTAGAACTTAAATATCAGAAGGATTAGCGAACTTCAACATATCGACCGGTGTCTAGGTGAGTTTATTTCTGTCTTACCAGGTGTATACCGTGCGCGTGAGGTTAAGTAACCGCTTACTTTTAGGGTTAGAGACCGACTAGAGTCGGCGCCCTTTCAAGAGAAATACAAAATATATATTTATGTCACTAAATTTGACTGGTATCTATCGTTCACAGTAAAGACACAGTGTGTATTTTTTATTTTTGCACAATTCAAATTGCTCATTATTTTAAGAGTGAAACTGTTCGCCAATGATGTTGTCCCTTTGAGATTATTTACAGAATGAATGAATAAACTGACCTATCATTGGTCAGGTGGTCTGAATTTATCAATGATTTGAAGAACTTATTTGTTTAGTTCAATGTTCACGAATGCTTATATATATGTGTGTTTTTTATAAATACCTATATAATATTTTATATATATATATATGTGTGTTTTATGTATACCTAATATAACATTTTATATATATAATATATATATATATATATATATATATATAAATGCACTCGAATTTTAGTTTTAACAATTTACTCATACATATACATATGTATGTATATTATATATATAAAATATTATATTAGGTATACATAAAACACACACACACACATATATATATATGTGTGTGTGTTTTATGTATACCTAATATAATATTTTATATATATAATATACATATACATACATACATATGTATATGTATGAGTAAATTGTTAAAAATAAAATTCGAGTGCATTTATATATATATATATATATATATATATATATATTTAAAATTATGCATCAACTACCGAAATGACTAATAACATATATATATATATATATATATATATATAAAACTTATTGATCATTAAAATTCGTATTCAATATTATTCACATGGCTAACTAAAGTTGGGATTACTCTTTTGTTTTTATTTTTTATGCAATTTTTCTGCAAATAAGATACTTGAGTTATACATAATTAAAGGAATAGAATGTGTAATTATTTATCTAGTTACTATTGCCTCATCTTTCATGTGGAATTTAAAATTATTTTTATTTTTGTGACAATCTATATTGAAAGTTTGTTTACCTCAGGAATGTCAAGAAATAACCGCGTTTTGTGCATTTTTTCTAAATGCTTCTGTAAACAGAATTTTATTTTGTAATTTTATATCGGCTATATTTCGTTCAAACTGTCAACGGGTAATAAGAGCTAAATTATTTAGACCAAAACTGTACTTTATCTATTTTTATCCTATGTCAAATCTAATTTTACTGTGTCCACTAAATCATTAAAATGTATTTCATTTTTTATCAGGGTTTCAATCCTGTCTGGAAAACCTGACGTTATCGGGTAATTTCAAAAAAAAAAGAAAGTGAGCCGAAAAGTCCGGAAAATTGTTTAAAATCTCCAAAACCAGGAAAAATCAATGTTAGGTTCCATTTGACAAGCACGGATAAATGACAAACATTTGCATTTCGTAAATCCCAACTTTGTTAACCTGTTATTTATCTGGAAAACTTACATAATAGAGGAATTTCATTATATCTTTGGATGGCAATTCTGTTATTTCTTGTGTGGCAATAGCGATATTTTCGCATAAAATGTTCTATAATATAATGAATGTATTTTATCCTCTATAATATATATTGAAATCCGGGTACTGTCAATAACATTTGTTTTCCCTGAACATATAAAATGATGCTGAAACACAAAACTGCTTCATACTAAAATGGATAAAAAGATTGCATAAGTCCATGTACCTTTTCACCTTAGCCACATGTTTATCAAATAAAAATTATATATTTTCAATGGGTAAAATCTCTTTCATATTTATGTTAATTTCTGATCTTGACAAATTTTTTCGGACTATTCCGGTCCGGCTGTAACAGACCAAGTGTGATGTAAATGTTGTCTACTTTTCCTTAAAGAGAGAGAGGTCGTTCTATCTCTTAATATTAATGTTATCCTCAGACCATTTCTATTGAAAATTGATATCAGAAATAAGTAAACTATATTTTACGAGGAATTATCTGTTAAATTTTAAACTGGTATTGTTAAATGAGAGTAAACATGGGATCGAGATTTGAAAAAATAAAAATAATATAAATCTTTATATAAAAAAATAATTCTTTATATATATATATATATAAAGAAACTTTGATTTTTTTTTCCTGTGCGTATACTACGTATAAATGCTTTATGTTTTGCTATGGTCAATTTATTTGTTTCTGAGACAAACATTCAACAATTTGTTTAATCAATGCCATTGACAGTTTGTCTAATAAAATACTTTTTCATTAATCTAATTATTCTATATTTTCTGGCCGAATATTTAGTTTTGATGTGAATAGCATCTATGGTTGGGGTTTCTCTCGCGACACAAGGAAGAGTTACGAAAAATGTAAGCCCTTTGGACGCTTATACCCCGCATAATTTTTCTTGTTTTGTCTGAAATATGGTTTTTGATTATGAATATATAAAAATGATTTCAATATATTTTAATATTTGAGCTTTCCCCCCCGAAAACACTTTAAAAGGTAGCTAGCTCTCCGAGCGAGTTTTTTTTTTTCCCTTCCTTCATTTTTTTAACTTGCACCTGAAATATATAGTAAACTATAAAAGATTAATATAAATAGTAAACAAGAAAAATGTATACTAAAAGTGTAGTAATAAAATCTTTATTTATATTTATTTTTTAAAAAATCTCTTGTAGTTTTCGAGTCTTGTCAAGTTGAAGTGTGAAGATTTTACTTTTTTGAGTTTATAATGTGTATATCATATCGTACAAACTAAAAGTGATAACTATAAACAATAAGCAAGAATTGTGAATTATTTGAAAGCCCTTGAAGTGCATATAATGAGATTTTGGATCGATATTTTTTTCGATATAGCAAAAGTTTAGTTTTATTTTACAAAATATTATTCACGCAAAACCATTTCGGCTCCATCAAAGTACAAAGATAAAATGCAACCGGAATCTCCTACTCAATCCATTAAATCTTTTTTTCCCCCAGCTTACCGAGAAATTTTGTTTCAATAATCTTTCTCTTTAAAGTTGTTTTACCCTAAAAACTTGTTATTAGTAGAAAATTTATTTTGTGAAACTTTTCATAACACTCAATTTTTATTTTAAAAATGTTTATTTTCTAAAAACCTTTTTCTAAGGAAAGAGTTTTTAGAAAAACTTCACTACATGTACAGGAAGTTTATTTTAAAAAACATTTCATCATGAGAAGGTTTATTTTGGAAAGCATTTCCGTTCTAGAAAGTGTAGCTTGAAATTTACAGAAAAGTTTATATTGAAACAATCCACTATGGAAGCCATTTATTCGAAAAAAACTTTTTAACGCAGAATTGGTTCATTTTGAAAAAAAAAATTAAATCGATTTGTTTAAAAAATCTTTTTACCGCAAAATCGGTTCATTTAAAAAAAAAAAAATTAAACAAGAGGAAGTATATTTTGAAAATTCTTTTACAAAAGAATTTAAAAAATCTTCCACAAAAGAAAGTATATCTTAAAAAATTTTCACAAGAGAAAATATATTTTGAAAAATCTTTCACATGAAAGTATATTTTGAAAAATCTTTCACAAGAGAGTATATTATTTTTAAAAATCCTTCACAAGAGAAAGTATATATACAAGATCTTTCACAAGAGAAAGTATATTTTTAAAAATCTTTCATAAGAGAAAGTATTTTTTGAAAAATCTTTCACAAAAGAAAGTATATTTTAAAATATTTTTACAAAAGAAAGTATATAAGTAAAGCCTATCACTACTAAAAGCTTATTTAAACTTTTTTGTAGAAAGTTCATTTTGTAAATTTTTTGTTTAAGAACCATTGTTTTAAAAATCTTTTTGTACAGGAAAGTAATATTTTTTACTATAGTTAATTATAATTTCAAAAATATATGTCTACTTTGAAAAATTTTATATAAAGAATTTTATTTTGAAAATTTTACTAACAAAGCATTTTTTTTGGAAAAAACTGTACAACATCAATTTGTTTAAAAATCTTTTCACAGCAGAATTTATTTTGAAAACATTTTTTACTTGAAAGTTTATTTTGAAAATTTTTCCCTACAACGTTAGAAATTTTGCACATAACTAAAAGTTACACAATTTCTTTTCATTACGCTAATAATCAATTATGTATATATTTTTAATTTAGATGAGTACAAAGCTTCCGTAATTTTTCCGAATAAAATGTGATCCGATGTAAATCAGAATAAAAGTTGCATTAAAATTTATACTACATATGTACCTGTATGTTTCTTTTATAGAGAAAATTGTTAGAAATTATACTTCTGGAATTTCTATGGAAAGCATTTTCACAGACATGATACATAGTATTGTTTTCATGTGTGTAATTCAAATAAAGATGATGTCAACAATATATGTCAGTGATGAAACTGACCTCTCAGACTTTATAATCTAACATCATCCCGCATCTTTCAACTAATGATATTTTGCGGCATTTTAATGCAAAAAATGGTTGAATTGTAACGATATGTTGACTGTGGAATTTTACTATTAAGCTTAATGGGAAAGTGGCATTCTTAAATCATTTAATTTCTAAACAGTTGGAAAAGTTATAAGGAAGGAAATACACACAAATCATTTAGAGTTGTTAATACCAGCCATTGAACAACATGGGATTAATTTGATTCCCATCTGTACTTACGAGTTGATGAAATATATATATTTTTTTACTTTTCTGGTAGAAGTATTGTAAATTCGAATCTGGAAAAGGTATAGAACGTTTTCAGCCCCGACCTCCAAAAATTATAAAATCTTTACTTTAAGTTTTATGCTGATGGATCATCTCATCATTTGCAACAGGCTAACGGGCAAAACAATGGTCGACGCGTGGTGATGGATAATCAACTGAGCACTTTTTTTTTTTGCTTTGTAAGTTTTATGTAGCCTTACATAGTCTACTTTTCTATATGTTAAACTCGCCAAATGACCTATATAAAGTTGTAAAAATTGTATATTTTTCATAAATACCCAGCCTGAAAATCCTTGAAAGACCTATTATGGTTTCAATTAGCCTTTTGCAAGAAAATCTGTCGAATCGGGAAAATTGCACTTTATTTATTCACTTTATTTATTTACAACTTTATTTATTCATTTTAAGCAAGCTATGTTTCATCGCCAATAATTGGTGAAAACAGTTATTTATGAGTGTGTTTTTAGCAACAAATAAATTATTTGTCCCTGCACAAAAATATTGAAGAAAAAAAATATAAGAACCGGTATTGAACTAGCTAATGTATGTCTTGCAATAAAAAAAAAATGCAACGTAACTATATGTAACGTGAATGGCGCGCACCCGCTTTTTATTCGGCTTCCTAGAGTTGTCGTTCCATGACGATACGTCCCTGCTCATTCTCCCTTCACCGTTAAATTAGTTCGCATGTGAACATAATTTAAATATGCAGATAAGTTTGAAATATTAGATACGAAGAGTATGTTATGTGACAAAATGTGTTATGTTTTTTTTTAATGTAAACATTGTTAACACTGTCATCAAACCCCTGTTAAATTCATCGGTTTGCTGCCATCTCGGATTATTTAGCATTTTCGTTCAGATCTGTAATCTCCTTTTCAAAGTCCTTTCGAGCGAACATATTTTGCTGGAGTGATGCCATTTTACGATTCGAAATTGTTTTATGCCCACAATTGTCACTGACATGTTCCATGCCATTTGAACTGCAAGCTTTTTCCGTTTTTCGGGATGGTTTAATTTCTCGGAATAACTCTCGAGCTTTGCTCTCGGGTTATCCAAATTACTTTTCCGATACTTTGTTTATCCGGAAGTTCTCGCTTTCGGGATGACTACAAATCGATAGAGTTGTCTGAAATGGAATTATTTAAAGAGAAAAATGGTGCGAAGAAGCCCCTCTAAAATGTATTATAAATGTTCGAAGCGGTTTCTAACTTGTAACCCTGTAATTCATAGTGTATAAAAGCCGACCCATAAAAAAAAAATCTGATGTGGGCAGCACGTGACTTTTCTTATATAATGCAATGAATTTACTACTTTTACAGTAAAAAAAAATAGGTTATTCTTATAGTAGATACTTAATTCTTTCCAAGATATTGGATTTTCATCAATTAGTCGTCGTTTTTATCCATCTGGTGAGCTTTTCATTAATTTGGCAACATTTAAAAAGTCACCAAATTGGCGAAAATTCCGCAAATTCGTCGCCAAAATCACCAAGCGTTGTGGACGGAGAAATAAGTTATTCTTATAGCAGATAACTGATTATTGGCGTTCAAATACAAAAGTATTACTCAAAGTATCTTTTCTCATGAATGGAACGAGCTACTTCCACGAGAATGATGTCACCAAATTTATTGCATGATATTACATATGAAAAGTGAACATGTTTCTCAACAGTTAATATTTTTTTTTTATTTATGGGATATTTTGATAAATTTATTTTAAAAATGTGCAATATCTCGAGAACAGTTCGTGATAGCGCTCTAAAGTTTATGTTAATCGTTTTCTAAGGAAAAATTACATAAGAAATGTCTATTTGCGTAACTTTATTAAAGGTTTTAATTTTTCAAAATGTCATTCGAAAATTTAGGGGGGTTCTGAACATTCGATTGCGTTTAAAAACTATAGGCTTCCAGTATTCACGGATTGTAATAATTTTGTACCAAATTTCGTCGAATCGGTCCATTCGTTTGTCAGTTATCGTTTCCGCAGACTCACTGACACACACACATAGACATCACCTCAAAAACGTCTGATTCGTGATCAGGGATGCTTGAAACGTGCTCTCCCGTCGAAAACCCGAATTCGAATTTTCGACCCCGTTACAATACTTTCCTTAAACATTATATGTATGTAAGGAAAGTTAAAATATACTTAAAATTCATGTCTCTTCAAATACGAAATGAATGATAAGTAATCGGACATTCACTAGGTTAACGAATTCTGACATGTGTCTTCTTACCATTTACAACATTTAAACATAATATTTATGTAATATTTATATTTTCCCCACGCACACACCGCTTACAACATCCAAAGGTTTTATGTTTTCATTTTCAACGATATTTTACAGTATAGATTCTATATTACTTTCCTTATATACATAATGTATAAGGAAAGTATTATGACGGGGTCGAAAATTCGAATTCGAGTTTTCGACGGGAGAGCACGTTTCAAGCATCAGTGATCACGAATCAAACATTTTTGAAGTGATGGCTGTGTGTGTGTGTGTCAGTGAGTCTGTGGAGACGATAACTAACGAACGAATGGACCGATTTGAACGAAATTTGGAACAAAAATCACAATCCGTAAACACTGGAAGCCTATTGTTTTTATATGCAATCAAATGTTCAGAACCCTCCTAAATTTTCGAGTGAAATTTTGAAAAAATCGTCAAAAAATCAAAACCGCTAATAAAATTACGCAAATAGACATTTGCTATGTAATTTTTCATTAGAAAACGATTGACATAAATTTTAGAACGCTAACATGAACCGTTCTTGAGATATTGCACATTTTTCAAAAAAATTATCAAAAAGTTATATAAAATAAAAAAAAAATATTTCCTATTGAGAAACATGTTCACTTTTCATATGTAATACCATGCGATAAATTTGGTGACATCATTCTCGTGGATCTAGCTCGTACCATTCATGAAAAAAGATACTTTGAGTAATACGTTTGTTTTTGAACAGCAATAGTCATCTGCTGTAAGAATTACGTATTTCTCCCTCCATAACGCTTGGCGAGATTTTGGCGACGAATTTGGCGGAATTTCGCCATCTTGGCGACATTTTTAATTGTTGCCAAATTAACAAAAATCTCGCCAAATAGATAAAAATGACGCTAAATCAATGAAAATGACGACTAATTGAAGAACATTCAATATCTTGGAAAGAATATAAGTACCTACTATAAGAATAACATTTTTTTTAACTGTAAAAGTAGTAAATTCATTGCATTATATGAGGAAAGTCATGTATTGCCCACATCAGATTTTTAGTAATTATGTATGTCAAAAACAAACACTAAGTTTTATTTTGTTTAACATTATATGGCTCTTAGCGTCTAAAATATAGCCGGCTTAATCGAAAACTGAATCAATTAGATTCTGTCCCGTGGCCTGTACCAGGGATGGAAAATGTTTGTATGTTTAAAACCACGTTGAAGTAAACAGCCCTCCAACATGGTCTCTACAAACATTTTTATTGTTTTACTGCAAAAAGCATACTTCTAACGAAAAATCTAGTTAATATATACAACTTGAAAAGCAGGAAAATTATTTGATAAGGTCCAACTTGAAGCCCTGCAAGCTGCAGGTTCCCTACCCCTGGTCCTTATTATATGTGTGCAAATTTTCAGTTTTTTTATGTCGTCAAGCCGTTTCTGAAGAGTCAGGAAAGACTTTGCAAAATCACTCCATTTTCTCCTTCTCCGAGGAAGAAATCGAAAATCCGGCTTCATTAGGTTCCGTGAATCATACTATAAGTGTCCAAAAATTCAGCCTTTTGGTGACCGGAGGTCTTGAAATATTAAAAAAAATTTTACTCTTCACAGGGAGGGGGAATAAAAAATTTCAGCTCCGTTAGGTTCTGTCCCATGATTAGTACTATAAGTATACTACTTGATTACCGGAAACATCTGAAAGCTGTGGAAAGATATTTCGTAAAATACATTTTTTTCTCCTCTCCCGTAGGGAGTTTAAAATCGGGCTCTGTTAAGTTCTGTCCCGTGATCGTTACTATAAGTGAGCAAAGATTCGACCTTCTGCGTCAGGAGGGGGCCTTCTGGAGGGGGTCTAGAAAGATACAAACTCGTTAGATGATTATTAAATACATTTTACGGGTCAGAATTTAAAAACATAGAAAAAAGATATGGTGTGTTCTTTCGTTTAATAAAATAAACATATATTTTTAAAATATCAGCGCTAATTATTTTTAAGGAATGTTGAATGCATGTTAAGAGATTTTTTCACACATTCAGCGCATTTTTTGTATTTATAAACAAAGCACTTTGTATCTATATTGGTATCACCAAAGGAGATAAAATGTGTGAAAATCTCGATTGCATAACAAAAGATCGTGGTTAGTGTGTGCAACAGAAAATCAAAGCTTCGGACCGTTTCAAAATTTTCTACAGAGGCACTTCAGCTCCCTCTACGATACACAATTTGTTTTAAAAATTCGAATTAGTTTAAAAGTTTTGAAGCTAAAACTTGGTCATTTTCCGCCATTTCGTCCAGTCAAATCCATTCATCCATTGTCGTTACAGATGATATTCAAACATCCATTGCCGCTGCAGATGATATTTGAACAACCATTGTCTCTGCAGATGATATTTGAACATCCATTGTCGCTATAGATGATATTCAGACATTCATTGGCGCTGCAGATGATATTTGAACATCCATTATCGCTACAGATGATATTCAGACATCCATTGTCGCTGCAGATAATATTCGATCATCCATTGTCGCTGCAGATGATATTCGAACATCCATTGTCACTATAGATGATATTCAGACATTCATTGGCGCTGCAAATGATATTTGAACATCCATTGTCGCTGCAGATGATATTTGAACATCTATTGTCGCTATAGATGATATTCAGACATTCATTGGCCCTGCAGATGATATTTGAACATCCATTGTCGCTGCAGATGATATTTGAACATCTATTGTCGCTATATATGATATTCAGACATTCATTGGCGCTGCAAATGATATTTGAACATCCATTGTCGCTGCAGATGATATTTGAACATCTATTGTCGCTATAGATGATATTCAGACATTCATTGGCCCTGCAGATGATATTTGAACATCCATTGTCGCTACAGATGATATTCAGACATTCATTGTCGCTGCAGATGATATTCAGACATCCATTGTCGCTGCAGATTATATTCGTACATCCATTATCGCTGCAGAGGTTATTTGAGCATCCATTGTCGCTATAGATGATATTCAGACATTCATTCGCGCTGCAGATGGTATTTGAATATCCATTGTCGCTGCAGATGATATTCGAACATCCATTGTCGCTGCAGATGATATTTGCACATCCATGTTATCTGTATTATTTAAGGAGCGGACGCTTATTTAGGCCCTGCACAAAGTCGGGTAACTCGTTCTAATTAAATATGAAATTAGGCAATTTCTTAGAGTCAGGGCTCCATCATTTTCCAGAGAACCTTTTAAATGTCAGCGTCATTTTCGCCCATTTCGATATCAACATACTGGATTTGCTCCACCCAAAATTTCCGGGGTCCTGGACCCGGACTCCGTGAGCATTTTGAGATATTTTTGGGCTCCTGGGCCTGGGTTCTACGAGCATTTTGAAAAAGACAGCTGTCCACATCAGCAGCAAAGACCCCCCCCCCCCCCTACCGTCTTCAGAGTCATTAAATTTGGTCGTGCATTGAAAAGAAACCAACTTTATGTCCAACCCTAATGTATTCTTACTTTTTAACCCTTACATTTGTTAAAAAATTTACTTAATAAAAATATCCATAAAATATATTATATCACTTAAATATTTTTTTAATTTATTATAAGAAAAATAATTTTACTACAAACGTTATTTTCATACTTTCAAAAATATTTTTTCTTTTGGAGGCCCCACTACAGTTTTGACGCTTTGTAAAAAAAAAAAAATAATGAATCAAAAGAGTAAATGATAAATGCAAAAATCAAACCTGAAAATAGTGACACCAATATTAGGCCATCTTGACACAAAATATAATATATGTAGTATGATAACAAAAAATTATGTCACAGAGCCCCCCCCCCCCCCTCCTCCTCTCAGTAAGAGTTTGGGTTTAGGCCTGCGATCATTTAAATTTTTAAATATTTTCGCATTTGTGCAACTGCAATATTGAATCCTTGTCAAAATCAGACAACGGGAGAGGGAAAATTCGAACAACTTTGACCTACTATAGCGCGTATTTACCTGTTACATCTAAACCGGTCGCGCTCTGCCTTTGAAAAGAACAGTTTCTTTGATATCCGCAGGCAATTAAGGGGATGTTTTGTATGTGGATGGTCTATTTTCCTTTTAAGTACTTGTTGAAATCTTAATTATACCAGAAATCAAAAGGGGAGGGGGTGAGTAATGCAACTAGTATTTCACCAATTAAAAAGATATGTCGAGACTATTACATAAGTTTCCATAGACAAAGAAAACTTCTATTGCAACATTTATATTTATTAGAATGAATTATACTTCAACGGCCCAAAATACTTGGATTTTCAAGCGTGCATGTTCATTCCATCAAATTCTCAGTTGCTTATCATTATAAGGAAAGTTAGCTCAGTTACAAAACACTTCGATACTAGGTACTCCAACCCGGTCGTCCAAATAGTTACTCATGTCCTCTGGACGAGTCGGACGGCCTGGGGTTTCCACTAGGTACTCCAAGGCGTAGAATCACGTTCCCAGTATAACCAGCATAGGTGAACCGGTTTCTTACCATTTTTCAGCATCGAAAAACCATCAACTGCACTGGCAGCGACAGAACTTAATATATGTTGCAATTTTGCAAATCTTCTCTGCAGTCCTAGCTGAACCTTCTATACAGAACAATTCAAAGCAGTGTTTCAAAGGCAGCTATTGTCGTGCGACTAGCTAACATCTCCTTAAAGCTGTGCAAGATGGTATCACAAGGTTTTCTTGCTACCAGGCCAGTTAACACCTATTCGGTGCTGGCAAGGGCTATTCCGAAGTCGATTGCTGCCTTGGGAGCGTGATTCTGACATAGATCTGAATAATGTGTATTCGTAAAATAATTCATCAAAATGGAAAAGAGAGGGCTTGAAAGCGGTTTGCTCTAGAATATTGGAGTGGTTTTATTAGTTTTTTTTACTACTACTTTTTAACTATTTAACAGGTTCGAGACGCTGTCGGTCCCTGGCGTCCATGGACGCCAATGTCTGCAAAGGGGGGGAGGCCAAACTATTTGGGTTAGGGTATATCAAATACCTGTCTTTTTGAGAGGATTTTCGTTTGGGATTGACACTATCCCACCCGTAAACAAAAGGTTAAATGACTTAAACTTCTGTTTTGAATCATTCGTATACTCATTTGCTTCAAAATCTAATCGTCATAAACTCTCCTTCATTGGCAAAAAGTTATCCTAGAAAAATTATCCTAAGTTCATAGTTTTGACTTGAAAATTCAAAAGTTGAGTTGAGTATATATCTCAACGATGAAGGTCTATTGTCGATTATCTCTCAACAATGCTAAAGTTTTGTTTTGAGTGTCTCTCATCAATACTAAAGATATAATATGTTAGCATTGTTGATAAAGTAAAAAAAAATGTGGTGTTAATTAGATATCATTTTCACATGCAGGAACAGTGTTAACGCCCACGTCGACGATTTTTATCAATTTCATTTTTCTTTCCTGTAACTGACCCAAATGGAATTGTATCAAACCAGCCTGGAGCACACTTGGAGGCTTGGACAAGCTTATATTTGAGTTATTTGTTGAATCCGGTTTCCTTTGAAAATTACTCACTTGCGGCAGTTGCATTTCTGACAATAAATTAAAATCCAAAGGATGAACAGCCTTTGTACGAACGTGGAAGTAACCACATCCTTTTAAGACATCGGTGGTTCTTGTCCAAAATATCAGAAAATGTACTGCAAATTAATAATCTGTATCAAAAGTACCTCCAAATCGGCTGTTGGTGCTTTCAACACTGAAGTTAAGAAATAAAAATAGAATGAAAATCTAGAATATTACACTCGGAGCAATGTTCTTGAACTTTTTCCCCCTGCATCATTTCATGGATTTCTGAATTCCGGTCTCCAAACACGCATCCAAACCGTATTGAAGTTCGAACAAAGCAAATACCATTGTATGTGCCGTTCGAAGAATGTAGAATTTCTTCCTTACCTTTTGTGTTTCATTTGTATTTCGAACAAAAAAGATTCTTTCACCTCCTTGACGGATGCATGGAAGTGGAGGGCTTCTCAAAATATTTCCACGCAACTTTTTAAAAAGTATTTTATCGAATGAAATTTGTCAATACATATTGTTATTTACTTTTGTGTTTTACAATGTATTTTACTTTTGTATTCTTTGCAAATAAATGTCTATAAAAAGGGTGGAACGAATTTAAAATTATATTATCTGTAAGAATAGACAATGAGATATAACGAAATTGCATATAGCTCGTGATTTTGTGATTAGGTTATTACATTAAGCTAGGTTTTCTCCATGGTGCGATGCTTGCATTCAAAGACGGATTATTGCAAAGGCAGCATAAGCACATATGCCTAGAGCGACATATTTTTTAGGGTGGTAAATTTCGATTTTGAATCAAATTCCGTTGCTTATCCAATCATTATTTTCAACCGCCCCTTGGAAGGAGACTGACTGAATAAATACATAAAGCTGGATTAATTGTGATATTGGATGATACTAAATATGGTGTGCGTCTGGTAAAAAAAAAAAAATTACCGATCAGGGGAGGGTTGAAGGATTGTCTATGTGCGGCAAAACTTTAAATCCGCCCCTGTCTACACAGCAACCGATCAGACTATTACAGTGGAACATCATAAAGGACACCCGCGAAGAACAGGAAAATGACCACTTTTAAAAATGCATGGGGTCTGTCTATGGGGTCGCCCCAGTTCTTATTTGTGGGAAAAACAAAATATATTTATAACAAAAATCCAATGGTTGGCACATTCTTTCTTTGAAAGTCTTAATTTTTATCCGAAATTGTCTTCAAATTTTATGAAGCAATTGATTTTGGACTTTATAATTTTATGACGGGAGGTCTCTTTTTCGCATGTAGATCTTGTTTCACGTTTGAAAATTTTTCAGTCTTTTATTTACCTTTAAAAAAAAATTAACGATCCCTTTTCACGTTTGTAATTTGTGAAAGGCATTTTTTTAAGTATCTTGATAAAAGGTTCTTTTTTTTTTTTTTTTTTTTTTCACGTTTAAAATTTTCGGCGTTCTTTTTCCACATCTTGGAATTGCTTTGAGAGTCCTGAAATGGAGCAAGATTTCGTTTAAACAGACCTTTACAATGTTTATAAGACTGAAATACGATTTATAATTTAGATATGCATAATAACAAAGATGTTTTCTATATCTAGAGCCCCGTTCAACAAGCACGTTTACAAGCCAGTATACTGAATACCGGCCGCACCGGTATGTATATCGACTTACACCGTGAAACACCATAAACAGACAATCTGCGAGTAAAATACTGGGTTGAAACTACGCATATGAATGGGTAAGTTGAAAGTTTATAAAAACATCTTGCCTTCATTTTTCAAGAGATAGCTATATTATGATCTTCCGAGTAAGATATAAGTAAAAGCAATTTAACATGCATTGAATACACTCTTATATAATAACTAACATTAAAACACTTTAATAACTAAAGGATTAACATTGCACTTCGTTAATAAGACGAAATTTTAAATGATTGTGGCTTATTCGAGTGAATCATGTGAAACAGCTATTTCGCGCGTCAGTTGGATAACTAATCGGATGTTAGTGCGGCGTTGGCTACTCCCTTATATGTACTTAGTCTGCGCTTTCCCCCAAGTAATTGATTTCGTTTCATTACTGTGCAAAATGGAATCAGAACCATTCAGAGTATAGGATCCATTAAAACAGCTGCTGAGTAATTTTCCATGGTTGTTAGCACTGCGATTTGGTAATGGTATATTTTGCTGACATTTATAAAATTAATGTTATTACCGACATATATAATGAATAGTCGTGGACATAAAGTTTATCTTGCATTCATGCTACCTGGGCAGAACCACTAATTTCTTAGCGCTCACTAGCACAGAATCTCTGTTTATTCACTACACTGTCAGGAAGAAAACGTGTCACGTGCCGCAATTTCGCAAACATAGTGGCCTAAGTCATGTCGTATTACTCAGTTGTCTTGAAATTTATAAGACTTTTAATATGTTAGATTGAGCAGAGGCTACATGATTAAGCTTTCTTATCAGTCCACCAGAGCCGGTTGCATTACTTGGAACATGATTCAAAGCGTTAAAATCCCATCAGCAAGTTTTGTGATTATAAATATTATAAGTATATCGTTATATCTAAAGTCTATCTTTGTATCCGTATTCCAGTATACAGGGTGTTTCAAAAAATTAGTCACGGGGTTTATTTCCTTAAATATTGACCATAGACATACACTGGCAGACTAAATGCCTGAGAAAATTTCTGGGAGTATTTTGGCCTTATATTATTACTAATATCGAACTTTACAAGAGTACTGGACAAAAAAATACAAGAGTACTGGACAATCGAAATCGAGATAAAAAAAATCCGAAGATGAACTGGACATATTTTAAGAATGCCACAGTCAGGATGTTATGCTGTGGCGCCCTAGGGAAAAAGATCTCAAGTCAACCCAAGCTATTTTGAAGGAGACTAATGGAACAAGAAACAAATCAGGTGAGATGGGCGAGCTAGTCAGAAACAAGGACTGCGGTACATGATCGACCAGGGTGGCGACGCATGCTAAAAGTCTTATGTGCTACTGGGCACGATGAATGATGATGATAATAGACATACTCGTGAAAGCCCCAGGCCGTCCGGCTCGTCCAGAGGACTTGGAGCAACAATAATAGACATACTCGTGTAATTATAAAGTTTCAGAAAATAAGGTATATAATTTTGTGACTGTATTTGGGGAAAATAATAGCTCGCTTCTTTTTTTTTTTTTTTTTCAACAAATGTGAAAATTAGCAAATTCTGCAGGACAACTTGGTACTTTATAGAATATTGACCCCTAAAGTAATAATTTTATCTCAAAATTCCATAGAATTCGAGCAGCAAGCACTGTAATGCTATGATTCCCTCATAAGTATACGTCTGTCTCGATAACCCAATCTTGGATGCAGGGGCGTAGAAATGATTTTCTGTGTTTTAAAATCTCCATCCAAAACGACCGAGTCGCGTGCTCCGGAATCAATTTCTCCTTGAGACATGGGTTCATTGCTCTGAATTCTGTCTTCTTTAAGACGTTCCGAAAAAATGATGGAATCCGGATCGTAGCTCCACGGGGTAAGGCCATCTTTTTCTCAGAAATATCATCATGGTAATTTTAATTAACATGGTACATATTGTCTGATCGACCCATGCAAAATACGTTCTGTTCTTGCTATCACATACTTATAAATTCAAAAAGATGCCGGTCAAGTAAGCAACCAGTCCTGAGAAAGAAAGCGGCACTTTTGACTGTTTTCCTGTATTTTCGCCAGGGAAAAATACACATTTAATAAACGTTTCGGAAATTAACATTTAATATTTCGAGTAAGGAACTAATTCTTTCGACAGTATTAAATATTTCATCTAGTAAACTGATTCGTTCGGTATTCTTAAATGCTTCGACTAAAAAATGAATTTACTCTATATGCTTAAACGCTTTGCTTGGGAAATAATTGATTAATTCGATATCAACTTTTGATTTCGATATGCCCTGTAGCTCTTTTACTCGGGGGGGGGGGGGGCATCCTGGGTATGACTGACTTTATTTATTTTTTATTCTGGCTCTGCCATGATGTCACGGGAATAGCAAACGCGTTTTGTTCTCGAGCTCTCTGAAGAAACCGAGAATCTTCGTTACTTCTACTTTCAGGAACATCACTGAGGAAGGCGTGCACATCGCAATTAAAATTCTGCACAGGATGTTTACGTCTGGATATTGCCATTTCAAAATTAACAAACAACTTCTAATTGTAATAATGGAAAAAATTGCTGTGTTTTGGCAACAACTTCCCTGGTTCGTGGCGTCACGAATTCCGAAATGCTAAGCTCATTGACGTCAGGCTGACAACTTTTTGATTGGTTACCGGGCTGATGACCCAAACTTATATTAAAGAACCTTGCTTTTCCTCCCGCCAACTAGTAGAGACAATATGTTTCTAACGCCAGTGCATTCGCGCTCTGTGAATGGTATGTTGCTCTTCTCAGTGCGAAAAATTATCAATGGGATTCTATGTCCAAGAGGATATTCGTTTTATCCAATAAAAAAAAAAGTGATCGTAATATATGCAACTACAGCTTAGTGTTTTTTTTATAATCAATTTTTCGAAAATGAAAATGTAACTGCATCTTTATGAATTATTTACAGTATGTGATAGAGAGCAGGGACTTGTGATAAAGAGTACATTTTCACCAACCAATATTGTTCCTTATGTATTTGAACGGAGTAAATGTTAGTCACTTGAATAGTCGCTTGAAAATATTATAAAATGTATATTTTAAACAAGAAAGATCAATCATGCTTAAAGCATTGATTATGAAACACTTTCCAACTTCAATGCAATTTTATTTGAAAAAGTCGAAAATGCAATACATTCCTCGGTAATATTTTAAAACTTATCACGATACTACATTGATTTATTATATTTGAAAACTTAAACCTTCATTGAAAAAAATGAACTTCATTCAAAAGACGGCATTGAAATATAAATTGCGTGGTTTAAATATCTCTAAAATGCAATACATTCCACGGTAATATTTTTAAATCTATCATAATACTACGATAATTTATTATATTTGAAAACTTCATCGAAAACAACTGAAATTAATTCAAATGACGTCATAGAAAAAATAACACGCCTGGATCTCTCTATAAAAGCAGGATTTCATTCATAACTTTCTCCATTTCATTCATCACAATACTATAATAATTTATTTTATTTAAAAATTACGACCATGGAGCTACAATTCATAAACTTGTGTTAAAGAAATACAGTAATTCTAATACAACTCATTCTACATATTTTGCTGTTTACATTTTACATAGGTGAAAAATAGGCTTAATTGTAGAAATAATCAAATTTGAATGAGAATTTAAACTCAAATATATTGTCATTGTGTTGTTTTAGTATGTAGATGCACAGAATTTAAGCAGAAATAAAGTAGTTTTAGGATGGATACAACACTCAATATGAATTAAAAAGAACTTTAAAAAATCACGAATTTGAAACAAGATGGATGCCATATCTCATTTTGAAGTGGGTCATGTGATCGTTTAATATCATGGTCACGTGATCGTTTCATATAAGATGTGTAATTATTATTTTAATTTTTATTTAAAAAACTACTGAATATATTTAGCTGAATTTTTTTTTATATATTTTATGGAACAATTTGATTATTACCTAAAATTTTCGAAGCAATTTGTGAATTTTAAATCCACTTAAAAAATGTTAGAAAAATTAGGTCCCATAGGGCTCAATGTATTTCATTTTTTCAACCCGGGTTCAATCCAAAACTAATTGTGTGATATTATTCATTTATATTCCCATAGGTCCTACAGACCGTCTGAACAACATACTAAAATTTCATTTTGATTAAGTCATTTTTACGGCAGTTATCGTGCTAACGGACAGACAGACAGACAGACAGACAGACAGAATGAACAAAGTCATAAACACTTTTCAACTTTGTTGTAAAGTGTTAAAAAGGGAGTGTGGTTATCTCTGCATTTTATTATATATTCCAACGTAAACACAAAGGCAAAAATTGCTAAATACTTATTTAATGCCGTTTCAAAAGAATACCTTTGGTTGTTTTTTGTCTCGTCACTAAAACTATCCGATCAGCTGATCTACAGGATGCATTGCAGCTGTTTTGTAGGGGGTTCCTCGTTAAATAAAGAATGTATTCTTTTTCGATCTGTGGCTTACAATTCTCAGACTGTATTCAATTATTTGGACGTTAAACTGTTCTTTTATGCACACGATTTGACCTTGACCTACATTTTAAAGGTAGATTCCGAACCATTGCGAATATAATTTTAAAGTAGATTCCGAACCATTGCGAACATCATTTTAAAATAGATTTCGAACCATTCCGGACATCATTTTAAAGTAGATTCAGAACCATTCCGGACATCATTTTAAAGTAGATTCAAAACCATTGCGGACATCATTTAAAAATAGATTTCGAACCATTCCGGACATCATTTTA
This sequence comes from Amaurobius ferox, assembly GCA_951213105.1. NCBI lineage: Eukaryota > Metazoa > Arthropoda > Arachnida > Araneae > Amaurobiidae > Amaurobius > Amaurobius ferox. The sequence continues at coordinate 96,099,525 of OX578137.1, forward strand.
AAGTAGATTCAGAACCATTCCGGACATCATTTTAAAATAGATTTCGAACCATTCCGGACATCATTTTAAAGTAGATTCCGAAGCATTGCGAACATCATTTTAAAGTGGATTCCGAACCATTCCGGACATCATTTTAAAGTTGATTCCGAACCATTGCGAACATCATTTTAAAGTAGATTCCGAACCATTCCGGACATCATTTTAAAGTAGATTCCGAACCATTGCGAACATTATTTTAAAATAGATTTCGAACCATTGTGAACAAACATCATTTTAAAGTAGATTCCGAACCATTACGAACATCATTTTAAAGTAGATTTCGAACCATTGCGAACATTATTTTAAAGTAGATTCCGAACCATTGCGAACATCATTTTAAAGTAGATTCCGAACCATTCCGGACGTCATTTTAAAGTAGATTCCGAACCATTACGAACATCATTTTAAAGTAGATTCCGAACCATTGCGAACATCATTTTAAAGTAGATTCCGAACCATTGCAAATATCATTTTAAAATAGATTTCGAACCATTGCGGACATGATTTTAAAGTAGATTCCGAACCATTGCAAATATCATTTTAAAATAGATTCCGAACCATTGCGAGCATCATTTTTAAGTAGATTCCGAACCATTCCGGACGTCATTTTGAAGTAGATTCCGAACCATTGCGAACATCATTTTAAAGTAGATTCCGAACCATTGCGAACATCATTTTAAAGTAGATTCCGAACCATTGTGAATATCATTTTAAAGTAGATTCCGGACATCATTTTGAAGTAGATTCCGAACCATTGCGAACATCATTTTAAGGTAGATTCCGAACCACTGCAGAACTTTTATGAATTCCACGAACTACTTAGAATTCTCGCGTTGAAATTCCCATAAGAAATCTGGACACAGTCAGATAATCCAAGACTGAACTGAAAATTTTTGGACCTCATTTTTCTGGTATTCAATTCTTCTTCGTGCTCATGGTGTTTCTTGATTGTCTTGGCGACGAATTAGGTGCATGCGATTCAAACAGTGTTTCTTTCAGACATACATTATGGGGAAAAGCCCCTTGAGACATTTTATATTAACCTAGTTTTTACTTTCCCTGCAATACATGGTAATGTATAGGGAAAGTATTGGAATTATACCGAAAATCGTAACTCGAGTTTTCGACGGATCTACACTTTTCGGGACATCTAGAATACGATAAAACCATTTTTAGCATGACGTCTCTGTCTGTGTGTGTGTGTGTGTGTGTGTGTGTGTGTGTGTGTGTGTGTGTGTGTGTGTGTGTGTCTAGATTTTGTATCCACTCTAACTAAAGAACTAATGGATCGAATTTCATAAAATGTGGTTGGTAAGTCACTTGTGGGCGAATCTGGTGCTGATCAGTTTTGAATACGATTCGGGATAAAAGAACCCGCCTTTTTTTGCGAAATGGCCCTCAAAAGCCTGTATCCACTCTAGCTAAAAAACTAATGGACCAAATTTCACAAAATTCGGTAGATAAGTCGCTTGTGGGATACCCTGGTTCTGATTAGATTTGGTGCTATTCGGAAAAAAATAACCTGCCTTTTTTTGCAAAATGGCCCGCAAAAATCGTCAAAATCTAAAATAAAAAACTACGTATGCTCAAATATATCCATTAAATGCTTGTTTTATACGTAATGTTAACGAAGAAAAGAATCAGACCCACCTCATTACACTAGGGCTAGCCGTTCTCGAGATATTTTAGTTTATTCGTGTTTTCGCTACACCGCCTTTGAAAATAAGTTCAGTTGCCGAATGAGAACGAAAATTGAATTAAAAGTGAATTAAATTGAATTAAAATAAAGACACCTTGAATATAAGTCTGCAGGGAAAGTCATGTGCTGCCCACATCAGATTTTTATTTATGTGACAGCATTTAGATGTATTTATATAGTACAAATAGAAAACTTGCCCCCCCCCCCCCTTCTAAAGTTTCATTATCGCCCCGATTAAAAGTAACACTTGTATCAAGCGTTTAAATGGGATACAAAATATGTAAGGAATTTTCAAACCTCTCAGTTTTTGTTCATTAGCATTGCAGCTTCAAATTCTTTTCGGAGAGGAAGACTGTTCATATTTCTCAAATGAGGCGTGTGCTATCATGAACCATCTCATCGCAGCTGTGGGGGTTCAGTGACCTTTTGATTAAGAAGATGTTTACCCACGCTGGTTATTCCCTGGACAAAATGTGGTTTTCTTGTTGTTGCATTCTCTCTTTATGTCTGTCTTGTATAAACAAAGATACTTATCTAGTCGGGAAGTTATTCTATTATCGCATCTCAATATTACCGAAATTCGGAAAAAATGTTTGAGTTGAGCTTTACTAGAAATCATAATTTTGGGTGTTTTGTTTGGCTTCGATCTTAAATTTAATCTCATCAGAGTCTAAATTTTTTGCATTCACCTACATTACGTAGTACGTATATGTCGAAGGAAACTGTCATCAAATCAAATATTCGATTATTGAATTTCGATGAGTACACGCCTTTTGTGGACATCCCGGAATAGAAATCCACGATATTTTTAAAATGACGTCGGTGTAAATCTGGACACGATATACCTAATAAATTCATTAAAAAACCGCATATCTGTATCTTTAAAATCAACTGAATTATGATAAAAGAAAAAATCTGACTTATGCCACTTTTCCGTACCATGTGAAAGGCTGTTTCATCAGTGAAAATAAGGATCGCAAACAAATTGACGATGAAAATTGTTATATCATAAATGCGTTAATATGAGTCAATTTTTTTTTATCACAAATGCATCTAAATAAATCATTACTTAAAGAGATCATATAAAGCAGCGGTACTCACTACGCGGTTGGGTATCCTATGTATTATCATCCAGTTTTATCTTTTTTGTGATGCGTCACAAATTTACATTTCTAATTTGATATAGGGTCCCTCATTCACAGTGTTCAATTTGCAATTAAATATAACTCGCTCAGTTTTAAAGATACAGATATGCGGTTTTTTAATGATCTTGTTGCATTAAAAATAAACATTTTCTGATTGACCCAATTTGTCTAAGGGGGTAGTATAAAAATTTAAAAAGTGTAACTCTTTAAAAATGAATGGGAGGACTATTTCATTACCGTAGTCTTATTCCCTACATTACTTTCAATATTTTTGCAATTTACATTGCCCACTTATCTCTAACAGGTAAAAAATTGCGCGTCTCAGTCTTTTTGGGACACCCTGTATATTATTGGGTTGTCCGGAAGCCATTTTCGGTTATTTTTCATTAAAATAAAAGGCTATTGTTTGAGCTAGCTTACTAGGCTTGGACCATGATCTTTTGCGTTTAATGTTACTTTAAACAATCCATTTTCATCACCAGTTATCAATCGTTTTAAAAATTAATCATTTTGGTTCCGTTTTAAAAGAAAAACACCTACGCTGATACGTTGTGTTAAATGAATTTCTTTAAGTTTCTGTGGGATCCAAACATCGGGCATTTTTTTTTCGTAACCAAGCTTTTTCAAATGGTCGTCAATGGTTGTTTTGGATGAATTTAGGTATAGTTGTGTGACGATTAGCTTCAATCAGTGCTTTTAATTTGTCATCATCGATCTCATTTGGTCTACCAGAACATGCTGCATCTTGAACCGAAAAATCACCTGAACGAAATTTTGCAAACCAAATCTGCCATGTGCTTTCTGTTAGTGCATCATCACCATGCACAAGCACATTTTTTTTCTGTGCATTTGCAACTCTGTTACCTCTGCGGAAATAAAAAAGTAAAATGTAACGAAATGTTGATTTTTATCTTCCATCCTTCGACATAAAATGTCTACGCAAACATTCCACGATTTTGATAAGTTGGTACTTACGTATTATCGCAACCATGCCAACCCCCGGGATAACTTGCCAAATTGGCAACCACAATGTCGCACGCATATAAGGCGCTGAATTGGCAACCATGTGCTTCTTTTCAAATTTCCCCGCTTACCACTTTTGTCAGCCTAACCGTTCGTTGAAGATGGCAAGCTCGAATACTAAAATGCGAATCTGGGATTTACCGAATTCTGAAAAAGATGCCGTTACACTTTTTCAGAAATATAACATTTTACCAGACGTTAGGAAATGTACCAACTCTCACCCGATGAAGCTTTATTTTGGATAACAGATTTTTTGGAAGTGCAACGTTGCTACCTGTAATCAACACGCGGGAATAAGAAGTGGTAATTGGTTTGAGGGAAGCCGTATCCCGTTTTTAACAGCAGTAAGATTCATGTATTGCTGGTGCAAAGAATTGACAACAATCAAATTTTGTGACGAAGAACTTAATTTAGCTGACAAAACAGTCATAGACTGGAATAATTGTATGAGAGAGATTTGTGTTTTCCACATAGAAAGCAAAGAAAGAACGAAAATAGGTGGAACTGGCCGCATTGCAGAAATAGATGAAAGCTTGTTCACGAAAAGGAAAAATAATTCGGGTCGAATTTTGCCACAGCAATGGATTTTTGGTGGCGTCTGTCGAGAGACCAAACAAGCATTTTTAACAACCGTTCCTGATAGAACTGCAGCCACGCTTTTCCAGAAAATTGTCGAAAACATTGAGGAAGGGTTACTTTATTCTGACAGTTGGAGAGCGTATCAGACTGATCAATTGGCAATCGCTGGATTTAATCATTTAAAAGTAAATCACAAATATAATTTTGTCGACCCCGAAACGGGTGTGCATACCCAAACAATCGAAAGAATGTGGGGTTCCGCGAAATGGAGGAACAAGAGACACCATCTTGAGTCTTACTTGGCAGAATTCATATGGCGACAAGACCAAGAAAAGGATAAAAAAAAATTGTTTTTATTCTATTCTAAAAACCATTTCGCAATATTTTCCACCAAAACGTAATTGATTTATCATCAAATAAAAGTAAGAATTATACAGATAAAAATTTACTTATTATTTTTCTTCCGTCAGCGTATTCCGTCGGTCTTATATAATGCCGCCAATATGGTTGCGATAATACGTAAGTACCGATAAGTTTTACTTAAAACGCACTCAGGAAGTTTTACTTAAAACGTCAGTTTCTACAATGCATTTTCAAAATATTGTTTCAAATAACATTAAAATCATCTGCGCGTTAGTACAGTTATTTTACGTAAAAACCGAAAATAATTTCCGGACAACCTAGTGTGTAGGTCCATTTGCATAATAACTAGTATCAGACTGGATAAACCATATGTATTTGTATGGACTTTCGTTCATAAGTTATTCATCTAAAATCTTAAATATTTATCAAAAGTTTATATTTCCAAAAGTTTATATTTCCATATATGGCAACAGTTTTGCGAAGCCGATGAGTTATAATAATTTGTGTTCGTAATACTATTTTGATACCACTTGCATGCATAGCGTAATTCAAACAATTATTTTCCCTAGTAAACTGAATGCAATTATCATAGTTCTGGGAAATTATTGTTTCTCCATAGAAAAATAATGCTTTGAAAATCCTAAAATTCGTATAATTCTACTTATAATTATGTAAATGATTGAAAATTGTCTAGTTCTTGCTTTTCACATAATGTGTTTACACATAAAATTTGACAGCTGCAGGTGCATTCATTCTTGAATTATCGTCTCCACATCTCACAGACACACACTTACACACATGAATATCCTTTCAAAAGTGTTAGAAATAGGTCACATATTAAAGTCACGTATCAAAGCCACACACTGATACACATGAACATCTTTCCAAAAGTGTTCGAAGGACATTAAGAAAAATTAAAATGTGCATATCCGTCAAAATATCGAATTTTAACGTTAAAAAAAAACATTTCTCTACAATAGTATAAGACAGTAAAAATCGGCCGAAGATAAGGCAAGTCTAATAATTTAATGTTAAAATTTAGATGTAAAGACATTAATTTGATTGCATAATTCGCTGCTCAAGAGAATTTTGCCTGACCTGAAATATATTTTAGTAAGTACTCTTTGATGTTAACAACTACGCTTATCATACTACCAAACTATCTCTGCTTTAATAATTTTATGCTATTATGTACCACGTTAATATTTTTTAGATATTTTATAGACATAATTCTATAAGAGATATTATGTACAGTGAAATCTTTCAACATAATGTACAGAAACGGAAATTTTACACGATTCAAAATATTTCTATTCTATAGTGAAATCTGTAAGTCGAAAATCTGCTCAAGCTGAAATTTATTTTGAGGTTCTATACAATTCTGGTTTAGACATATTTCTCTGTCTCAAATCTATTTTAAAATTGAAAAGAACAGCCACTTTCTTTTTCGCATGATAGCTTTTATTTATACTCCTACTTTTCCCTTTATTCTGCATTGCATGTCAAGACTATTACCATATTGCGCCTGCTGTTGCTCTCTTTTGAATTGTCTTTTCTGAACAACGTGTTTTAGAATTGCCAAACAACAAATCGATCAACAGTTCCAAAAGAACTTTAAATCCAACAGCAGTTACTTTACACAATCGCCCCCACGGGTATTTATAACGCCACTATTATGCATGCAAAGTTTCAGCTAACTCTTTGGCAACATCTGTTACATCTTGAACTCTCCAAAGAAATATTGCCGAAGGCAAAGAACAGTTAAGTCGTTCTTCACATCACACATTGCGAAGCCCTGTCTTCTCTCCAGTTTTTGTTCTAAGCTGCTCATTTGTCTGGAAGTATTTTCTTATTAACTTTCGCGCCTTTTTCTTAAGACACCGGAAGTCGTGTCTCTTGCACTCGACCTTCCAGAAGCCATCTTCATTCGCTTATTTCTTTTGTGCTTGTTGGCAGCATCTGCAAGATGAAGTGAGTAAGCATCACTGCCCAACTTGGTACTACGCTTACCCACGCTCTGGCGCTAATACATTGCGCTTCCAAATGGAAAGATAGGGTTGTTGAAGTAATAAACAGTATGTTTGTCCCGCCGTTTTCTCATTTAGTTTATTTTTTAATTTCATCAAATTGTAAGATAAGAGAGATTAATGAATTTGTTCTGTCATGTTGTCTAGTTTCTATCCTGTCAGGTTTCCAGAAAAAATATCTCTAGTGTACTTTTCCGCTCGACTTTTTCATGCATTCATATTTCATATTGTTTTGAAATTATTGTTTGAAAGACCGTATGTGTGTGTGGGGGGGAGGAGATAAACTGTCTTTAAATTTCTTTCAAAATAACACTGTTCAAATGTAAGTCTGGTATTTTTCATTATTACAAACTTGAAGAAAGGATTATTAAGTTATGGGCTGATAAGTTGTGATGCATTTTTGAACATCTTATATATAAAAGAAAATAAAGTGAAAATTTACTACTTGTATCTGCAAATTTGTTGGTATTTATAATATTTTATTATTTTCATTTTGCAATAAATTTTAATAAAATCTCAGTGTTGTCATGCAGTTTTATAGTCGCAAACTGGATCAATGATTATAGTATAAACATAAAGCATAATTGCAGCATTGGACAAAAGTTGATAGGATCTGTGTGTTTCTGTACATTTAAAATAGTTGCAAACTTAATAAATAAGCAGTATAAAACATACTGCGGCATTGGACAAAAATAGCTTGACAATTTCACCTCTAGTAAAAAGTACTAAGATATGACTTGTCACAAAGTATTCTGTTATGAAATCTTGCTCTAGTCAGACTGCAAAACTTTCTGCCAGTTGAACTTTTATTTTAAGATTCTTGACAGTAAGAAAGGGTGCTTACGATCTTCATATGAAAAGTTCAAAGCCCGAACCTGAAATAAAAATCTGTCCCAGACAGAAACGTATAAAGATGTCAATCTGTATTTTTGACAGTTCTATTTTTATAGAGGAGTAGTTTGGTATGTTTCCGCAATTGATTTTCGTAAATATCGAATATCTCTATCATTGATCATTTGACAGATTCCTTCAGTGATTTGTTACTCGCGTTATTTTTTTATTTCTTGTTCATGCATGCATGAAGCTGAAATTTGTCGTTTTACGTCATTCCGAATTTCAGCTGTTTATGTCGATATTTCATCATGTTGATATATAGATATTTTTTATTATGTTGATATGTAGATATTTCAGCTGTTTATGTTGAGAGCGGTAGTTACAAATTTGTGTTTTCGGAACACATCTTTTTCAAAGCAGCGTTAAATGGATTGAAAGTGAAAATCATGAAAATATTTTTCCGTGGGCACGATTTGCAAAGATCAAAAAAGAACTTATAAAGCCTTTTGTGAGTTCAAAGTTTTTATTAAACTTCAATTATTTAGAGTGTGAGTTTCCACTCGGATTTTTTTTTTTTCGTACCTTCATGCTCCATATATTATTCGAGTCCATTTCTATCATAATTAGTATCAAATGAATCAAAAGTGTTTCCTTAAGAATTTTTGTTCACAAAATGCATATTCTTTTTAAAAAATCCTTTAAAAGTCTTTAAAATGGATTGAAATCTGAAAAAAATCCATCTTTTTATTTTCACTACATACACAGCATTTATGATGTATAGGGAAAGTATTGTGACAAAGTCGAAAGTTTGAATTCGAGTTTTGGACGGAGCAGCACGTTTTAAGCATCCCTGAATTCGAAAATAATTTGGTACGATCTTTATTAATGCTAAATAAAAAATTATTTAGCACACAATTTTTCATTATTAAACGAATTTAAAAGTTTAGTGTAAAACGTTATCGAGATACTATACATGTTTCAGAAAACTTTTATCAAAAGTTGCATAAAATTAAAAAAGTATTATTATTAGTAACCCAGACCATGCAACTCACCTATTAAGTATTGAGTAACTATAAGCATGGTCGGGAAAGGATATCTTCAGAATGAAGATACCCAGTCATAATACAACAGTATGGTCTTCATCCACGATCGTCCTGTTTACGTATTAAAGTAGAATGATCTTTACAGGTACGTCTACTCAAAAAATGATCTTTACAGGTACAAAAAAAAACGTAGTATGTATCATCACATATGTTTACTTTTCATTTGCAATATTATGCAACAAATCTGTTAACATCACCTTCGTGGATCTTGTTAGTTCCATACTTTTGTAGTAGCTTTGTATTTTGACACCTAAGAATTTGCCAATGTAGTTATTTTATTTCACGAAATATTACTTGTCAATTGCATTTTGATGAGGATTTTTTTCACGAAATATTACTTGCCAATTGCATTTGGATGATGATTTTTCACGGAATATTACTTGTGAATTGCATTTTAATGAGAATTTTTTTTTCACGGAATATTACTTGTCAATTGCATTTTGATGAGGATTTTTTTTTCACGGAATATTACTTGTCAATTGCATTTTGATGAGGATTTTGCACACGAGTGTTGAATATGTCATTCTGTTTGGAATAATAATTTGTCAAAATCGCAAAATTTCAATTGACTTGCTGTTAATTCAGATGCCGAAACACTGTCTTGTTTCGTCTTGTACTCCAGTCTTGTACATCATTATATCGCTGCAAAAGAAGTAAAGTCATTGCATTAGGTTGGGAAACTCATGTGTTGCCCACATATTTTTTTTACATTCTAATAATCATTGGGATACTAATAAATATTGTATGAGAAAGCCAAGTAGTGGCATACAATCAAGATATTTATTGTGTTTACAGCGTTAATATTTTTATTTTAGTGTGTATTCATGTGATGTTTCCTTCGACCTCGGTGTTGCATTTTTCCTCATATCTCTTATACCGGACCCGTTGAAAAACGTAAAATCGTGTTTTCAATGTATCAACTTGTCGATTTGCATCACATTATCCCGCATGTTGATTGGCGAACCGTGACTCGTAGATAAATCAGTTTCTAAACCCACGCTCACAACCATCAGTGGTAGACAAGTAACGGTTTTATGGCTTAAAATCACGTCGAACCTCTTTATTTTTCATAAACAAGAGATTTAACTGAAGATTTGGAATTCAATTTTCATGAATATTTACTATGTTCTTTCATTTCGGTTGGTAAAACTTATTTCATAGTATGCTCTGCTTAAAAATTCACTACTTGAAAAAGCAAAAGCCGGTTTTTGTGCCCTTGACTTCTTCACACGTGTTGACGGAGACCCAGCAAGTGTTTTGCCCGGAATCTAATAGGTTGTCGTCACTGATTTCTAATTGGCTTCCAACTGAGGGATATCGTACGAAATTATACGTAAATGCGAAACGTGTGGTTTTTCTGTATTTTTTGCTACTGAAACTTTATACTTCAATGTAAAGCCTTTTGGAAAACAAGTTTTTGCTAGATCTACTGCACCAGGCTAGCCCACATACCTGGCAAAGATGGTAGTATACTGCAGGCGCGCGGATCTGATCTAGTGACCTATGAACATACAATTGCATAATTATCGAAATAACTGCGTGGGGGCTTCAATCAACTATCGTATTTATTCATATTTCATAGAGTGTTTAGGTCTATTTTTTTCTCCATGATCAGTATCAGAATTAAAGTTGGTATCTATGGAGGCAAAAGTGAGGAGTTAAAACTCCATACTAAGAAGACGCCGATATCGTTTGAGACAATAATTCAGGTGGCGCTGGGATAAGATAAGTAGTCCTGTATTGTAAGCATTTCTATGGCGAAGGGCCTGAAATATATATTTAAACTGTCAATTGTGTAAAAATAAATTATTAGCGCAATGCAACGTAGAACTGAAACAATAAAGAATATTCCTAGATATTTAAAATTATTTTACTTTCCAATTTATTTTTAACTCCATATATTCTGTACTCTATCCTACAACTATGAAAAAATACTGGTTAATTATACTCATAATGAGAGAGCCCTTAATTTAAAAATAATCAAAAATATATATACTAAATACTACGCCTTTCTCTTGTGTCAACTAACAATAGCAGCTACTTTGCTAACACTAGCGACACCTAGATAAAATTATCAAAGCATTATGGCATTTTCAAGCGTTTCACTCATAGGAGTTTTATCTCCTTTCTAACTTATGTTGGTAACATTAAGTTGGTAATATTAAAAAAAGAAAAAAAAATCAGCGTTTGCAGAAAATACAAGTAATATTTTAAAATATGCCGTTATTTTTCAAATTTAAGTATTTGATTAAGACATCAGTTAAAATTAGATGCTCATTATATAGTGTATCATATAACCAAACGATAAAGAAACATTTCTTCCTACCGGGAGCTTTTTTTACATAGTTGAAACATCTTACCTGTGAAAGTAAACAGATACTGGTTATAAGACTTTCAATACTTCCTTAAATAAAGCAAGAATATGAAACTTAGACGACTACAATTGTTTCGAGGGCGTTTCATAGTCCTCTTCTTCATGCCAAAACACAGTCTTCTTTTAACAACCGCTAAGGAAGAACTGTCGGCATTTCTTCCTTAGCGATTGTTAAAAGAAGACACTGATTTTTGGGCTGGAGAAGAGGGCTATTAAACGCCCTTGAAGTAATTGTAGTCGCCTAATTTTCATATGCTTTCTTTATTTCAGGAAGTATTGAAAGTTTCATTCTCACAAGCAGCATTTTTATTTATAGTGATATACTGATTGATTATATTGTTGTCACTGATTATATTGTTAGTACAGCTAATTCAGAGATGTGTTAAAAAGCGTTTCTATATATAGATCAGATACAGATCAAACCTTCAGCCTCATCTGTACTCTTGTACTGTATTCTGTACTTCTTATATCTCACTTAATTGGGACCCAATAAAGATGCCCCTTTTGTGCTCTAACATCCTTATAGTATTATTAAGACTCATTTAATGCCACGTAATAACCTAAATCAGTCATTTACGTAGCAGTATCCATCCAAACTTGTGTAGCTATAAAATTTGTTTGCGCTCCTCCAGAAATAATTGCAATACTGGCACACATCTGTTGAAGAATATGTAGCTTATATCCGCGATATAGTTTATAATTTTCGCATTATGATACTGCCCATAGTCGCGATTCCTCTGTCAATTTAGATGAGGTTGAAACTTGCCAACTAAAGGCGCCGCTGTGTTAGAAATGTAATTCTATCCGAGCTGTGAGTTGTTTACTATGTGCCGCATGCTCGTAACTTTTGCGTAAAGTTCGAGGTCAGGGTGTTCTAAAGTTAATCACCGTGGCGGTTCTTTAAGCGTTAGAAACGGCATTTGACCCCCCTATTCTCCCTCTAAATGTTGTGTATCAATTTCCTCCTTCCTCACTAGAGTACATTAGAATGTTGCAAATTTTAAGCGTGTGACAAGTATGGTGTATAGGCAGTGGTTCAGCAACAAGCTGGTATTTCACAACGGCTCAAGGAGATTCGCAGAAAATATTCTATAATAGCGCAACTATTTTTATAGCATATTTTTCTAAAGATGTATATTTGATTACACTAAAAATTTAAAGACAAGATACTTATAAACCCCGTTATTGATATCATAGGTAATTGTAGGTTATAAATTGCTGACACTTAAAAATATTGGAGTATTATGCCCTAAGACTGAAACTTATTTCCAGAAATGTAGCTACGAAGGTTTACGATTTGTTAGTTGCGTGACCAAAAAGTTATTAGTTTTTGAAATTGGCATGTGAATTTCAATCGCACATGTCATTTTAAGACACTGGCATGCAGTCAAAGTGGTGTAGCTTATAAGCTTATATTTTGATGTCAATTATTTTAGATAAATGACGTATAATTGTCACCTTAGCTAAAATGGGGTGTGATGGCGACGTACTGTTTTGTTATATTTGTGTATGATTTTAGTTTTAATTTCCATACATGTGCAAACTGCTATTTGCACACACTTACTGATAGTGATGTCACCATGGTGAAACTTCGGACGTAAACCCCCAAGGTCGCCTTCACCATGGTTATTAATCTGTCTCACTTACTAATGACTTGTTACCTTGTTAGACTATTAAGGTTATAAAGGTTTACATGGGTACGTGACGTTATAAAGGTTTACGTGATAAACTTTAAAGGTTGATGTCGACAAAGATCATTCTGACATCAAAGAAGGTGGATTAACTTAATCATTGTTTCAAAGTAAAGCAATTTTTACATCGCCAATGTGAATGTACAGTCAGTGTCATAGGCATAGCTAGTATATTTTCCAATTCAGATCCATTATATCCAATATTTCTATAAATTAACTGCTCTTCACTCTTTTGGTGAGCTAGGCGGTCTAGGTAATAATAATAATAATAATAATAATAATAATAAATGTATGTATTAACGAAAAACTAAAGGGATTTTTCTTCCAATAAGGTTACCCCCCCCCCCCCGAAAAAAAAAAGAAAAAACCTCTCGCCTACTCCACTAAGTAGTGTAGTTAATAATAGCATTGAAGATTGCGCCCAATAATTCGATTTCCGGTTGATCAATTTTTTGTTGAAAGTGAAATTAAGTCGCACTTCATGCTTAGCACTATACCTGTATTGAAGATGAGCCCAAATCAATTTTCTTCCTTGCTTTTTTCAAACAACAACAGCCTGTACATACTGTGTTACTTGCATTCACACATTGATAGCTTATTGCCTGCATTCATTTAAAGGACCTTGTGCCATTAGCAAATTAGAAGCAATATCTCAATAAAAGTAGTTGGATGTTACTTAGTTTCCAGGAAAGTTCTAATACTATGAATGTAATCAACCGTGCTGTATCTTCTGCTGCAAAATAAATAATTTAATCTTATCTTCTTTTATCTCCCTCCATACTGTTATTTTCTTCACTAAAGCAGTTTTTCATTGAAGATAATTCTTTATCCTAAAGGTACATCAATTGCCAAAATAAATTTTAGTATTCCCAAAATACTTTAGTTTTACTAACATAAAAGTTTTATGCTGTCCCACATAACTTCGATTGCCATGCTTCGATGAGAGCAAAGTAATTCTGCCGAAAATGTGAAACGTTGCGTATATTTAGGACTTATTTTACGCCATTACTTATTCCCATAAATGGATACAAACGCGCGTTGACATTAGGGAAGATGAAATGAAGAAAGTAAATCGAATCCAATGAATTACGACCTTTATGCTTGTCTTTTATCTTGCTGGTGCTTGACAGTCGTTGTGATTGAACTCAAGAGCTCTTGAGATCTGTTACTAGACAAGGGAGGAGAAAGTAAACCAAATAAAAGAACAAGTAGGTAGGTTTGATTTCAACCGTTTTCAGTGCCGGTCACGATGTGTGACTCCAGTTTGACATAAAAACGACGAAACGAGCACAGTTCGTTTTTCAAATTACCTAGTGGATACTAGTCATTTTTCTAATTGTCGCGCTAGATTTGAGTAAAATATAAGTCATGTGTCACTTCGAAATAGTTTTTGATGTTATCAAGAAAAGGGTCAAATATCAATGTGTAATTAATTCAACTCCAAAAACCCTGTGCCTTGAATCTTGTGCATTATTATTTCTCTGTGAAAGAAGTAATGACTTTGCATTATGTAGGGAATGTTATGAGCTGCCCACATTAGATTTTTGTTATTTTAATCTGTTGATATATATTTATAGAGGTTAATGGAACGTGGGCACAATTGTAGCAATCGATAATTATAATGTTTAGAAATTACTTTATTTTCAGGGAGAAGTTTATTTCTACATGGAACGTTCTAAAACCATGAAAATGTTTATTTTCTGATTGCAGTCGAAAATCGAAATCGCAAAGGCCTTTGAAAATGTTTGTTGAATCGTAAATTCATTGATCTTAGACGTATATAATAAATTACAAAGTCACGTAAGAAAGGGTACAGAATTTTATGAAAGCGATTAAATTTTCAAGGGAATTAAATTTTAAAAAATACAAAATTTAAATTTTTATACGGCCCCCGGACAAAAATATTTCCAATAGAGTAAAATGTGCCCCATACACTAATAAGGTGATGTACAAAATTTCAGCATTTTATCTCAAACAGTCCCAGAGATGTGAAAAGACAAAAATGCTGACTTAAACCACTTTTCGATGCATCGACATGGGTTCTCAGACGGGAAAAATCATATCGGCAGATCGCGTTTAAGGGGTCATACACAAATTAGAAAAGAAAATGATTACATAAATAAATATTAATTTTGCTATTTATTGGTACAAAAATATCTACACTGTGTAGAAACAATAACTTTTCACAAAGATTACAAAGTTTGTTCAAAATGTTTTCCTTCCATGCCAAAGATCCATTAAAAATAAGAGGCAGATATTATTTGTCTATGATGCATTTCTGTGTTGCTTCATTTGCACTCTTGCTGTAAACATTTACATTTCAATTTGTGATTAATCCCTCACCAACTCTGTTTAAACATATCTCTGGGACTTTTTAAAATAAAATGCTGAAATTTTGTACATCACCTTATTAGTGTATAGGGCACATTTTACCCATTGGAAATGTTTTTATACGGGGGGCCGTAAAAAAATTTAAATTTTGTATTTCTTCAAATTTAATCCCCTGAAATTTTTTTTCGATTTCATAAAATTCTGAACCTTTTTTTACGCAACTGTGTAATTTATTATATATGTCTAAATTCAATATTTAAGGAATAAAAGCCGAGGTCAATGTTTTTCGGACACCATATATATATATATATAATTATTTCCATCTGGCTAGGCTGAGCTGCAACTGTTATTTTAAACTAAAAAAAAAATTGGCTTTATAAAGGGTCACTTTGAATGTAGAAAAAAAGATAATCATTTCAGTAACTTGATGATTGATGAACGCTGTCTCATGACCAACCGGAAATCGGTAGTCCTATTTCCCGCATTGCCGATGTCTTTTGAGTTAAGAGCTCTAATGGCAATCCAAAAACATAACCCAATATGTTAATTAAAGAGTTATTAATTAAAATGTTTAATAATTTTAAATAAAGCCGAAGCGCCGAAAAGCAGTCCACAGCAGCAGTCATTCGGTCGCGCTGCAAATGCAGAACTTATTTTATTCAATTACTTACCCCATGTAACAAACGCTTGTTGACATTGGAGAAGATGAAATAAAGAACATGAATCTAGTGAAATGAATTACGACCTTTATGCTAACCGTTTATCTTATTGGTGCTTGACAGTCGTAAATTGGGATTGAACTCAAGAGCTCTTGAGTTCTGTTACTAGAACAAGGAAAGAGAATGAAAACAAAAAACCAAGTAAGGTAGATGTTTATTTCAACTTTGTTCTGGGTGTCGATCGTATTGTGTGTCAATGCCGTTTGCTATTGTAGTGCCGGGCGATAAATTATTTTGCAGTTTTTCTATGACTTGTTGGTCTTTATTATGTCCAATATTTTAGTTAAGAAATCTGGATTTTAAAATGCGTCGCTGAGTTAAAATACAATGGACGTTTTAAGCGAAGCATGGTTAAAATGACATTTTGGTTTGAACAATTTTTTAAATTATTCTCACCCAGTGTTGTAACCATCAGTTCCGCAACTTTCTACACTTACTACTCGCGAGAGTTGTAAAAGGTATAAAATTTCCATATCATTTAATGTACTAATACTTTTACTGGATATTCTCGGGAAACTCTAGCACATATCAGTTGCTTACTGGTAAAATGCTGCAGAAATCTGTTGTAAATGCTAATTTTAAAGCCCGACCTTGAAAAATAGGTAATTTAGAAGTTGTTTGTCATAAACGTATCGGTTAGTGAGCTTTTTTTTTTCTCTCCAAGTCTCCTAAAATAATACGCGTAAATCTCCTATATGTATTCTCCAGCATTGTATTTTATGTGTAAACATTGGCGGTACGTTTATAAAGCCTCCTCCCACTTCACAAATTTCGCAATTTTTAGTATAAACCTTACAGGCATTCTCTTCCTCTGGAAGCTGTTCCAGAAAGATTCCCTCTTGCTCTGTTTATAAAACATATTAACACCATCCCTGGCTGAGCGCCGTAGCGCCCCGTTCTTCCGAGAGGTTGGTGGTAGGGGAAGGAGGGTACGGTCCCTGTGGATGCCTCCCCCACTGGGTTCCGGTCTAAATTGGGTGGCACTTCCCGGCCGTCCAAACAGTTACCTTACACCTTTCTGGTAGGTCGGACGGTCTGGGTCTCAACAACAACAACACCATCCCTTGCTCCGGCCACACAATTTGCTACCATAAGCCTTCGGGCTGGTCGTGTGGTCAGGGTTTTCAACACCATCCCTGGCTATGAAATATTTACTTCTGTGTGCGTGTATGGGATGTGAAATTCACCAAATTTGTTATTTAAAATTGCCAAAACCAAATGTACTCCTTTTATAAATGAACTAGAAACGGTCGATTTTATTGCACAATTACTTCGCTTTCATTGAGCACGCCAGGGATGGTGTCGAAAACCCAGACCACTCGACTCCCGCTAAGGCATGAGCTGCAATTTGAGTCGCCAGGCTAGGGATTTTCACACCATCCCTGGCTCCTTCCCGGCCGTCTAAACAGTTACCTTACACCTTTCTGGTAGGTCGGACGGTCTCAACAACAACAACACCATCCCTGGCCCAACCACTTAAATTGCTGCTCATGCCTCAGGGCGAGTCTAGTGGTCTGGATTTTCGACACCATCCTTGGCGTGCTCAATAAAAGCAAAGTAATTGTGCAATAAAATCGACCGTATCTAGTTCATTTATAAAAGGAATACATTTGGTTTTGGCAATTTTAAATAACAAATTTGGTCAATTTCATATCCCATACACTCACACACAAGTAAATATTTCAAAAAATGTTCGAAATGTCTTCGGCAGGTCTTAAAAAACTTGCTTAAACATCAAAATATGGAATTCGAAATATGTCGGTAAGCAATACTTTATACGAAAACAGTAACCAGTTTAAATTACGCATTCAGTTAAATTGCCTATTTTACATTCAACAAGGAATCAAGGTCATCCCAGGTATTCCCCCCTATTTGATACGAGACAGAATAAGATGAATCACTCCATTTGATTCAATGAAAACATTCCTCTACAAATTATTTCGCGCTCTGCTTCACAAGTTTATTATCCTATCATCGCTACTTCAGGAAGATACACACTAATATACATCAGCTTCTTCATGTTAGTCGAACGTGCCAGCATACCCTTGCAATTTTTTACCATATGGCAGCATTCCTTGGGTTTAGTGCGCGTCATGTTCTGTGACAGGTCCGACTAGAAGGATATTTCCACCCTGTTTTCCCTCCTACTTAGATGTATTTTGCACCGAAATGGAAAAAAGTACTTTTCCTGTCGTGGGAAATCACTCTTCTGGTGTCTCTTCCCCTGTACTTAACATTTCATTTTTTTTTTTTTTTTACAAATTGTGATTTGTACAAGTTCTTATGTTTTAAATAGTTTTTAAGGCGTTTGTGTGTCATATTTCGTTTCAGTTTGACATTGAGATATACCGTATGCGCCATAAATATGTAATATTTATAGGTCAGGTAAAACGCTAGAGCGAATAATAAAAAAATAAATAAATAAATAAATGCTGCTTTTGATGTATTTTGAGGTCTTATTTCTGTATATTTATGACTCGGTTCTCTTGGGCGTTTTGAATTATTTATCATATTTCATGTGTTCCGCTACATCATTCAACCAGAGATGGAACATATTACTCTCCGCCTCGTGCATTATATAAATAAAATCATCAGCTTGAGTTTTCTTTTTTCGCATTTGCAACATGTGAAGAAATTTGTCCTTCTTATTTCTGTTTATTATTTTGCGATGGCCCATATTCATTATTAAACATTACAATCTCGAAGTTTTTTTTTTACAATCCCGGAATTAAGGATTTTTCAATCCCTGGATCCCGTAGGATTGAGAATTTTAATTTTACTTCAACTTCTTCTCCTTGATAATGACCAATAGTACGATCCCGGATCGCCAACTCAGTGCGCTACGCCACCTATTGATGAGATTTAAGAGATAGGCGAATAACGCTTTTCGAATTCGAATATTAATTCGAGCATAAACAATATCTCGAATACTTATGTCAAGTTATTATGAGTAATATTTACATTTATTAAATATTATTAATTATTAGTAAATAAATTAATAAAGTAAAAGTGTGTTAAAATAGTATTTATTTAGAAATAAACCTTTTTCATTTTAATTATTTTATACACTGGGCTTTTTTTTTAGTGGGGGATGGGCGTACTCAACTGCAATAATTGAATAACTTATTATTAAATGTATTTTAAGAAAACCAGTATTCTCAGGATCTAATCTGCTTTTTCTTCTATTTTTTTATATCGCAAATAAAAACAGAGCTGCTGTAAAGTCGCTCTTAAAAATCTGTTGACAGCGTCAGGATTAAATACTTTCAAATAATCCTTTCAAGGAAGTATAAACTGTCATCAGCTATGTTTAAAGTCATCAGCTTTAAAGCTATGCTGGGGTGTATGTAGTTCCCCTGTTGTATCCTGATGGTGACTATAAATTATACATTGGTAGTACAAAACGCAATGTTGGCATCCGTTTAGCGGAACACGCTAGCGATGTCAAATGTGGCGAACTTTCTACGGCTCTTGCTCAATATGTGATTAATGATAAATTCCTGTCCATTTTTGAAAAAACTTTCCTTTTAATTCGTTGTAATAACCCACGTAATATTCTCCTTTATGAGTCCCTTTTTATTTATATTTACCGTGAGTCAATTTGTAATTTTGATCATTCAAATTTTAAGTTATGCTTGGCGACTCATTCTCGACTCTATGCAATTCAAGTCTCTTCATGGTTATTTATGACGTCATTCTCATTAAAATTGAGCTTGACTGTTCTTTCGAAATTGTGCTTTTCACGTAATAAAATAATATATTTATGATGGTACTTTTCTTGTAATATTCTTACAATTTGAATCCGTGCTTTTTCTGTAATAAAATAACATATTTATGATAGTACTTTTCTTGTAAATATTCTTACAATTTGAATCCGGTTAATGTATATTTTTTGTATTTTCCGTGTAGATTTCTTGGGTTAATTTTGTATTAATTAATAGTCTGTTCATTTACCAATTTTATATTTTATGTGTAACTGGTCTATATATGAACATTCCATGTTTACTTTTTATGTAGCCACTGATGAAGAGCGTTTTAACGCTCGAAAGCGCTTGGGCAATTTTGAACGTCTTATAAGATGTTTTAATAAATGACTTTTCGTCTAACGACGTTATGTCCTTAATTTTATTGAATATATTAAGACTTCAAAAGGATGTATAATATTTAAAATTATTAACATATTTTATAATTTGAAATAACTAATATTACAAGTTGCAAATTAATTAAAAAATTACTTCTGCTTAAATTTTTTATCACATACAAAATTTAGGGCGCTAATCAAGCCCTGTATGCTGGACAGTAAAATATGTATATTATTTTCAGAACAATATAATGGTGATATTTCATAGTCTGGAAACTGCTCTTTAACGCTTTTCTTTCAGAAAAGTTATAAAATTACAGAAAAAATTATTAAACTAGCTTAATAATAAGTATGAGTGAATATTTATTTATGTATAACAACTGTTGTTGCAATAGCAAAATTGATCATGCATATTATGCGAAAACTTTCGATAATTGCAAAATCAATTTCAATCTCCCGTCAATTTAGAAAAGATTAAATTCATTGTATCGTAGTCTGCAGCAAAGCTGAAATTTTGTTAATTTATCAACTGAATGGAGTTTTCTAGATTTGAAAGAATCTGTATTCATAGAATAATTTCATCTCGAAAAATTAATTATAGTAGAGACAGATTAAAATCGCAAAGAGAAATTGAATTTATTCCAATATCGTATTCTTCCAATAAGTAAAAATTCCGTTTTGATATTATTTGAAATTTGGGTACTTTCAATTTTGTATTATCTGATCTCTAAAAGTCAATGGGTTTAACTTTTAACAGTCGCTGATGAAAAAAGTTAGAAACTGAAAGTAAAAGATTAGTACCTATTGAGTTTTTGACGATTGTTTATATTCGAAGAACATAGAATTTTCCAGTCAGACGAAACAAGTTTATAAGACTGAATTAAAAGTTGTGAATAAAAAATAATTGTTAGAAAGCCGCATTATGCAAAAATGTAAAGGTTCCTTTCAAAAACAAAAGGCTGCTTCTTCAGGACTGAAAATAAAACAGTTACATCAAAAACAAGAACAGTTTGGAACTGTCAAGAACGGTTTGGAAACACAGATATTTCGTTAATTTCAGCATAAATAATTAAGTATTTACTTAATTAAGTAATACTTAATTAAGCAAAAAAATGCCATCTTCGGGATAAATGAAACTGAGTCGTTACTACAGTAGTGGTTGGGAAATTTCTAAAAGGACACTACTGTCTGCGTGACTCATGAAGTTCAGCTTTGCCAATCCGAAAAAATTAATAATCAAAAGAAAAATACAAGGAAATATGGAACAGATTGAAGCAAATAATCAAAGATTGTAAAAAATTAGAAATGTTTGCAATTTTAAATAAGCTGAATTTCTATATATGCAATATTGTGCAACACGTTCATTAACGCCATTCTGGTCGATTTAACATATTCCACTTTTCGTGATATTAAAAAAATTCCAGTGAGATTTTAATTTAGATTTTGCACATGCGTAGAAATAAAGTAAATAATTCTATTTAGCCAACAAAGTCGTTTAAAGATCTAAATTTAAATTTTGTAGTGCAGTTTCTGTGACGGGAGTATAAATGAGACAGGAAACGTCCTATTTTTTAAATATATCAAATGAATTAATTCATCACGGTGTATAGGAAAAATTCATGTTCTGCCCACATCAGATTTCTAATTAAATCGAAAATATCCGTTCGGTAAAAAAAAAAAAAAATAAAAAAAGGTGTATGGAACAAACACCAAACACTCTAATAAGTAATTTTCTATTTTACTCTTTCCTTGTGTATACGCTTCATTATCCTTGTCCGCTGTTCATTGAGAAAACCCACTTGATATGCTTGAATGAAAAGAATCTGGTTTCACTTGAGGAAGGTCATTGCGTATTTGAATTTTAAACGAAGACGTTGACATCGAAATGCATTTTTAGAACAGACAAATGCGTGAAAATTTTGGTTTGAGAACTTGAAAGCTTCTATCTAATTTTTTTTTTTTTTTTCTACCGTAGTCATCTAACTTTAGAGGTTACGTCGCTGCACTGCGCCCGATTGGACGAGCCACTTTCGTTTGAACCATTCAGATTTTCTAGAAACACGAGTTTTTAATGATATTTTTCTTTCTGCATTGCTATATCGAATGTTTTAACTTTTTTCCATGCATTATCATTTAGAATTAGCTATTGTGGGAAAATTCGAGTCTTTAATTCAATACATTGGCACAATCGTTTCATCACAAAAAATTTGATGTGGGCAACACAAAACTTTTCACAACAGGCTCAAATTCATTTTTACTTTATTTTTTTTCATGTTTAATTGCACAAAATGACATTGATATTTATTTGAAATTGTATTCAATTTTCAGTTTTGAAACATTTATTTTTTCATCTAGTGAATTTATCACATATGAAACGTCGCCAGCTTGCAAATATTACAAAAAATTACAAAAAACAAAAAAAAGAAAAGAATAGAGAACGTTTTGTTCTAAAGAAAAGATCCGTCAGAACTTTTGTATGAAACAAGCATTTAATCAACACATTTAAGCACATTTAGTTTTGAATTACAGATTTGGGTTTTAGGCAAGCTGTATGTCAAATTTCATAACTCTGAGCTACCTGGTTATTACACTGAAGGCGTAACGGACAAGCTGACAGACATTGCATTTTGTTATTATAGACTAAAACATACTATTTTATAACTTTCACTGGAAAATCAGGGCATTTGCTGCAGTTTTCTAGATTATATTGACCTCCTCCTCTCCATCCCCCCCCCCCAATCATCACCTAATTAAGGCCTCTACATTAAAATTGCCCTTACCGAAAAACCGACGTAATCCAACTTTAATTTTGCTCGTTATAAAATTATCTTTAAAATTAGCGAATTTAAATTTATATATATATATATATATATATATATATATATATGATACAGAAATTTTAAGCTTTCCCCCATAACGCGCTCTTTTCTTTCATAATTCTAATTCTAAATTCTTATTTCATGTCACGCACTTATTGCAACTATATTAAATTCTATCCCAAGCTATTAATATTAACAAAGTCTGCCAGTACTTCCTCTTTTCTTCTACCATACCATATATGGTCACTAATCTTAACACCTCTACTTAACCCTTCTCATATGAAACCCATCACATTTTTGAATCATAATAACGCGAAGATAGCGTGTTTCCCATCTCGTCATCCCCTCCACCATAACTGTAACTCATAATGAACCTTTGTAGATTGCTCTGCGATCCCTTGCGAAAGGGACGCCGACGGAGAGCTTAACCCAATGTCACACATTCTGTTTTTAAAAGTGTCATTTAATAAAGTAGATTTTTGTAACCTGAAAGTTATCTTCCCTGGACTATCTCAACAACCATTATATATATATATATATATATATATATATATATATATATATATATATATATATACAGGAATTTTAAGCCTTTCCCAATAACGCGCTCTTTTCTTTCATAATTAATATTCCAAATTCCTATTTCATGTCCAGCACATATTGCAACTATATTAAATTCTATCCCACGCCACTAATATTAACAAAGTCTGCCAGCACTTCCTCTTTTCCTCGACCATACCGTATATAGTCACTAATCTTAACCTCTGCGTAAACGTTCTCGTATGAAACTGCTTCCCAATCACATTTTTAAAGCCTAAAGAACGCGAAAGCAGCATCTTTCCCATACCGCCATATCCCTCCCCTCTCTGCTGCAACTGTACATTATGTGAACAACCGCAGGCTGCATTGAGATTTCTTGAGGGAGAGAACTAGTTGCCGGAGCTCGACCGGCCTATGTAACTATATCTGTTCCAGTGTCATATAATAAAGTAGATTTTGGTACGTAAAATGTCTCTTCCCTGGACCATTGTAGCTTATATATATATATATATATATATATATATAAGCTACAATGGTCCAGGGAAATGCCCAAAAAGATTAAAACGCGCTTTAATTCTTTACCTGTTGGAGATAAGTGGGCAATGTAAATTGCAAAAATGTTGAAAGTAAGGTAGGAAATAAGATTACGTTAATGAAATAGTCCACCCATTAATTTTCAAAAAGTTACATTTTTTAAATTTTTATACGACCCCTTTAGACAAATTTGGTCAATCAGAAAATTTTTATTTTTAATGAAACAGGATCATTAAAAAAACCGGATATCTGTATCTTTAAAATTGAACAAGTTATATTTAATTGAACATTGTGAATGGGGACCATTTATATCAAATTAGAAATGTAAATTTGTGACATATCACAAAAAAGATAAAACTGGATGATAATACATAGGATACCCAACCGCGTAGTGAGTACCGCTGCTTTATATGATCTCTGTCTGTGTAATGCTCTATTTAGATGCATTTGCGATAAAAAATTTTGACACATACACATATTAACGTATTTTTGATCTAAACAATTTCCATCGTCAATTTGTTTATGATCCCTATTTTCACTGATGAAACAGACTTTCACATGGTAAGGAAAAGTGGCATAAGTCAGATGTTTTCCTTTACCATAATTCAGTTGATTTTAAAGATACAGATATGCGGGGTTTTTTAATGATCTTGTTGCATTAAAAATAAAAATTTTCTGATTGACCAAATTTGTCTAAGGGGGTCGTATAAAAATTTAAAAAGTGTAACTTTTTGAAAATTAATGAGAGGACTGTTTCCTCTACGTAGTCTTATTTCTTATCTTATTTTCAGCATTTTTTCAATTTACATTGGCCACTTATCTCCAACAGGTAAAGAATTAAAGCGCGATTCAATGTTTTGGGGACACCCTGTATATATACACACACACACGCATATATATATATATATATATATATATATATACATACATACACACACACACACTATATACATATGTATGTATGTATGTATGTATGAGGGAGAAAGAGAGACTGAAGTAAAAGTTATTGATTTAAGAATGAATTCTGCGAATAAATATTTCATTTGGCGATTGACGATAAACAAACTAAAATCCTAAGCAACCCCTAGTTGTATACCTCTAACTATTTTATTCAATTTAATACTAATCTGCACTTATTTGCCTAGTTGAAGAAACCCATTCAACTGCATTAAATTAATTATTTGCGTTAAAAGTACATTACAATCATTCTTATGCTCAATTTCATCAGATTTTTTTTTCTTTTTTACGAACTCTCAACTGAAACTGGATCTTGAAAATAATTTTTTTATGGATAAAATTGTCTGGACTTGCCGTGCTGAATGCCCCCCCCCCCCATCCCTCTTAATAAGCCATGGGGCTTCATACAAACTTTTTCTACACTCCATGATCAGTTTTCATTCCACGTTTGGTTATGGGTAATCTTTCGGTAATTAAAGGTAAATGCTGCATTTAATTACGATGAATACTTATTAGCTCATTTGTGCGGTACGTGAGCTGAAATAATTGCATATTTTAGTTTTTTTTATTAACTCCAAAATTACAAAGATTGAAACGGGAACTCGGAAACTTCATTAATGATTAAATAAATTATGGATAAGAATATACACCCTCCCTCCTTACTCCCTTCTCTCGTGTTCCGGTTTTCTGAAACCTTATTACTTCCTCAAATTGTTGTATAGAGAAAGTAGGTATCGCTTATCTGAAAATTTTCAAATTCGATATTTTGACTGATAAGCCCGTTTTAAAAACCCCTGGAGCCATTTCGAACACTTTCCAAACAAATATTCGTCTGGGTACGAGGTGTAGACACGATAACTCAAGAACGGAAGCACGTAACACTATAAATTTTAATGGGTAAATACATTATGGAAAAAACTAGAATTAAATAGAAAATTTTGTAATCATCATGCTTAGAACTGAAATTATTTGAATTTTAAAATTTTCATGGCATTATTTCCTATGGATAATAATGGTAATTCCCTGAACAATGATGATACTATATAGTATATGATGCTAGTAATATACGATTCTAGTATATGGTATATGCTGCTAGTATCTCTCTATATTAAACAAGAAAGATCAATCATGCATAAGCATTGATTATGAAACACTTTCCAACTGAAATGTAATTTCATTTAAAAATTTCTAAAATGTGATTCATTCAGTGGTAATATCTTTTACATTATCACAGTACTACAGTAATTTATTATACTTAAATATTTAAAACTGTGTCGAAATATAAATCATCTGATTCTTTATGCAAAATCAATGAATATTTCATTCATATAACTTGTATTCCAGACTCCAGAGCTAAATAATTTTGTGTGAAAAAAATTCAGCAATTCTTATGTAATTCATCTTACAATCGCTTGAGATATTTGCATTCTGCATATGTTAAAATTAGGCTTCCTTGAAGAAATAATAAAAGTTTAGGGATCATTTAAAATCACAACTATTGTAATTGCATAGGCACGGAATTTAGATACACAGATAATACACAGATAATATATATGTGTATGTGTATGTACTCAAAGTATTGGAATCGTGCCGAAGATCGGAACTCGAATTTTCAAAGGATCTACACGTTTTGGGACTTCTAGAACACGAAAAAACTACTTTTAGGAAGACGTCTGTGTGTGTAAGGGTGTATCTGTGTATGTTTCTGTGTGTCTGTGTGGATATTACATCCACTCTAATTGAAAAACTAATGGACCGAATTTCATACAATTTGGTAGGTATGTTTTTTGTGGGAAATCCTGATGTTCATTAGATTATAGTACGATTCGTAATAAAAGAATCTGCCTTCTTTGCGAAATGGCCGCAGAAATTGCCTTTATCCACTCTAGCTAAAACCTAATGAACCAAATTTAACAAAATTTGGAGTATAAAATTTCAATAACCTACAAGTGATTTATATACCAAATTTAACAAAATTTTGTATATAAATCATTTGTAGGTTATTCTACTACGATTCGGGAAAAAGGAACGGGCTATTTTTGCGAAATGGCCCGCAAAAATTGTTAAATATAAAAATAAAGACTACGTGTGCTCAATTAGATCAATTAAATTCCTATTTTATATGTGATTTTTGACAACAAAAAGAATAAGACTAACCCCATTACTCTAGGACTAGCCGTTCTTGAGATATTCTAGTTTTTTCGCGTTTTCGTTACGCCACCTTTGACAATAAGTCCAGCTATCAAATGAGAACCAAATTTAAGTTTAACGTGTAAATTCAATGTCATTTAAAATACTTATGTTGTGCAGATAAACTCAAATTATCATTGAATAAATAAAGAGAACGAATATGAGTCTGCAGGGAAAGACATGTGCTGTCCACATCAGAATTTTTAACAATATTACACCAATGATTTATAGAAGTGAACGGGGATTATTTTCAGGCCATTTCGAAAAAAATGTATGATCTATATTTAAAGATCCATCAAATTTTTGTCGAATAAAATGTTCAACAAATTTAAGCTGTGTACCAAATTTTAACTCTCTAGGACGTAGGAAAGTGCATATAAAATGCCATCAATTAAGTTTATCATGAAGAGTTATATAAAATTTAAAAAAAATGAAAAATTGTTATCTACCAAATTTATTTTAAAATATGAAGCCACTCCCATATGCAAAACGTTTAAACAAATGGAGAGATATTTATTATATAATATCTCTCTCTTTTCTTTCTGGAAGATATCCCAAAGTCAGAATTTAATTGAATTTGTTTTTTTCCCTATATTAAATATTTTTTTTAATTAAAAAACTACTTAACATATTTTACTGAATTTTTTTTTATATATTCTATGGGATAATGTGAATATTTCCTAAAAATTTCGAAGCAATTCGTGAATTTTAAATTTACTTAAAAAATGTTTGAAAAATTAGGTCCCATAGGGTTCAATGTATTTCATTTTTTCAACCCGGGTTCAATAAAAAACTAATTGGGTGATATTATTTATTTATATTCCCATAGGTCCTACAGACCGTCTGAACAACATACTAAAATTTCATTTTGATAAACTCATTTTTAAGGCAGTTATCGTGCTAACGGACAGACAGACAGACAGAATGAACAAAGTCATAAACACTTTCAACTTTGTTGTAAAGTGTTAACAAAAGTAGCTGACGTCGCAGCTGTTTAACAAATTTTTCATTCCTCGAGTTTCTTTGCTTTGTATCGCAAAAACTATAGCATACAAAAATATAAAATTTAGTACACTTGTAAAGAATGACTTGGGAAATACGCTGAAATAAACCGTTTTTCTATATTTATTTTAGTTTAAGAAATATTTAATGTCAAGGTCAAGAACAGAATATTTGAGCTACGGTTTCGCGTCCTGAATAGACTAACAATAGCAAAAGACCACGAATTTTTGCAGAAAGGTACCTACATTGCTGAATTTTTGCAAGACGGAACTATTTTTTAAGTTTCGATGCAGTTTACGAGATATTTGACTTTTTATGTGCACTTCTAAAGTGAAAAATGTTCTTTCGTATCGGCAGGTCATCGATTTTCTATCTCGTACTGTAAAAACTACACCTTATAAAAATATAAAAGTCGGTATATTTGTAGAGAAGTAATAGTGTAACACTGTGAAATCAGCCGTTTACCGATTTAAACTTAACTTTAGTTTCGCTTGAAATAGCTCGCGAAGCAAGCGAGCGCAGCGAGTAGGAGACAAAGCTGCCCAACTCGCGAAACGAATTACAGAGATTGGAGAAGCATAGCGAGCAGAGTTCAGAGCCCCCTACTATAGTATAGGATAGTAGTATATAGTATTATATAGTATATGGTTATAAAGTATACTTTCTATTTAATGTTAACCTAATGCTAGCTTTTCAATGCATCACATTTATCCATTTAATCTTAACTTTATTCTAACTTTTCTATGCATCATATTTATCAATGAAATTAATTTCATTTATCACACTTTCGCAGTCTAATTATAGATAATTATTTTTACCTAACAATCCATCACTCTCAAATAAATTTATTCCCTGAGAAAATATTTCCTAATTTATTCGAATCTTATCTAACGTATTTCTTCTCCACATTAACTAAAATATATGTGCTTGCCATCAAATATCTTCTACCCACATTAATACACCTTGTTGTCATTTTAAAGAATATTTAAATTTATCACTTGGCCTCGGAAGATTAACTGCAACTTCAACGGTATTAATGCACTTTTCATGTTTCCATTTTGCCTCAGGACTACGTTCGGCCATTAATCTAAATTCTACAATTTACCTTTCGTCAGGAAAATTCTTGTCTCCTCTCCGACAGGGAATCGTTTGTATTTTTCCCTGTTGCCACTTTTCTTTCCCACAATTTTTGACGATTTTCTGCCTGTCGCCCTTTCTGCACGTGAGATCTTCAGGCTTTCTTAAGCAACCTTCTCTGCTACCATGGATTGATTCGATCGATCCTGCAGGATTCTTACTTTTATGGCATAATATTTTCTTTTCCCACTTGCCTGGCGTGTGCTGTCTTTTCATAGGAACATGGAATATATTTTCCCCCCATTTTTACCCTTATTCGAGCCAATTCTTGGCTATGAGATTTTCTTGCAGTTCTTTCTCCTTCTCCGACTTTTTTATATATATATATATATTCTATGCACTTCGAATATTGATCGGTAGCATTCGAATCACATTTTCCTCCTATTTTCCAGTCATTTTTTCTGATATGTGGGGAGCATTTGTGATTTGGATTTTCTTTACTTTTATCCAAAATACACTGTAATGTATAAAGAAATTATTATAATTGGGGTCGAAAATTGGAATCAGTTTTCGGCAGATATACACGTTTAAAATGCACTAAGTCGCCCAATGAGAAAGAAAACAACAGTTAAAAATTGCGCATTGGATATAATTTCAAATAAATATGTATTTTAAGTGTTATTTTGTTCAAAAAACTTAAATGAATGCTTTACGGAATATATGAAGAAAAATAAATAGGAATGTGAAGGGTAAGTCATGTGCTTCCACATCATGTTGTAAGTTTCGCTTCAACATGACATATATGTAAAATGAAAGTATTGAGGTGACATTGAAAATCAAACTCTCAGATTTTTGAAGGATCTAAACGTTTTGATCGACAGAAATCGAATTAGCATTTTGTCCAATTATGTCTGCTATAAAAAAAATAAATAAAATGTGTCGGCTTTGTAAAATAAAATATACATTTAGAAATAAGATTTCTTACAGAACATTTTTGCATTTTTGTCGCTTATTATTTACATCTATCTTTTAAAATTTAAAAGATATTTCGAGTAACACAAAGTGGAACAAAACTCTCTATATTTTTTCCGGAAAAAAATATTTTAAATATAAAAATATTGAAATTATTTTCGTATATTCATAAATGATACCCTCTTTCCGACAAAACAAGTATAACTTGTTTGCATTTTTATCTATTAGGTTCGTTGCTATAAGCGTCCAAAATGTATACATTTTTCTTAACTCTTCGATCTCAGACGAATACTCCGACCCCTAGACACTTCAAAATATGATTATAACACAATTCTAGTTCATAATGATTATAACATCATTAGACTTGCCTTGTCCAGAAAATCTTTATTTAGCTTTGTGTTAAAATATCATACTTGTTATCCAGATAGTACTTGCAATTGTGAAGCTATTGAGAAGGTGAGTAGCTTTAAATACCTTGGTATCACCATCAATGAATTGCTATCTTGGAAGTATTATATTACTGGCCTTTGTAAGCAATTAAAGTTAAATATCAGAAAATTCTATTTTCTGCTCCAGTTTTGTCCTGATGTACTTGGGTTTCTTTATTACTTCATAATTCACTCTCGGATTCGGTGCGGCAAAACCTGTTTTGGTGGGACTTCTGTTATTTTGCTTCAAAAATTATTGATAAGGATTGTCTTATGTCAACCTCGTCAGGCATCATCTTCTTCTTTTTTCCTCGATTCTATGATTATGCCATTTAGGCATATTTATGTTTGCACAGCTCTTGATGTGTTTCATATTAGAAAAAATCTGATGTGGGCAACACATGACTTTCCTTATATAATGCAATGAATTTACTACTTTAACAGTAAAAACAATAGATTATTTTTATAGTAGTTATTTATATTCTTTCCAAGCTATTGAATTTTCGTCAATGAGTCGTCATTTTCCATGTCGTCATCATCAGTGAGTCGTCATTGATTAGCGTCATTTTTATCCATCTGGCAAGATTTTCGTTAATTTAGCAACATTTAAAAAAGTCGTCAAGTTGGCGACATTCCACCAAATTCGTCTCCAAAATCTTGCCAAGCGTTATGGACGAAGAAATAAGTTATTCTTACAGCAGTTAAATGACTATTGGCGTTCAAATACAAAAGTATTAATCAGAATATCTTTTCTCATGAATGGAACGAGCTAGATCCACGAGAATGATGTCATCAAATTTTTCGCATGGTATTACATATGAAAAGTGAACATGTTTCTCAATAGGAAATATATTTTTTTTTATTTTATATGACATTTTGATAATTTTTTTGAAAAATGTGCAATATCTCGCGAACGGTTCATGTTAGCGTTCTAAAATTTATGTCAATCGTTTTCTAATGAAAAATTGCATAAGAAATGTCTATTTGCGTAACTTTATTAGTGGTTTTGATTTTTTGACGATTTTTTCAAAATTTCACTCGAAAATTTAGGGGGGTTCTGAACATTCGACTGTGTATAAAAACAATAGGCTTCCAGTGTTTACGGATTGTGATTTGTGTACCAAATTTCGTTCGAATCTATCTATTCGTTCGTCAGTTATCGTCTCCACAGACTCACTAACAAACACACACACTCACACACTTTCACACACACACACACTTTCACACACACACACACACACACTCACACACTTTCACACACACACACACTTTCACACACACACACACTTTCACACACACACACACTTTCACACACACACACACTCACACACTTTCACACACACACACACACACACACACATACTTTCACACACACACAGACACAGACAGACATCACTTCAAAAATGTTTGATTCGTGATCAGGGATGCTTGAAACGTGCCCTCCCGTTGAAAACTCGAATTCGAATTTTCGACCCCGTCACAATACTTTCCTTATACATTATGTATATAAGGGAAGTAATAAGAATGCGGGTGGTAGTCAAGGTAACTTTGGGCTAAGGCGGGGTATTATCAGACCTCTTCGAGCCAATTCTACAAGGTTTCAGAAATTTTATCTCTTTAGCTCCTCGATTACAATCTTCTTAATCTTTTAAAAGCATTGCCTTTCATTCGTTTTCCATGACTATCAAAGACTGATTATTTACTTATAATTCAGTTGAAATTGAGATTTTTTTTTTCGTATTGATAGCTATATTTACCTGCATTATCATTACCCTTTCTATTGTCTATGTTTATATTTTTAAATGTTATGTTGTAATGATTTTTTGTAATTGTTTTATCTGTAACTGTTTTTATGCCATTTGATGCTACTGTAATTACCGTGTTTGCACATCTCCTATAAGGTAATCTTTTTAGGGTATTCATGCATCCTGTAATCTCCTTGCTTTGAATATTAAAGAAAGACTGATTAGATTGATATAAATACAGTAGAATTCAGCTTATGGGATTGAGCGTGACTAGTAGTGATATGACAATAACGTTGATTCCTAATAATCCAGACGTGTAATAATTTATAACTTGGATAGTTAATATTATTACATAACTCTTTTCTGCTGAAATTTTCATAAAATCTGAATTAATTAATTTGGAATAAAAAAAAAATATCCGTATTTAATCGAGTTATTTTAAACGTATTTTTTTTTAGATTCAGTTATTTGTAGAAATCGCCACCGTTTTAACGGTTTTAAAACGGGCTACAAGTTCTACAAGAATGAATTTTAGCAAGTAAGATAATTTGTTAAATTTCTGATCATTATAATAAATTATTATTTATATATATATATTTTCAAAATCAGCAAAGTGAATTCGCTATAAAAACTACGGAAAAATGTTAATTTTATGGAATTAAGGAGAAGAAAATAAAGCTCCTATGGATGAAAAACTTGAAAATATTATAAGACATTGAGAATTATACCTAGGTGCTGCTAGTGTTAGTAGCATTCCATCTGTTCTCATTGCCCATAACAGGCAGGCGTAGTTCTTAGTACATGGTTTTTTTAATTATTTTCTAATTAAAGCTCCCTAATTATGAGTAGCAGTAGTAAGTGCTTTATTCGTAGTTGTAGAACAGGGTACAGAGTACATGGGGGCAAAAATAAATTGAAAGGTAAAATCAATTTGAATACGTAAAAATACTCCTTACTGTGCAAGTTCTAATTTGCATTGCACGTATCATTTATTTCTGCAAAATTAACAATTTAAATAAATATTTTTTAATTTATTTTCTTTTAACCATATAGAAATACATACAATGCGGTAGGACAAATTTTACCCCAGCGCCACCTAAATTATTATTTCAAACGATTTTGGCTTTTTCCTAACATGAAGTTTTAACTTTTTTCTTTTACCTTCGTGGTTGATTTGATGCATAACGAGAAATTATTGTAACAATACGCAATATCAGTTGTATCTATACATTCATAACAACTTTGAATAGTTTTGCACATTTATTCTAGCAGTACTAATATTTTTCCTGAATTCACAATGATTAAGAAAAATTATACTGCTGAACTTCATCTGCTTTCTGTTCAAAAATATCATCTCCAAGCTAATCACATTCCGCCATTTTAAGAAAACTGCTATCTGCTGCACTTTTTCACTTTTGAAATGTATAGTCTATAATTTGATACTGCTCGTTATCCTGTTTCAAACGGAGCGGTGGGGGGGAAACAGAAAAGAAAAATGTCGTTTCTGCTTTTAAAAAATACTATAAATTAATTCGCAGCCCTCGTTTTCATTTGTCGCATGAAACCAAAAGAATAAAATTCTCTAAGACTTCTATAAAAAAGAAGAAGAAAAAAAATCCCTTCTTTATCTCTGAAAAAGATCTTAATGGTTAACGGACGAAAAGACATTTCTTGTGTAACTAATGGCTCTTAATAAACGGAATGTATGTTGCGGCCAGTGCCCGATAGGTGGCGCTTATTACGTTTACAAAATTACAGCTGCTGAGGAACTGTTTTGAAAAGCTCAGTTTTTTAGTTAAGTTGTTAAAAAAGAAACTTTCTACTGCGTGTCATATCTCGTATATATTAGGGATTTTTTGCCCCATTTTTTATTGACACCGGTTGTATTTTTTGCGATGTCTTTTCGGCGTATGCTTCATTAAGATTTGGAGTTAACAGTTTTATTTCTAAAAAAATATCTTATTATCCACAATGAGGTTTTTAAAAACGGTGGAAAATAGTTGAGGGAATAATTAAAACTCCTGCCGAAAGAAATAGAGCGTTGTGTGTTTTATTATGTATGGTCTGCTAAAATGTGTGTACTTGAATAGGTTTCTTTAGAAGTTGCTAAATGGTATTGAGTAAAGCGCGTCAATATTTTAATGAATTATTCTTTACTTATTAATATTCGCAGCACTTAGAAAAAGAGAAAGGAAAATAAGACTCTCTACTTTCCATTTTCTTCTTATTTAAGAACTTGTAGATGTTTTGATGCAAGTGGTATAAGAAGGAAAAAGTTTATCTTTTTATTATTATTATTACTATTATTTACAGCTTTTAACACAAATTGGATTTTTTTTTTCTGCTAAATAAGCATTTGTGCATTATAAATAATTTGTGTGCATTAAATTCGAAAGAATAAAGTAATGTTCCGTTTACTTGAATGCCGTAAATAATAATTATCCTATACTTAGAACTTACTTTCCGGTTTCTGCAAAAGTCGTTTTCAGTGTTTCTTTTAGACATACATCCGAGGGAAGGCTGAAACGACCACTCGCTTCCCCCCCCCCCCCACAGACATTTTATTACTTAGGCAAATGTAATATATATATATATATACAGATATATAAATATAAATTACATGCAATAGCCTCCCTGTTTAAATCACACTCCCCCCCCCTTAATAAAAAAAGACCTAAAATTAAGAATAGATGCCTTTCTATCGAAACTCATTAATTTGATAATTTGATAATTCGAATTTATGAGTGGAGCTGAAATGTATATTTCGAATCATGGGGATTGGTTCAACAATTATTTTGACTCATCATTGACGCACTGAACGATAATTGCCACTGTGAACCACGTCAATCTCCATTCCTTAATCAACCCTCCCTTTTATGAGGTACTGGACACCGATAACTCGAACTAAATTTTATCCCCCCCCCCCCCCAACGAGATTCAACTGTAGATTAATATTTATCCCTCTCAAATTTTTTTTTATCTTAGGCGCAGTAGCATTTACACCCCCTGTTCCAAATTTTACATACTTTTCCTGTATGATATCGTTTAGTTTTCATCCATTGTTTTACCCTCGCGTTCAAATTTCAATCCTAATGACTTGTCGACTCATTCAATATCTCGCGAAGCTACAAAACCATATTTGGTCTAACCTTGCCAGAGTAGGAAGTTTATTAGTTGCACTTGTGAAATCTTCAGTTTGCTATCGTCTATCTTGTGGACGGCTTCCGTATGGATTCCAGGCTCGGATCGCTGTCCCCATGATCGTTCTTTTTCATGTTTATGAAGAACCAGTCCACTGCATAGAAATCACAGGCACTTTATTTCAGCCTGTCATTCGTTTGGATGTCTGACTCTCCTATTCTCCATCTAACTGTACGCTCTATATCAGTGGTCTCCAAAGTGGAGTACGCGTACCCCTGGGGTACGCGAGTTGGTACGTGTGTATGTGGAGGGGGGTTAAGATTTTTTTTTACTCGTATGACAAATTTTATATTGACAAAAAGACATAAAAAGAT
Source organism: Amaurobius ferox (assembly GCA_951213105.1). Lineage (NCBI taxonomy): Eukaryota > Metazoa > Arthropoda > Arachnida > Araneae > Amaurobiidae > Amaurobius > Amaurobius ferox. The sequence continues at coordinate 96,135,312 of OX578137.1, forward strand.
ATTAAATTATGATTATTTTATATTAAGAGTATACAATAATATTATGATTATATTAATACTACTTTACTAGAACGCTCGTTTGGAACAAAAAAAAATATCTTTCTTACTGTACTCTAATACGGAGCATCCGTATTAAAATCAAGGCTAGTAATTAATAATAATAATAATAATAATAATAAAATAAATAAAAATATCCCGTATCTGTATTTACCATAGGGGTACGCGAGTAGGTCTTACAGGTACGCAATCAAAATGTTTGTATACCACTACTCAAGATCAGTGGTACGGCAACCTTTTTGCTGATCCTTTTTGCTGATCCGACCCCATTGAAGTATTATTTCATTTAGGAGCCCTCCATGTCACTATGTAACTAAAATAAAAGGTTAAAAAATATGTCTAAATATACATTTTTTAAAATGTATTTGTTTTACAGTCCCCGTATTTCAAACTGTTATATTTACCACTGAAGGACTGTTTTCTGGGTATTGGAGTTGTTTAAGAATCTACTTAAAAATTATATATTTACTTTTCATCTCTTTCCTGTATTTAGAAAATAAGTTTAATCCTCGCCAAGCTCACTAAATGTTCCGTTCTTTCTTGAAATCTTGCAAGCACTTCACGTAATTCTATTTCAAACAAAGTGGTGAGGTTTAGTGGGTGGGTGGGGATATTTCTATGTATGTAACTAATGGTTCTTTACAAACAGTATGTATACATGTTATGGCCGGCATCCCATAGGTACATGTGGCGTTTATTACTTTTACAAAGTGAATACTAGCTAGAAATTATTTTTAAAAACTTAATTTTCAAGTTAAGATGTTGAAAAACCACACTTTGCCAAATCTAGTCCATATGAATGTATTTTATCTAATTTTATTACTTTTCTTATATACATAATGTATAAGGAAAGTATTGTGACGGGGTCGAGAATTCGAGTTTTCGACGGGAGAGCACGTTTCAAGCATTCCTGATCACGAATCAAACATTTTTTAGTTGGTGTGTGTGTGTGTGTGTGTCAGTCAGTGAACCTGTGGAGACGATATCTCACGAAAGAATGGAGCGATTTGAATGAAATTTGGTACAAAAATCACAATCCGTGAATACTGGAAGCCTATTGTTTTTAAACGTAAACGAATGTTCAGAACTCCCCTAAATTTTCGAGTGAAATTTTAAAAAAATCATCAAAAAATCAAAACCTTTAATAAAGTTATGCAATTAGACATTTCTTATGTGATTTTTCCTTAGAAAACGATTGACATAAACTTTACAACGCTAGTATGAACCATCCTCGAGATATTGCACATTTTTTAAATAAATTTATCAAAAAATCCCATAAATTAAAAAAAATATATTAACTGTTGAGAAACATGTTCACTTTTCATATATAATATCATGCGCTAAATTTGGTGATCTCATTCTCGTAGACCTAGCTCGTTCCATTCATAAGAAAAGATACTTTAAGTAATACTTTTGTATTTGAACACCAATAGTCATTTATCTGCTATAACAATAGCTTATTTCTTCGTCCATAACGCTTGGCGAGATTTTGGCGACAAATTTGGCGAAATTTCGCCAACTTGGCGACTTATTAAGTGTTGCCAAATTACCGAAAGTCTCGCCAAATGTATAAAAATGACGCTAAATCAATGAAAATGACGACTAATTGACGAAAATTCAATAGCTTGGAAAAAATATAAGTATCTACTATAAGAAAAACCTATTTTTTTTCTGTAAAAGTAGTAAATTCATTGCATTATATAAGGAAAGTCATGTGTTGCCCACATCAGATTTTTTTTTACTATTAGTTGTGCTTTTATGTTTTTCAAAGGCATGCTTCAAAGATTTTGAGTTAAGAGTTTCCATAAAAGAAAAAACCACTTTATCATCCAGGTGTTTCCATTAAAAAAATCACCTTATTATCCATGTTTTCCCTGTTTTAAACAATGTCAAAAAATAGTTGAGAGAATAATTAGAACTCCTCCGACCGAAAGGAATGAAGTGTTGTGTGTGTTCATTATGGTCTGCTGAATTTTGCATACATGGACAGGTCTCTTTGGAAGTTGTTAAATGCATTTGAGTATAAGGGCTTGGAAAATTTTAATGGATTATTACATTGGCACTCCGCTTCTTTTGATAAAATAAATATCAACCCTACATATTTAATTTTTATCACTTTTCTTATATACATAATGTATAAGGAAAGTATTGTGACGGGGTCGAAAATTCGAATTCGAGTTTTTGACGGGAGAGCACGTTTCAAGCATCCCTGATCACAAATCAAACATTTTTGAGGTGGTGTGTGTGTGTGTGTGGAGACGATATCTCACGAATGAATGGAGCGATTCGAATGAAATTTGGTACAAAAATCACAATCTGTGAACACTGAAAGTCTATTGTTTTTAAACGCAATCGAATGTTCAGAACACTCCTAAATTTTCGAGTGAAATTTTGAAAAAATCGTCAAACAATCAAAACCTTTAATAAAATTACGCAAATAGACATTTCTTATGTAATTTTTCTTTAGAAAACGATTGACATAAACTTTAGAACGCTAGCATGAACCGTTCTCCAGATATTGCACATTTTTCAAATAAATTTATCAAAAAATCCCATAAATAGAAAAAAATATATTAACCGTTGAGAAACATGTTCACTTTTCATATGTAATATCATGCGATAAATTGAGTGACATCATTCTCGTGGATCTAGCTCGTTCCATTCATGAGAAAAGATATTTAGGTAATACTTTTGTATTTGAATGCCAAAAGTCATTTATCATTTATAAGATTAACTTACTTCTTCGTCCATAACGCTTGGCGATATTTTGGCGGCGAATTTGGCGGAATGTTGCCAACTTGGCAACTTTTTAAAATGTTACCAAATTAACAACAATCTCGCCAAATGGATAAAAATCACGCTGAATCAATCAAAATGTCGACTCATTGAAGAAAATTCGGTATCTTGGAAATATAAGTATCTACTATAAGAATAACCTATTTTTTTTTTACTGTAAAAGTAGTAAATTCATTGCATTATATAAGGAAAGCCATGTGCTGCCCCCATCAGATTTTTTTATTTACTAATCTTTTATACTTTAATACGTGAATGTTGAAAATTAGATTAAGTAGTCAAATTTCTCTAGTAATTGCGGTTTTCAACGCATATTGAAATGTTTGGAGTATTTAAATGTTTCTTTAGAAACCTGCTAAGTGGATCGTTAAATAAAAACAAAAAATAGCGAAAAATAAATCCATAATAGAAATGAAACATGCCAACTGTGAAAACCCCATTATCAAAATCACTGAAGTCATATATGATTAGGTTGATATTGTTTTGAATGATTTTTTTATTTATTTCTATTCTAGATTATATGAATACGCAAATACATTTAGAAGAATTATAAATAGTTTTCCTATCAGACTAATTTTTATATTTCTATTTTTTCATCATTCATAAATTTCCAATATTTCAAACATCTGTAAAGTTTGTCCTGAGCAGAATCAAACTTCATACATTCTGTAGGCTTGACGAACTTTTCTAACTATTGAATTATTAAATCATGTCAACTTCTGTGTGTAAAAAGTTAATCCAGTCAGCTTCTTACTTATTCAAGAGACTCGATTTCTTTTAGTTTCACATTCGATATTCAATTTCTCATGTACTTAATTTGAATAGGTGGCTTAACGTAAGTAGGTTTTATATATGTCACATTAAAAACAAAGTGTTAGATATGTCATTTTTATTATTATTATTATTACTACTACCCAGACCGCCCAGGTCACCTAAAGGGTATAGAGCAGTTACAAGGGATGGCCGAGAAAAACATAGAAAAACAATACACAAATACATACATAGACAAAGGCAATATACATATACATTATACATACCTAGACATACATAGACAATATTAAAAAACATTTTGTGAATCATAAGCAGCCAGGTATGTCATATTAAAAAAAAAGTGTTAAAAACTAATATAACACCAGATATGTCATATTTATTTATTTATTTCAACCCAGACCGTCCGACCTACCCGAAGGTGTAAGGTATCTGTTTGGACGGCCGGGAAGTGCCACCCAATTTAGACTGGAATCCAGTGGAGGAGGCATCCACATGGACCGTACCCTCCTTCCCGTACCACCAACCTCTCGGAAGAACTTACGGACCCACATGTTTAACGTGATCGTAATCCGCATGAACACGACGACAGTTTGGGAGGAGGCGAGAATCAAACTCGGGTCGTCCAAATGCAATTCCCGCGCGTTAACCACTGGGCTGTCGCTCCCCGAGATATGCCATATTAAAATATGTGTTATATTAGTTTTTACACTTTTCAATGCGAATTATTAAGGGCAGTTATTCCGTGTATTACCACCCAGAAATTATGCCAAATAAAAGTGTGCCTAATCATCGGAGTTAATACGCACACAGGTGGCGCAAGCACACATTCGTAAGAACGCAGTGCCATGAAGGCTGCAAGTAAATGCAGCCTTCCACAGGTGGAAAGAACTAACTGCATCAAACCAAATTTGGTAATTCCAATTTTAATAATTTATTTTTTGTTCGTACGTGCCAAATAAAAAAGGAAACGGTGAAAGGTAATGCTCGGGTAATTTATTTGGAATAAATTTTAATAGCACTGAGAAATGGAAAACAAAACTTTTTGAAACATTCCATCGAATTTGGATGGAAAAAAATATATTGGTGATATTGGTTAAAATATATGAATAAATATTAAAAAACAAAAAAAAATGAAAACAGGAACATCGCAAATAAAATCATCTGTTTCAAGTTGAAAAAAAAAACATTCTTTCTTTGAACTAATCATATTTCGCCATTTCGAGCAAACTGCTGTGGAATACACTTTTTCGCTTTTGAAATATCATGCATAATTTGATATTGCTAGTTATTCTGTTTTATTATACGTATGCGGGATAAAATGAAACTCTTTCCTGCTTTTAAAAATGCTATAAATAAATGTTTTCAGTTTTTACTGAGACATAAAACAACAAGTTCTCCATAATTCCAAAAAATCTTTTTCATACCTGAAAAAGATTTTAATGGTTAACGAAGAGGCGTTTTAAGTGCAAAAATATGCTTCTTGATCATTAAAATATAAGTTCCTGGCAGTGTCTGATAGATGGCGCTTATTTCGTTTACTAAAATGCCAAGATCGTACAGCTCAATTTTTAAGTTAAGATGTTAAAAAAATAATTTTTTCCCTTGCGTGTTACATCGCACCAATTAATGTTTTTTTTTTTTTTTTTTCTTAAATGTTTTTAAGAATATGTTTCATTAAGATTTAGCGCCCAGAGTTATGCACAAATTACCTGATTATCCGGGTTTTTCCAGTTTAGAAAAATGTGGAACATAGTTAAAGAAATAATTAAAAACTCAACGGACCGTAAAATATGCATTGTGTGTATTCATTATGGTCTCAATTTTGTATACTTAGACAACAGCTTTCTTTGGAAGTTGCTAAATGGTCTTAATAAAAAAATGTAGGTTTTTAATGGATTATTGCTTGTTTATTAACACTTGATTCTTGTAATAAAAATTTCATACCCACATTTAAAAAAAAAAATTTTTTTTGTGCACAATATTTGAATGTTTAAGTGTTATGAAAAAATTTTTTCTTTAAAATAAGCATCTAAAAAATTCTCTAAATTCCAAGATGCTTCTTTAACTATTTGCTTTCATTTTTCTAGCACACAATGCTTTACACAGCTACAGACATTGCGTAATGTTGCTAACAGAACATGAGCAATATAGCAACAGAATATAAAATGCGCGTAGAAATAGGTTCTTCGCAGTCTGCATACAATTAACATAACGGAATAAAAGAAATCATATTATAATTCCAATGAAACAGCCCAAAATATGTTGCATAATTAACCGCCCAAGTATACAAATTTAGTAGTCGCCTTACATATTCTTCATGGTAATTGGAGCATTTAGTTTAATTTAGAATTTTATGAATTATTGTTGTTGAATTCAAAATACGAAATTAATTTTTTTTTTAAACGCTTGTATAATATTAAATGCAAAGTTATATAATATGAGAAGCAAACATGACACGCATGAATCTGAACTGAATCGAGTTTCAAATTTGCCATTACACTTTACATTATGGATTTTTTCCTAACACAATGCAATAACAATGCGTGATCACTCGTGGCACAAATACAGAGTCCAAACTTTGCATTGCACTGCAAATTTGAAATTTTTTCTCCCAAGTAGTTTTCATCGGAAATTGGTGGATGGTCTACAAGAAGCTTCAAAATGCTGCAGTTTACTATGTAGGTCCGTATTTCAATGAGTACAAATAGGAATGAACTAAAATTTTGCGCATGAAGGCTTCCAGCAGTGCTGAATAGATTGTCGTCAAAATTTACACACGCTTCTATTCCCATGATGAATCGGACGGCCTGGGGTTTCCACACGTTTCTATTCCCACCGGCCGTCCAAACGGTTGCTCGAGTCTTTCGGATGAGTCGAACGGCCTGGGTCTTCAACACGTTTCTATTCCCCGGCCGTCCAAACAGCTGCTCATGTCCTCGGACGGCCTAGGTCTTCATCACGTTTCTATTCATATTCATTTATGAATTTAATTTTTTTTTCAAATATAAATTTTATAATTAGTAATTAATATTAGATATCTGAAGATTGAAAATGGTATATATATTGTTAGAGTTCTTTGGTATCATAGTATGAATTAGGAATTAGTTTGATAGGCTAATTATTTCAGAAAATATGAAAAAAAAACTGCAGTACCCATTTAACATTAGAAGCTCGTAAATTCAACAAGTCATAACTCGCCAAATTCTTGAATAAAATATGTAAATGTTATATGCTTTGAACTGGAAGATTAAAATGCTGTACTTTAAACCTCCAGTGCTTTGAACTGGAGGATTAAAATCTGTTATCAAAAGTGGGTGTTGCCCTTGAGTAAATCGCGTTAATACAATGTTTAATATGAAGACGACCCCCTTATTCATATTAGATACACATGTATTTACAGAAAACATTATTCCTAGTCTGGTCTGGTGATGTATTTGGTTTTACAGGCCTAAAGAGTCAGAATAACAACGGACGGTGTTCGGATATATGTGTGTGTGTGTGTGTATATATATATATATATATATATATATATTTATATATATATATACCTTTTAATTCCTGCAACTCGATTCAATTGTTTAGAAATATTATACTTAATCAACTTTTTAGAATTTATAGATTATCAGATAAAAAATTTCATGCTTTGCACATTAATAACCTCAAAATTACCAGTAAAATGTATCAATATCCTGCATATTTAGTCAATAGTATAGTTAATAAGTTTCGATTAGCCTAAAATTCTCATATTCTCCCCTTATTATCTTATTTTAGCCGTACTTCTTCATTCTCCTGCAATTATATTTTCATCTTTTTATCTCGAAGCTTTAACAGTTGAATAACTCATTTTATTGCTTTTGCGCAGTACTGTTTTTATTACTCTCTTTGGCAACAGCAAATCACATCTTTTCATTTTGGCATATGGCAACGATGATCCAGTCATATTTTGCTCGTCATGGTTGCGCTGAAGATGTGCGTTTTGAGGTATTTATGTTTCCTTTATTGTTCCAATCTTTATGCTTGTCGTCCATATAACACAAGTTTATAGATAAAATCTATCTTGTGTTTCAGAAACAAGCATTTTTGTGTTCATTTCGAAAAGATATATGGACCCGATGAGAATTTTTTCGAAATGAACTTTTCGTAAGCCTAATCTCGTAAGCCTAAATCTCCTCCATGTGCAAGCTTTTTTGCTTGATTTTTTTGTTTTCTTATTTGCATTCCTCATTTTTGAAATTTGTTGATTGTCTTTGTCCTTATGACTTGCATTATGCTTTATTATTTCCTCTTTTTGTCTTAATTTCTTTGTATTTGTAGAAAATTTTGGAATAGTGTATTATGAGTTACTACATACATTCTAACTTTGGATTTAATAATTTATTTTTATATATATATATATATATATTTCTCTTTCCACTAGCCAGTAGCAATGGTGTCTATAGTTAAATACTATCGCCATTGTCAGAAACTGGCTATTCTATCGGTTTTAATTCGAATTGTATGGCTGTCCTGATGAGAATGCAATTTCGAACTAACCGCCATTTTTGTGTAGTTTCAATTGATTGTTCTCTATGTCTTAATCTTTTATCTTGAGCTAATTATTATTGCCTTTTCTCATTTTTGCAGTGTTTTATTTATATTTATATACTTTTACTTGTGAATTTTGTATCCTAATATTCTTCTCATCCCCCTTTACCATTGTAGTGATAGGTTACCTTCTATCTTTATCCTTAGTCTTGGTCTATAGTTACTCATTTGTAACAGATATGCTAGTGATGGTTTTTTTTGTACATACAGTAGTTTATGCGTAATTTTCGATTAAAATCTTTCAATTTTTATTTATATATATATATATATATATATATATATATATATATATATATATATATATATATATATATATATATATATATAATGGACTTTCAAACTATTATTATTATTATTATATATTCAGACTGAACAACTTATTTTTTTCAAACTTGATACATTTGATGTAGAGTTTCAAAAATTAAAAAAGAAAAACGTGAATAAATTGTGCTTGGTGATTAAAGTACACTTTTTTGGAAAGACTTTCTTGTACTTGGCAGGGATTATTATTTTCTTTTTATGTGTGTGTGTGAGATACACTATGAAATGTAAGAAAAGTAAAACCATTATTTCCGTCATTGTTCAAAAATATATGCCATTGAAAAAATTTTAAACATTCACCAAGAAATGGCTTCTAAAAATGGTCAGAAATAATTTTCTTCACATCTTCTACTTCGAATACGATCTCTGATGCGAAAAACGAGTTCACATCACATCTGAAATGTTCTTTCTCTAGCAGCAACTTATCTAATTCTGTCTATGACGAGTGTCTTTGAGAAATACCTATCTGCTCAAGAATTTTCAGGCACACCCATTCACCCACTCTTTCGGCACCTGGCAACTGAAATCAAAGTGTAAAAAAAATATGTCGCTTGGTTCTTTTTTGAGTGTCACCATGACAACGAGGATGAAAGGTCTCAGTAGGTGGCATCAAGACTAATAAGTAACAGTTCTGTTCAATTCAGGTACCTGTCATTTCGAATGTTCTTCATTCTCTGCAAGGTACCCTTACAGAATTTTAGTTTTTATTTTGTGGAATTTGTTAAGAGAATTTATTTTAATAATGTTGTGGTACTTGACATTAATGTCAGTATACAAGTTAACTTCATATTACATGATTTTTATTTGATGGATGTAGAATAAAAGGATTGTTTTAGGAAAAGTTTTGTTCTTCAAATTTTAGATATTATGTTCAGATTTTAAATGCTTATTTTTAGGTGCTACTCCCCCCTCCCCCCCCCAAAAAAAAATAGATATTTTGAAATATTTTAATGTGTCTTCATGTATATACATTATTTCACATAACATTCACATAATACTTCCCTGCAAATGGAAAGTATTGGAATCATGCCGAAAGTAGCAACTAGAATTTTCGAAATCAATTCTCTCTCTCTCTCTCTTTTTGTTTTTTTGCCGATAATCATTTATTTCACGGGATATTAATTAAATGTCAGTTGCATTTTGATGAAGATTTTGCATGTGAGTATGAATGAGTCATTCTGTTGCCAGTTACCAAAAGCTCCTAAACTCATTCGGCGTAATGTTAATTCAATTCCAAAATCATTGTGACGAGGATCCTGTACACCGTCAATTCGCTGCTAGAAAAAAAAAGTAAAGTCAATGTATCATGTAGAGAAAGTCCTGTGCTGCCCACATAAGATGTTTTTAAATAATGTGATTAAAATCTAGATGTGAACAAATAGAATGATTCTCTAATGGATATAATATATCTATTCGATATAATCTCGATATAATATTCTAACATTTCTCAATATAATATCTCTCTTTGAAAGTGTATTTGCCCCATTGATGTATGGTGGACGTCAATGACTCACTCTGATGTGCTACGTATGATATAATGCTTATTTGCCTTGAATATGCATAAGAAAAACTAATATCTTCGTCTATCTGTCACGCTTGGCGACTTTGGCGATAAGTTTGGCGCTATATTGTGAACTTGACGACGTTTTGGGAAATGTCGTCAGCATCACTACAATTAAATATCTCTGAAAATTAAAGGCAATTACGCGATGGCAACAGGATTGTAATTAGATACTTTCCTTGACTTTCAAATGCCACTATGCAACTACTATGTTCGGAAATAAACTTTATTTTCTTTGAAATTGACAAATGGCGCTACTTTAAAGTTTGAATTTTTATTTTTTTATTTTCGTGTATTGATTTCTCAAGGGTATTGATGTGGCAACGGTTTAATCCATTTTAACAAAGCTTTTTCAACAGTAATTACTTTTATTTTAATAATACCAAAAGTTAGTTATTTCATATAACAGCATTTGTCAAAACAATTTTTGGTTTAAATACCGCCCAATTGATGCCATTTAGAGACAAAATACAAAATTAACAAAAACAACCGGCAACCCAATTTAAATGATAAAAAGGCCAATCAAATTTAAATCCTTCAGTCGCTCTCATTTAGGAAACAATGAGTCCCGAGCTGTAAAAATTATTTTAACAAGAAGTTTTCTAAATCGCAAATACTGATTACTGTACTGTTGATAGGCTGGTTTTGTATTTATGAACTTCGCCTTTGCAGCTTCGTGTGGCCTGAGATAAATTGTAAATGAATTTTGCGCCGGTCACCTGGAAAGACTGACATTGTCAGTTCCCATGGAAATTTGTAAAAATTGTAGCTTATAGCAAGTTTCTTGCTGTCATTGCAGTTGTCGGTTATTCCATGCTGACGACCTCATAAGCACGAAACTGTTCCATGGATACTGTTGTCTGCAATAGAAGTGTCTTCCAAATCTTGAGAACACACCTTATAGGCGGGTTTTGTATTCATATTCTGATCATAGGTGATATACTATAGGAGCTATCTATGCATGCAGCAGTTGGGCGAAAAGTATACGGATTCAGGTCCCTCCTTTCACATCACATGAGGAAATTGGCTGGATTTCAAAGCGATCGCCAAATGTATCACGTGACCCGCGGAAAGACGCTCCTGGCCTTATCGCATCTATGCAGGGCTCACCTGTTGTTATTGAGACTCAGACCGTTCGACCTACCAGGAATGTGTAAGGTCACTGTTTGAACTGCCGGGAAGTGCCACCCAATTTAGACCGGAACCCAGTGGGGGAAGCATCCATAGGGGCCGTACTCTCCTTCCCCTACCACCAATCTCTCGGAAGGACTTACATACCCACAGGTTTAACGTGATCGTACTCCGCGTGAACACGGCAGCAGTTTTTTGGCAGTGGCTGGAATCGAACCCGGGCTTACCGAGTGCAATTTCCGCGCACTAATTACTGGGCTACCGCGCCCAGGGCCCACCTGTGGCCAAACTGTTTACTCTCTGTTCTTCAGAACTAGTCTTGGAATTTCGGGAACAGGTGGAGAACTCTGTGTAAAACCATATCTGCTGGGAATCTACTTTAAACAAGTCCCGGGGAAAGTAATCCTGGCCTGCATAAAAAGAACAGCGCTAAAATAAAACAATTAAAACCTGAGAACTGTAAGAATTAACAAAAGAACGTGTGTTTTTATTAAATTCTTTATATGTAACACAAAAACTTTCTACTTCCTGCTGGACAGCTGCGTGCTTATTTTTAACAGTGTAGTTAGCGACTGTTCTATCTCATTTATCATAAGCAATAGGCTCGAAACTGATTACTGCATTTAGCCTTTAAAGAAAGTTGGTATGTGTAATCAACTGCCTTATGTTGTCAACAAAATTTGTAAATTTTATATTACAAATTAAAACCACAGTTTGACCGAATTTTTGTGTAAATATTGAAATATTTTTAGAATTGTAAAGTTGTATTGAATCAGAACAAACAGGACGTATTTTTAAGTGTCGATTTTGCAATTATTTTTTAAATATTAGTGCTACACGCAACTCTTAAATTAAGTGCATTAACATGCCATACATACTATTTTAGGTATTCTGAAAACAGTCTGAAGCAAATTATTCCATCTGTAGATTAATTTAAATCTTGTAATTTGAACTCTTGAAAATCTCACCGATTCAGGACTTTCTCCGCACTTGTTGTAACAACGATGATGCACGGCCCGAATCCCTTTGCGCAACCGCTTATCTTCTCCGTGCTACATACTTCAAGCGTCAAGGGCCTATTATCAGTGTATCAAATATCGTTAATCGTGGACTCTGGCGGAGGCGCTGCCTTGACCTTGCCGCCCAAAAATGGCTGCCTTGTTCTTTTTCGCATTTGGTGCTTTTATGATGCTCTGGTTTCAGCTCTTGCGCGACATGCCTCTAAAAGCGTCTTCAACAGTCAAAATACAACGTATCTGCTTTCTTTTTAACGGCATACTTTCTGTGCTTTTAAGTTAGTGACTGGAACGGCCCTGTCTTGCACGTCATGTTTGGTAGTTTCCGCACACCAGCTATGGAAACAACTACCACCTGCATTGTGTCATGGAGTGGAGAGCTAGCTGGCTCTCCGCTTTTGCCCTAAAATATCTAGTGTCAAGAATAGTACCCAGATATACCCAGTGACAGGTCTATGATTTAGATGATCTGTTATGTGCTGTAAAGAGGATCGTTATATGTCAGGGGAGTTGATGTTTCGTGTGCTGCATGGAATGTGAAATTCTAATTATCAAATTAAGAGAAAAAGAATTCCGTCAAAAGCTGTGGATTTGTATACGAAACAGACAATTAAAAAAAAAAAATAAGTCTTTCAATTATGTATACAGATTGGGTGGAAAATTATATTATTACGAACTTGAAAGAAAAAATTAATGTTTTGCATTTCTTGTCTTTGTGAAAAGATTTATTCTTCTCCGAGATTTCTAGAAATTTTCAGTTATCGAAAAATACCAGGATAAACAAACTTATTTTCTATTCTATTTAAAATATAATACCGTATCTACCGAAATGCCTTCTAGAAGTATTTCTAAATTAAGGCTCACGGAGACCTGTATTTTACTTGAATTATTAGTTTCACGTGTTTATCTTTTTTTAGCATAGTTCGCCTTTTTTCTGTAGAAGAATAATTTTGGAAATGTTAAAAAAGTTATGCCACCGGAGGGAGAAAATATGCCACCACTGTAATTATGATCGATGTCGCTTCTGCTTTTACTTGAACACTACTATTTTCTGAGAAATAATCGCATACCTGCAAGCTCTTGGAATACGCAATCGGTTTCTTGCTACTACCATTTCTTGATTCTCTACCTATAATTTTGAAAGGGTTTGATTGTACGTGGATTTTGTTAGAAATACTTTACGTTTTATAATTACCATTAATAAAATGGTTTACGCGATTAGATTAATATATTGTTAACAAACGTTTCGTGTCGAATATTTTTGAAATATTTTGTTGATATTTTAGTATTTTCTGAAACAAATTATTTGGGTTTTCTTTCAAAATTAAACTTTAGCTTACTTATTATATATGGTTATATGATTTCGTGATTTTCCAGTTATGCAGCTTTTGTTGTATCTCTGGGTCATGTCTTGTATTGCGAAAAATATATTTATCTAAGAACTTTTATAAGGCAAGGAAATAATTTGTTATCAAATTTTGATTCAATAACTCTTGACGCAAAAATATAACTGTTCCCCTTGTATCCTTATATCATCAATTATAATAGTTTTCCAGACTGAATATATGATAAGGAGTTTAAGAATTTCCCTCTTGCAACTCCTTATCATATTTTCCATATAATACCTATGACATAATATTACACTCGTTCTGTTAAAATTCTAAATTGTGCAATCTCTTGTGTATGTCAACGTTCAGTTAAGTTTTACAAGTTAGTTTAATTTTATAATAAAGTAAACCAAAGTGCTATGTTTATACAAGGTTCAACTTGTATAAACATAGCACTTGGAAGGAAAGGAAATGTCCTTGAGTGTGCACGTTAGATCTATCTATAGTAAAGTGGCCATGCCAGATCGAATAAAAGTGCTTGCAGCGACGCTAGAAGAGGATTTTAAAAAATTAGGATCATGAACTCGGCAACAAAACGATATAGACGAAAAAAATCAACCCCAAAATTTATAGAGCATGGTTATATATAGAGCAAAATTATTGTTTTTAAGTAAAAGGGATAACAAAATTCAGGCAAATGTTAATTTTGCTTATCTCAGGGATAACAAAATTCAGGCAAATGTTAATTTTGCTTATCTCGTCCATAACTAGAGTGGATATATGCATTGTACAAAAAGACACGCAGACGCACACAGCCGTTACTTTAAGCTAAATATAGGTGATACGTGTTTTGGGTGCTCAAAACATAAATATCTATCGAACACTGAAATTCGAAAATTCTATCTCATTTCAATATTTTCTTTACACATATGTATACTATATATAGGGTTCCTAGGAATTTCCTCAACCACCCCAATAATTTCGTAAGAAAATACTCTTGAGTGTACATGTTAGGTCTATGGTTTTGCAAAATGACTATGCCTAACCGAATAAAAGTGATTGTAGTGCTCCTAGCGGGGAATTTAAAAAATTGGGAGAACGAACTCATCAACAAAGTGAGAAGAGGCGAAAAAGTCGGTTACAAAGTTATATTGTCTAATGAGTAGGAATCTATACCGGGAACGAACGAAACGCTTATACGGAAGGCAATAAACATTAGTCATACTTAATCGGTTGCTAGCTGTGAAGCCACGCTACAATACTGTTAAATGCTTCCAAACGATTCATGACCTTATGCAAATAATACCAGTGACGTATAATGCCTATCCGCAAGATATAAAAAACAAAGCTGTACTAGATTCATGTGAATGTAAGTGTTGTTTATTGTATCATTCCTGAATATGATAACAACTCGCCAATAACTCTGTTGTGTTAAATAAATGCCTTCTGTAATAGTTTTGTTGTCGATTCATACTCATTCGACAATACGCTACAACTTCTCAGCTTTTTCTGTCTATCTCGCTTTGTTGCCGAGACCGGAATCCAAACTTTTTAAATTTTCTAGGGGCGCTGAAATTGCTTTTATTCGATCGGTAATGGTCACTTCATTATAGATAGACCTAGCAAGAACACGCGTGGACTTATTTTTACAGAGTTATTGGTGAGCTTCAGGGCTTTCTTAGGAACCATATTTATATTATGATGTCGCCTTTTGTTGCATTTTAATGCCTGATGTTAATTTGATTTTTAAATGGGTTGGATATGAGAATGTGCAGTTTCCCATTCTTTTTTTTTAATACATCACACTTTAAGACCCATACAGCCCTTTGAATAAGAATTGGGATTTCTAGTCTCCATGTGTGCTTGAGTGCTGTAAAAATGCTCTTAATCAAAATATATTACTGTCACCGCTTTTTGTAATTAAATTGTAGGGATTTTTCATGCAAGTTACACATTCGTTAATTTTGCTGCTATACCGTAATTCCTGGTGAATTGGATAACTGTAAATCTTTTTTTTTCCGGGGGGGGAGCTATTTAATTTAAAAGAATGACATTAAAAGATAGATATTAAAGATTCCAAGTTAATTAAAGTTGTAGCTTTGTTCGTCTACGATTCAACAATTTCCTCGATTTATGGTTAATAGCTGGTTTCGCCTTTCAATTTTTGTGTAATTAATAAAATTCTACGTCTGAGTTTCAAGTATTTCGTGTGAATTTGAGAATCCTAGATTGAATTGCATTTGCATAAATATATCTTGTTGAAAATGAGGGGTTCTTCAACCATCTGCTTCAATATTTTAACAGTTTTATAAAAATGTACTCTATCACAAAATGTTATTTTTACCTGTCTGGTTTATTTCCTCAATTAAATGAAGACTTCAATTCTATTAAGTGTAGAATTCAGTTGGAAATTAAATCCATGTTTATCTTTGTGCGTGATGTGTTGAAGATGTCTGTAGTAGCACTCGAAAATGATGAGGATTATCAAAATATCGAAAACAAATTAATGTACACATCAAAGCACTTCTTTCTAATTAATGTGTCGTTTCAGCATTGTACGCGTAAATAAAAAACATAGAACGCCAGAATAACCCAGAATTTCATTAATAAAATACTCTGAATATCGGCCACTTTAAGAGAGAGAAAAATGCCTACTTGTGTAAAGTAGCTGCTTTCTAGTTTACTCGAAACGAATTTAATTAAAATCAAACTTTGAATTAATTACGCTTTTCAATAATATAATTACAAAAGCACTCACTAAAGGCATTGATGACAGAAAAAGAAACCGTTTTTACTTTCTCGTACGATGTAATATAGCGTAGAGGAAATATTTTATTCACGAAATTTTTCGAATTCGAAATCTTAAAGCCAATATATATTTTAGGACCTCCTGAATACGTTTTGACTATTTTTGGAGTCATGACTGTCTGATGTCTGTGGTCGATTTCTTGTGGATTCAATCATTGTTGTCAAAAATAGCCACGATATAATTTTTATGATTGTGACGTCATTAGCTCCCCTCAGGAGCAAGTTACCCTCCCCCCCCCCTCGGGGGTACATTGTCAACTATGGTATCAATCGAAAGATTTTTTCAAGCCCTTTCAAGTGTAGGGTAACACGCTATAGTTGTAATCATTTGGACCAAAGGTGCCAATTTTTCAAATTTTTACTTGTAAAATTTGAGAAAACATATAAATAAAATAAAACCACAAGCTACTTAAGAAGGGATTGTGATATGAGAAAGTCAAGTTGAGCCAGATTCCAGTTAATTTAAACAGTATTTCCTTCGAACTCTTTCCAAAATCCATAAATTGGAATAAAAAGGGGAAGCACAACCTCCAAATAAACATAACTGTCTTAAGAATTTCATGTTCGAAACTACGCGAAAAAAAAAATTGTATAAATTTTAGCCGTAATTTTGTTGAATTCGTGCCCCATGTTGGTTTTCTATTAACCTCTTCGAAGCAGATGTCATTGAGGGTCACGAAAAAAATTTATGACCCATGGTGCATTGTATCGTTTGACTGAAGTAGGTTACCAACCACCTCGTGCTGATGCCAAATTAGCGTTGGAACATGGTAAAAGTTCGCATTTTCGTGCAAATGCTATTCCTGAACAGTTTTTGTTTATAGTTCAGAATATGTATACAATTTGCTGCTTTTCTGTCTTCTGTTACTTTGAAAATCCAAGTTAAAAAAAATGAAAAATTGAATACGTATATAAAGATAAAAATTGTTCTTAATGATTTTATTGCAAAGAAAAAAAAATAAAATGCTCTGTAAATACTGATTGGATATTTTATTTTCAGAAATTTGGACATATCTTAAGGGATACCTGTTCGAGTAAGTAGAACTATTTTTATTGTAATATATTGTGATCTATACTGGTGAATATCACCTGTTCCTCTCACTTGAAAACATCTTTAGTCTACTCTTATCAGCTATTTGAAGCCTGTTTGCATGTTAAGTAGGTCAATAACTATAATTAGATGAAAACTACTACTGTGTTTACTAAAATTTTGCTCATAATTGCATCCAGTAATACATTAGATTTACAATAATAACATATAGAAATTGATCACAAACTTGGTCCAAATTAGTTAAATAGCTTAATAGTCCCAATGAATAGTCAGTTACATAGCTTAGATATATCCATGTAAAAATATTATATCCTTGCGATGTATGAATTTGACACATCCCAGTGATATAATACTGTCATGTTTTGGCGGTACAACTTTGGTACATTGCATGCCACTGTAACAATGGCGATATAGCCTTGGTATATTCCACGAACGTAACAATGTAATGTTCTAGATATATAACGTTGATACATCCCAATCCCAACAACGTAACAATATGATATTCTGGTGATATACTTTAGTACACCCCACGTTAACAATATAATATTCTGGCGATATAATTTTGTTACGTCTCGTGAATGTAACAATGTGATATTCTGACACTATAATATTGGCCTCCTTCCTGAATAGAAATCCATGATTGGTCGTATATAGCTCTTGTCTAAATTTTCTTAACCTTTTGCTTACCGGGCGCGGCAGCCCAGTGGTTAGCGCGCGATTCTAGCCGCTGCCAGAACTGCCGCCGTGTTCATGCGGAGTACGATCACGTTAAACATGTGGGTCCGTAAGACCTTCCGAGAGGTTGTGGTAGGGGAAGGAGGGTACGGTCCCTGTGGGTGCCTCCCCCACTGGGTTCCGAATTGGGTGGCACTTCCCGGCCGTCCAAACAGTTACCTTACACCTTTCTGGTAGGTCGGACGGTCTGGGTCTCAACAACAACAACCTTTTGCTTACATGGATGGGACAGCCGCCAATGCCTGCAAAGGAGGATCGAACTGTTTGGGATAGGGAATGTCAAATACCTGTCTTTTTGAGAGGGTCTTCGTTTGAGATTGACTCTGTCCCACCCGTAAGCAAAAGATTAACCTAAATGCTCTTTCTGCTCTTTAAGAAAGTTTAATCGCGATCGGGCCAAGTTGCTGATTGATTAATCGACAGGGATTTCGTTTTCATTATACAGGTGTTAGTTCACCAGCTAAACGTCCTAAACCTTTCTTTATCACTACCCTATAACGTAAAATAAGGTTATACCAAGAAATCGGGCAGCATAAGATTTCAGGGCCACTGTATCTAAAAACTGTTTCAGTACTACCTAGGAAGGCAATGTATGCATGGCTGAAAAGGCAATAAGTCTCTGGGACGTCAATAAGTCTGTGTGGTCATAATTAGTGTTGTCTACTCGCTCCAAGACATACAATCTTCCAAGCATTGGGACATTAACACCAGATGCGTCAAAAACTCGACACATCTTGTGTACACGTGACGTCTCATTGAATAAATTCCTGGGCAGCTCGCCAGTTATTCCATGCGTAACAAAAAATAAAGCATTTGCGACTTTAACCCTGTCTAGGACATTCATTGTGACATTCATTGTTAGCAGATGCAGTGACAACGAACGTCTCCATTCCATACCTATCCAATTTGGATTAAGTTTCGGTTTTACGCTTGACCGCGCAATTGCCATCCATTTCGAAGATGTTTTATGCGTGACCAATTTCTCTTCCCATGTTTCAGTATGTTGACCTTTGCTGGTTTCGACCTGTCTCGTTAACCGCGGAGGATTTTTCACGAGATAAAATATTGTTAAAATTGATTAATTTTACGATTGTCTACATTGTTATTGTGAAATTTATCTGCTTCATTTTGCAAGGGATTCCTTGTCTCTTTTTTTTTTATCAAATATTTCTTTGAGAATATAATAAAATAAAATCGTTAAGAATCTAATAAAAGTCACCTAATTCATTTTTTATGTATACATTGGAAATACTGCTTTCCTGGCAATATACAGGTCTCCCTGAAACCCACCAGTGAACCAACCCACCATCGTGTGATGAACTTTAAATCAGAAGCTCAAACTGAAGTCATTTTTTTATCAATTCTTTTTCCCTTCATTAATATTTTTCCCCCTTCTTATTTTTTTTTTACCCAGTTTTATTCCAAGTAAATTAATAACTATCTCGGGTGTTGTATTCTGTTAAAGTCGTAAATTTATACTTTTTAATTTTTTAATTTAGAAAACAGAAACCTAGTCAGGATCTTGGAATAAACTAGTAGAAAGTATTTAACTGTTGGCTTCTGTGATTAAAATTTTTGCGAAAATTTCCGCTTGTACTGTTGAATTTTATGGCACTCTGCGGAAATGGCGCATATATTTTAAAAAATTATAAAATACATTGAAACGTAAAATTTTCGATCGTTTTCTTCTTTCTTATGACCATAAAGGATTTATTTGAAGTCAAATACCTTAAACAGTAAATACATAATTAAGTTTTAATAGTTAAATTTGGTCGAAATCTTTCGGACCAAATATAAAGGGGACCAGGGATATAATAATAATCCTGGGTCCCTTACCACTTACAATATTGTAAAAATTGTAAGTGGTAGAGTAGCCTAGTTTTGAATACCGCAAGGGGGCAGGGTTTAAATTTCCGCCGCTATGTGTGCCCACTACTAAAATCTGGAGATTAGTTAAAACACAGCAAATTAAAACAATTTTGTCATATGACTTTTTTATGCTACATCTTTATTATCTCTTTCCTGCAGTAAGTATCCGCTACAGTTATAAAGATAAATTATCCCATGTATGTGTTCTGCGTATTTGAACTGATGGTGACTTCGAAAACCGATTTGTTCTACCAACAATAACTCTTCTGTTACCTCCAGCTGATAGATGTCACTAGTACCGTATTTTTCTAATCCAGTTTTCTTCTTAACCAAAACATTAGCGGTATACAAAGAAAACACTGAGGAACAAAAGTACCTAAATAACCATTTTTCGATCATTCACCAAGATACATATAAAAAAGAACTCCATTGTGCTTCTAGCCAAACAGGGGCGACATTTATGCGGCTCAAAGTGTTTGCCTTTGTCACAGCTGGTATTTCGCACCCGCGGTTTGGCAACAATGCCGACCATTGAGGGTGGGGCCCCAGCTTTGAGAGTTTTTTCTTGTCAACGCCCGGTTTAAGGATAGCGTCTAGGGCCTCCCTCGACTTGGAGTTGGGCGATAAGATATTTTTTTCTTATAATCTAAGACTTATATTATTTCTTGAATCCCTCTTTCTTTGTCTGTGTGTCATTATGTTATAAAACGATTTTTGCCGCTTAATGTGATTTAAGTAGTGCCGGCTTTTGCAACCGGACCTCTTGAAAAATGGCTCATATGATATCCATTTCGTGTTGAAGGATCGTTTGTCTTAAGATAAAAGGATTATAGTTTTTCTATGCAATAATGAGCAATAGCCTTTTAAGTACCTTGTTAGTTTTGGATAGTGTACTGGATGGATGGATAAAGCTTTCTCTCTCAATCACATTTTATACATGTGCAAAAAGGGTTTTTTATGTTATTAATTATTTGTAACAAAGTTTTACAGTTCTAAAAAATCGAACACTTTTTGGAGCGAAGTTTTATATCTTGTTAACGGGTGTTTGTTTGTGACTCTGATAATTTCCAATAACCTGTAAAAAATTATGTCCCAGCTTGTTTTAAACCACGGATTAGTGACCAGCTTGGCCAGTGAACGCTCAATCGATTGAGCAACTGGGACGATAGGATAAATTCTTCTATAGTTGAACTGTACCTTCCTTAATAGCTCCTCTGTCAAATTTCCAATCGAAGTGACATATCATATCTATACGATATGATTCCCATACACTTTTATTATATGTTAACCATCGTAAAACTCGCAAATTAAAAATCGCTGTCATAAATCGTAGAGTTTTTAGGAAAAAGCCAAACTCCTATACCTCAGTTATACACTTCAACTAACCTCAGATTAAGTTTTCTGGAGCAAATAACTCATTTTGCAGCCGAGATCCGAACTAGTGACTTAGTCAGGTGGTTTTAGAGGGTCATAATTCCATTGCGCCAGCAATTATATTGGGTCTCCGTTGTCTAAACGGTCTGTTCCATTATAAACCGCTATTCGATCATTATCCACCGCTTTCGAATTCTTGACTACACCTGTGATTTGAAAAACTGGTTTCTACCTGACTTTTCGGTACTATACTGTACTATATTGAGCCACTGAAATCATGTTTTCTTTTATGGTTAATATAAATACTATATCTAAGATTTAATTCTACCATGCTAATCAAGTCTGTTTTTTACTATGTAATTTACAGGGAGTATGTGCAATGAACAGACATTCTCTGTCAACGAACTTTAAGAAGAGATATAATTTACTGAACTGGAAATATGATTCCCTTTAAGCGATAATAAACGTAAGATTTTATTTTTATTGGCTGCTGTTTTTCGGTATTTAATTTAAATTCCGCCGAACCCACTTATAATTAGATTGTAACGGTCTATTAATCTGCGTGTTTTCTTTTTATTTTTTTTATTTCAGTATTATTCTACATTAGATATACTATACTAGCCTTGATAGCCTGTATTATACGCTCCAGTGCGATCTTTAAACAAAATGAACTTTAATCTGAGTGGTTTTTTTAAATATATATATATATATATATTCTCGGGTATCTAAGCTCATCGTGCTACACTAGGCTTCTGATTTGCAATTTTTTTACCTTTACCTATAGTTTACAAGCACTTTTCTTTGGTATTTCTCGGGTATCTATATATTACAAGTAATCATAAAAATCTTCAATTATATATATATATATATTATATATATATATATATATATATATATATATATATATATATATATATATATATATATATATATATATATATATATATATATATATATATATATATATATATATATATATATATATATATATATATATATATATATATATATATATATATATGTATATATATCTATACATGTATATATATATATATGTATATATATCTATACATGTATATATATATATATGTA